>CM053593.1:244222158-244245664 GCA_028646575.1 Pseudocheirus occidentalis | reverse complement strand
TAGGTCAGTGTTTTTTTCAAGGCGATATTTCACATTGCCTTCTATTTTTTCATTTGTTTGGATCTGTTTAATAGTATCTTGGTTTCTCATAAAGTCATTCACTTCCATTTGCTCCACTCCAATTCTGAAGGAATTATTCTCTTCAGGAAGCTTTTTGAGATTCTTTTTCCATTTGGCAAATTAGACTTTTTAAGCCATTTTTCTCCTCATTAGCTTTTTGGGCCTCTTTTGCCATTTGAGTTCATCTATTTTTTCAGGTGTTATTTTCTTTAGTTAGGTTGTTGACTCTCTTTTCATGATTTTCTTGCATCATTCTCATTTATCTTCCCATTTTTTCCTCCACTTCTCTTATTTGGTTTTCAAAAGACTTTTTAAATTGGTCTGTGGCTTATAGGCAGTCTACATGTTCCTTGGAAGCTTCTGGTGTGGGAGTTCTGACTGTGTTGTCTTCCTTCTGTTCCATGCTTTGATCCTTTTTGTCCCCCCAAAAAGGAATCTAAAATTTAATTGCTGTTCTTACTTTGATTCCTTTGCCTGGTCATGTTGCCAGTCAGTTACTTGACTTTTTACCTCTGTGGAACTTTGCTTCCAGAGGGGAGAGCTCTCTCCCAAATCACTGGGGTTTTATCAGTTGATGGAGCTATTAGGAGGCTGCTTCAGCTCCCACCAGCTTTGGCTCACTGAAAACGCACCCCAGTACCACTACCCAAAACTGTCATCCAGCTCCAGGGTGCTCAAGGCAAGAACACATAGCCCCTGAATGATCGCTTGTCCCACCTGCAGTCTGCAGGCCAGGAGCTGTGAGGCAACCAGGTGGAGGCCACTGCAAGGCCACTGCTTCTGCTGCTTCCTTGCCCTGGAGGCAGTTTGGCTGGACCTCTTTTCTCCCCCAACTTTAGCTGAGTTCCACTGACCTTTCACTTAGTCCTTGTTTCCTTTGGCTTGATAATTCTGGAAACTGCCACAGCTGTCACTGATACACTCTCCTTTAGGCTCCAGTGGTGGCTTATCCAGACTGCCCCCACGGCCAAGCTGTGGTTTCAGTCTGGGCTGGTTTGGCTCCCAACTTGCTGCAATGAGCCCTTCCTGCCAAGTTTCCTTCTGTAGAAGATGTGCTCCTATGTAATTTTGTGAGTTCTGGAGCCCTAAAATTTGTTTAAAATTTGTCAAATTTTATGGGTATTTGAGGTGGCTATGTGGGAGCTGCACAGCTTTCCTGCTTCTATGCCTCCATCTTGGCTCTGCTCCCCATCCTTCATTCTTAAAGAGGACCAATGACATCACTGGATGGTGCCTAGTCTTGCAGATGAATTGAATTTAAGTGAGGCAGAACTGCTCAAAGTTGTCAGCCTCAATGTTTCTTCCAGAGTCATTGAAATCCAGTGGCCAGATAGAATTCAAGGTGACTAGTGATAGCTGAAAATGTAGTGCATGAGCTTGGCTTTTTAAATTAAGGTCTTTCCCAGGCTTCAGTTTGTCCGAGGCAACTTAAAGCTCCTTGATAGCAGGATTTTCTTTGGTTTTTTCTATAGATCCTCAGTGTTTCGCACAGTGTCTGGCACCACATAGGTGCTGATTAAAAGTTTGTGATTGTATTGAGTTAACATCTAGGAGATTCTTCAGAATTGCCAAGTGGTGGGGGCAGAGTGAAGATGGTGGAGTAAAAGCACAGACTTGGTTTAGGATATGGCTACAACCACTTCTAATACCTGCAAAAAAATTACTCTAAACAAAATTTAAAGCTACAGAACCCACAAAATGACAGAGAGAAAGAAATCTCCTGTTGAAGGCAGCCTGGCAGGGTGACAGGAGAGGTTTATCACAGCACGCCGGGAGCTGAGCATAGTCCCCTGTGAGCCATGGTTCTGGTCCCAGGGAATGCCAGAACAGCCAGAGCAGACTTCAGGAGAGTGAATCACCAGTAGCTGTGGTGGTTTCTAGACTTCTCAACCCATAAACACCAAAGACAAAGTAAAAGGTCAGTGGGAAACTCTGTTGAAAGGATGAAGGAACAGTTTGATCCAGTCCCTGCCCCTAGGGCAAGACATGGCAGTGTGGCGGCTGCAGCTGCTACTGCATGGCTGCCTCCAGAGTTCCTGGCCTGCAGATTGTAGGGGGAACAAGTGACCATTCGGAGGGTAATTGCTCTTGTTTTGACCTGCTCGGATCTGGATTGTGTTCTTGGGTGGTGGTCCTGGAGTGTGCAGCCAGTGTGCTAGGGCTTGTGGGGGCTGTAGAGAGGGCACCCAACTAACAGCTCTGGCAGCTGTGAAAACATCAGCAATTTGGGTGAGACAAAGCTTTCTCCATTCTGGTAGCTGAGTTATACCAAGGCAAAGAGCTCAAAAGTCAAGTAATTGGCAAGATGATCAAGCAGAGGAAGCGCAATCAGACCATACAATCCTTAAGAAGTAGAGGAAAAATTGGGAAGAGAAATGAGAATGATGCAAGAAAATCATGAAAAGAGAGTCAACAGCCTGCTAAAGGAGACATCAAAAATACTGAAGAGAATTGGCAAGTGGTGGACAAATTATCCACCATGAGGAAAGATCTAAAAGTGTTATTGTGTGGATGACACTTGGCAAAGAGGCATCTGGGCATGGAGGACAGAGACAGCCTTGGCTTTTTAAAAAATGGTTTTTTTGGCTTCATTCCTCTCCAGAAATGGGAAAAGTACATCTTTCTGGATATTTCAGAACTCCCTAACTTTATGCAGTGCTTAACACAGGGCGTAGAAGTAGAAAATAATAAATACTTGTTGACTGTCTTCTTAAGCCTTGGTTTCTTAATCAGCAGCTAAATAGTTAGTTGGGAAACAAACAATTTACTATTTTACTCTCCAATAAATCTTCAAATTAGCATACCAATATTAAATGGTTTTTTATCTGATGAACAAAAGGAAAGGAAAATACAGAGTATGATGAACAAATTAATTCCCCATCACTAAACACTTTTAAGATATTATAAATGAAGATGTATGTAGATAAAGAAATTAGAGGAAAGTTAGACAATCTTGTCCATGCAATTTGGGTATATCTTAATAAATTAGAATTATGATTTAATTTTTACTGGGAGACTTTTTAATCAATAAAAACAGTTGTCTGGGATTTAACCGTATTAAGTATTAGGAAGCGATATAAAATTGGATTCTGAAAGAAATTATTTTATGTAAACTCAAAAGACTTTCAGAGTTGCTAATCAAAATTTATCATATATTGAATATAAAAGTTCTCCAAAGTATTTTTATTTTGATTTAGAACAATTACAATTATTAGAAGCAGCACTGCATAGTGGATAGACAACTATCTTGTGAGCAGGAAAGTCATAAATTTAAGTAAAATTTCTAACATTGTGGCTGTAGGACCCTAATCAAACCACTTAAGCTCTCACTGTTCAGGCAATTCTCCATAGAGAGAAAGAAGCTTCCTCATTTGGCAGTTGCCTATACCAATGACAGCACAGCTCCCCTATCCCCTATAAATAAGTTATACAGAGACAGTGTGTAGTGTAGTAGAAAGAGAGCTGGCCTTCAAGTCAGGAAGCCTGGGGCACAAGCGTGACCTTGGTACATATTGGCTGAATGATTCTGTGCAAGTCACTTACCTTCAGTGCCTCTGGTGACTCTCATAAATTCTAAGTTGAAAAGGAGGTGCTGATGAGCATTCAAAAAGAGAGAGGCATGGGGCTAATGCCTTACAATGAGGAAATCACTAACTTTGTCCCCTTCCCTCCACTTCAAAATATCCCACCCTAACAACAAAATTAAAGGTATAATTCTCTACTAATGTCTTTCCCTAAATACTTTATTGTAATATGGGGTTGAGACTGCAGGGCTTCTTAAAGTATGTTCTGGTGGTGTATATGTCGTGGTAATTCTCATCAAGGCAGAAAGATTTTGATTATCAGCCTGGTGAGGGATTGTATGTCTATGTCTTGATAATGACACTAGGTAAATATGGATAAAAAGGTGTTGCCTGGGAATTTTTTTTTTACCCCAGAAATTCTGGAAGAGTATCAGCAAAGTCAAAATGGGTCATGATTTTAACTAGAAGAGGGAGAACAGACTCCAGGGAAATTGCAGATCTTCAAAGAATCAAAATTTTTATTGTAAATGTGTTTGTCAAATGCCTAGTTCTTAAAATACATAAAAAATGCAATTAAAGAATTGCCTCTTTCTCCCTATCCTCCTTCCTCTTCTTTTACACCCCCTCTTCTTATTCTTTCCCTCTCTTTTTCCATTTTATCTTCCCTGTTCCCCCTCCTCTTATTTTCCTTTTATTCCCTTCTACCCTACTTCTTTCTCTCCCTCCTCTGTCCCTCCCTCCTCTGTTTTTATCCTCTCTGTGTTCTTCACTACATCTGTCTCTCCCTCTCTTCATCTCTCTTTTGTTCACCCTTTTTCCTGCTACTTCCTTTGGCTTCCCTTGCCTTGCCTTCTCTTCTGTTTTCCTTCTCTGTCTTCTCTGAATTTCCTTCATTGTTTTTCTTCCCTTCTAACTGAAATAGCTTTGTTAAATTTCTGGATGGAGTTAGACATGTTTAGTTTTAGCATAGTTTGGGGAAAACTTACATATTCTGGGATATACAATGCTCCTAGATTGGCCTGGAAGAGAAATTAGAATAAAAAAAATTTGCACATAGAGCCAATATTATCTATTTTATTTGAAAAGCATTCTCTGGAATAAGTGATGAAGGCTGTGTTTACAGAATGAAAATTTCAACTAATTTTTTGTGGTTCAAGAATGGTATGCCAAATGACTCTTTCCCTCTCCCTGTACAAGTTAACCAACTATTTGGAGTAGCAGTGACAGAATTATTTTTAAGGCCAAGATGTTTCCTTCAGGGAGATACAGATTGGAAGGTACATATAGACAGACATAGAGAGGGATAAAGATAGAAAGATAGAAGGAAGACAAAGAAGGAAGAAAGGAGGCTAGGATGGAAAGAAAGGAGGAAAGAAGAAAAAAAGAAAGAATGATTCGAAGGAATATAAGGGAATACTAAAGAAAGGGGAAGGGAAGATTAAAGTATTGATGGGATGAAAGATTTCAAAGTGCTTTTTTTGAATAATTAATTTAAAACAGAAATAGTTGAAGCTTTTAAACTTTTAACACGGCCATAAACTAACATTTCTGGAACATAGGGCAAGAACCACAATATAAATTCTGGAGAAAGAAGCAAATAACTCTAAAATTACCTTTTTAGACAAATTTAGCTGAGCAGGATAGGGAGAAAAACAGACACCAGTTAAGGTATTTGTGTGTATTTATGTATAGAAGGAAGGACCTAGAAAAGAGAGACTCTGGAATTCCATCAGGGCATTGCTGGGGAGGCCACAATATTTGAAGGAGCAGGATTATGACTAGGTCAAGGGATAGTCTACTTGGGAATGACCAACTGTAGGGAGAAAGTGGACCAGTTGGTCTGCCCTTATTTTAACTATTCTTGCTAAGTACTAAGTTCAGTTTTTCTCTTTACCTTCTTAAAGACTTTAATTACTGTCAGAGTCCTCTAATTTTCCATACCTCAGGGCAAAACTATTGAAGAACCATAGTTCTCAAAGATTCTGGCTCTGGTGCATTTGTTGGAAAATCCATGACAATGTGAAAAGTCCTTGTTCAACTCTGAAAAGTTTTGCTATTCTGTTTATATCCTGAGTGTCCCTTGCTCTTACTAATTGCAGAGTAGATACGTGTGTGTGTCTCTCTGTGTGTATATAATTGTATTTTTGTGGTAGTTAAGGACATAAAGTATATACAAAATAATTTATAGTGGGAAAGGCCATTGAACAACTCTAGACATCAGAAAAATAACCCACTAACTAATAAAATAACCTAGTAGCTAATAAAATAACCTAGAAGTGAAAGATGAGAGAAAAAGGATGTTGCTAGTATTTTAAATGACCACATCTTCCTGGAGATCTTAAAAAACAAAACAAAATTTCTTTTAAAATTTATGAATTCAGAAATCACCAGCAATCACAAACATTTCAAAACATGAAGAATATTGTGCAAAGAATTATGTACTGCTACACAGAGTGGTTTTATGCACATATATATTAGATGTATATGAATTATATATAAATATATGCATGATATGTATGTGTAAGTGAGCATGCATGTATATTTCTATATAAACCTATGAAAGTATTTAGTTGTTACTCGTTTTCTACACATACACACATATAACTATATGAGAGCTAACATTCAAGTTACATCGAGGTTTGCTAAGTGCTGCAGTAGGTAACAATGAATGGTTCTATGTACAGTGCTTTCGCTTTTATGCATCTTTCTTTTTAAAAATAATTAATTAATTTTCTTGTTTACATCATTCATTTCCATAAGATTTTGAGTTATAAATTTTCTCCCCGTTTTTCCCTTACCCAACACCTCATAACAGCCATTCCACTGTATAGACCCTCCCCCAATCTGCTCCTTCCTATGTCCTCCCCCACTGCCCCTCTGACTTTCTGGTACGGCAGGATGGATCTCCCTACCACAGTGCCTATATATTTTAATTCTCTGTTGGATATACTTAATAATAATAATACATACATTCATATACATACATATATATATTTTAACATTTGATTATAGAACTTTAAATTCTAAATTCTTTCCCTTCCTCCCTCATCACCCACTCCCACTGGAAGGACAAACAATTAAATACAGGCTGTACACGTGTAATTACACAGAGCATCTCCACAGTGGACATATTGTGAGAGACGGATTATATGTCCCTCCTTCCTATCCTGCCCTCCCCCTTTTTCTATTCTCTGACCTGTTCTTGTCCCTTTACTGAAGTGTGTGCTTCCAGCAACCCTTCCCCCCTTGCCTTCCCCTCTTGATCCCACCTCTCATCTCCATCTCCCCTACTCTCCTGTGTGGCAAGATACCCAATTTAGAGTTTATGTCACTACTTCCATAAGCCAAATTCAATGAGAGTAAGGTTGACCTTTTCCCTTTTGCCTTCCTGTTCTTCCCCTCCACTGTAACAGTTATCCCTTGCCTCTTCTGTATGAGGTAATTAACCCCACTCTGTCTCTCCCTGTATCCTCTCATTCTAATATCCTCTCACCTCAGAATTTCACCTTTTAGAGTATTGTCCCTTCCTATTCAATTGATTCTGTGCCCTCTATGTACTCATATATACACATACTCAGATGTGTTCATATGCATATATAAACCCTCCTATATAGACATATGTATATGTATACATACATACATACATCTATATGTACATTTTATTTCCTTCACCTATCCTAAAACTGAGAAAAGTTTCATAGGTTATAATGTTTGTTTTTCTGTGTTGGCATGTAAATAGTTCAACTTTGATAAGTTCCTTTTGATTTCTTTTCCATGTTTACCTTCTCATGCTTCTTGTATTTGAGTGTCAAATTTTCTTTCCAGTTCTGTTTTTTTCAGCAAGAATGTTTGAAAGTCGTCCAACTCACTGAATGACCATATTTTCCCCTGGAACATTATAGTCAATTTTGCTGGATAGGGGATTCTTGGTTTTTTTTCCTAGGTCCCTGGATCTCCAGAATATCATATTCCAGGCCCTTTGATCCCTTAATGTAGAAGCTGCTAGGCCCTGGGTTATCCTAATTGTGTTTCCACAGAATTCAAATTGTTTCTTCTTGGCAGCTTGTAATATTTTCTCCTTGATCTGGGAACTCTGGAACCTGGCTATGACATTCCTAGGAGTTTTCTTTTTGGGATCTTTTCCAAGAGTGATTGGTGAATTCTTTCAAGTTCTATTTTGCCCTCTGGTTCTAAAATATCAGGGCAATTTTCCTCGAGTATTTCTTGCAGGATGCTTGCTAATTTTTTTTTGATCATAGCTTTCAGGCAGTCCAATAATTTTTAAATTGTCTCTCCTGGATGTATTTTCCAGATCAGTGATTTTTTCAAGGAGATATTTCTCATTGTCTTCTATTTTTTCATTTGTTTGAATCTGTTAAATGGTATCTTGGTTTCTCATAAAGTCATTTGCTTCCATTTGCTCCACTCTAATTCTGAAGGAATTATTCTCTTCAGGAAGCTTTTGAGATTCTTTTACCATGTGGCAAATTCAGCTTTTTAAGGCATTCTTCTCCTCATTGGCTTTTTGGGCCTCTTTTGCTATTTGAGTTAATCTGTTTTTTTAAGGTGTCATTTTTTCAGTCAGTTTGTTGACTCTCTTTTCATGATTTTCTTGCGTCGTGCTCATTTCTCTTCTCAATCTTTCTTCCACTTCTCTTACTTCATTTTCAAAATCTGTATTAAGCTCCTCTATGGCCTACAACCAGTTCATATTTTTCTTGGAAGCTTTTGGTGCAGGAATTCTGACTGTGTTGTCTTCCTCCTGTTCCATGATTTGATCCTTTTTGTCCCCAAAGAAGGAATCTAACATTCAGTTGCTGTTTTTACTTTGTTCCCTTTGCTGGTTCATGTTGCCAGTCAATTAATTATTTGACGTTTTTGCTCTGTGGAATTCTGCTTCCAGAGGGGTAAGCTCTGTCCCAAATTGCTTGGGTTTTTGCAGCTGCTGGGGCCATTAGGAGGCTGCTGTTTTTTTGAAGCCCCCACCAGCTTTGGTTCACTGAAAACACACCCAAGGACCACCACCCAAGACTACAATCTGGATCCAGGCTGCTCTACACAAGAGCACTTAGCCTCTGAATGATCACTTGGCCCCCCTGCAGTCTGCAGGCCAAGGGTTCTGAAGTAGTCATGTGGAGACAGCTGCAGGGCTGCCACTTCTGCTGCTTCCTTGTCCTGGAGGCAGATTGGTCAGACTGCTCTTTCCCCCAAATTTAGCTGAGTTCCACTGACCTTTCACTTTGTCCTTTTTTCTTGTGGCTTGATAATTCTGGAAACTACCACAGCTGCCACTGATCCACTATCCTGGAGGCTGCAGCTGCAGCTTGTCCTGGCCACCCCCCCCACCCTTCCCATTCCAAGCCACAGTTTCAAACTGGTTTCACCTAGCATGCTTTGATGAGCCCTTCCTGCCAAGCTGCCTTCAGTGGGTGATGCGTTTTTCTGTATTTTTGTGAGTTTTGGAGCCCTAAAATTTGTTTAGAGTCATATTTTAAGGATATTTGAGGTGGCTATGGGGCAGCTACAGAACATTGTTGCTTCTATGCTGCCATCTTTGCTCCGCCTCCCTTTGTGCATCTTTGAAAATGCTTTATTGAAATTCATTTTTTGTGCCCATCAATACCCAACCATCCCACCTACCCAAGGAAAAGACTTCCTTTATAACAAACATGTATAATGACACAAAATAAATAAACACATTAGCTGTATCAGATGAATACATGGCTAATTTGTACCTCTAGACCATGACCTTTGGGCTGATAGGAGGAGGAGTCACATTTACTAAAGTATGTATTCTAAGTTGTTGTTATTTTCTCCCTAAAAAGTGATGAAGCCATCTTTAAGACATTATTGGCCCCAGGTGTCACACTTCAAGCTGATTACCTCAGTACAAAACCCCAGGACAGGAGGAACCCCTGGCTTCTCAGTTGTTTGACATGCTCCTGATTGGTGTGCCATTATGGTTCTCATGGAGACCCGGCAGGTGCACCCGACTGAAACAATGTAATATTCTTGCTGATTATCCTTTCCCTTCTACTTTCAAGTATACTTTGTTGGAGAATAGATGATCTACAAGTATTACATTTTATTCTAATCCTAAAACTGAATCATAGGACTGGCCTGAGTGAACATGAATTTATAACATTATATTTCATCAAGTCACGATTGGTTCCTGCTTTGCTCAGGATTCTGGACCCTTTTTCAGTGTTGTTTTCCTTCACATAATTGTCTTGCTTATCACTTAAATTATTCTCCTGTTTCTGCTCATTTCACTCTGCATCAGTTCATATATCTCAATATTTCTCTGAATCTATATTATCATTCATTTCTTATGAAGCAATAAAATTCCCCTATAATCATACAGCATGATTTCTTCATCCATTCCCCAATCAATAGGCATGTGCTTAATTTCTAGTTCTTCTCTGCAACAAGTACTGTTATAAATATTCTTTGTGTGTGTGTGTGTGTGTGTGTGTGTGTGTGTGTGTGTGTGTATCCTTCCTTTCTGTCTTTGACCTGCTTGGGTTACATGTGTATATTCCCTTAAAAAATAATATTGTGAATGGATCAGTAATTCTCACTGTGGAGATACATACACACATATAGATAAAAGTGACTTTATATGTGTGTATATAGGTACCTATACACACAAAAGTGACTTTATGCACATATATATTGGTACCTATACACACATACACATGTGACTTTATGTATGTGTATATGGGTACCTATACATGCCCACACACAGAGTTTCACAGTCTTACTTTCACAGACTTAGCTTAACTTATTACTCACATTATCCTCTATCAAAAAGTCCTATAGTTGACTTCTAATTCTAGATGCTCCATCAAATATGAGCAATAGGAGAAAGTACTTATGATCTCTTACAGTGCTACAAACTACTCAGTGTTCTGCAAGACAGGCAGGTAGCTACTCACTCTTAAGTATTTATTAGTAGGAACAGAAAGAAGGAACAGATATGAGAGTTATTACAGAGGTAGAATGCTAGCACTGATTGGCAGGTGGGAAAGAAGGAGGAACTTATCATTTCTAAATTTTACATCTTATATATTATAATTAATATATGTGTATATATCATATACAAGTCTTTGTAAAAATACTATTTAATGTGAGACAGACTTTGAGGTTTCAAAACCTTGATGACTGGTAGGTCTGTGGTACCATTAATAATGATAGGTATGTTGGGAGGAAGTGTAAGTTTTAGTGGACTTGTGATAAGAATTTTTTCAGTTTAAGAAATAGATGGATTAATATATATATATGGGAGAATAATTAATATATATGTATCTATATACACACAGAGTCTTTTTTTTTACTCTTTGTAACCTTTTATTGGAGGTTTTCTTGGCAAAGATACTAGAGGGATGAACTATTTTCTTCCCCAGTTCACTTTACAGATGAAACTGGGACAAGCAGGGTTAAGTGACTTCCTGAGAATCACACAATCAGGAAGTGTCTCAGGAAGATTTGAACTGAGGAAGAATACTTTCCCTGACTCTAGGCCTGGAAATCTAGTCACTGTGCCACAAGGCTACCTCCATATGTATATATACACATATAAAAATGCACATACACATATACATATGTATTAATGGTGGGGCTATATGTCTGTCTGTCTGTATGTGTATACCCACACACATATAGATATCTCTTTATGGTAGAAATGCTTATGTATCTATACACATATTCATGGTAGAAATAATATTATACATATGTGCTTATGTACATATTATATTTATATATGCATATTTATATACATTTTATGCATATTTGTTTATATACATATTCATGGTGGGACAAAACAATTTTGTCTTCTGAGAAAACATGCAGAGAACAGGGGAATGGGAGGAGAGAATAACCATTTATATATGGTCTACTATATGCCAGGCGCTGTGCTAAACACTTTTTACAAATATTATAACATTTTATCCTCTCATCCTCCCCTTACCTCTTCCTACTCCCCCCTCCCTTCTCTTACTGTAGCAAGAACCAAGAAACCTGAGTTCAGCTTTTCTGACTAATTCCTTTCCATCATGTCCTCAGTGGATCTTTAAGAGATTGTTTACATTAATGTAGGAGTTGGACAAAACTGCTTAGTGCATGCTCTGTGGTTTTCTTAAATGATAGAAATAATTGAAAGAAGATGGGAGTAGATGGTGAAAGAAATTTCTCTTGTGGAAGATTTTAGTGCAGAGTATACTATATCAGATTAGAATTTTCTAGAAAGTGGGCACATTTTAAAAAGGTCTAACATCACAGTTATGTAGTAGCACAATATAAGTTAGATGCTTTTTCTTATAATTATCCTTATTTCATTGACATGTTGCATGTACCAGACCAGCTCACCAGCTCTTCAAACCTTAAAACCTTTTTTAAGAATATCCAAAAAGGTTTTTAACCTTTTAACATCTTTGGCAAGCTGGTTAAGGCTATCAATATTTTTCTCAGAAAAAAATGTAAATACACAAAATAAACATAGGATTATAAAGGAAACCAATGATAATAAAACAGTTATAAAATATTAAGAAAAAAGTTAATGAATCATGGGTTAAGAACCTGTGCTTTAGAGCATGTTTTTCTTTTTTTAATTCTGTTTTGTTTATTAGAAAATTAACTTTTGTTTATTTTTAGTTTATGTCATTCATTTCCACAAGATTTTGAGTTACAAATTTTCTCCCTGTCTTTCCCCTACCCACCACCCAAAAACAGTGATCTCACTGTATATCCCCTCCCCCAATCTGCTTTCCCCTATATCCTCCCCCACCACCCCTCTGACTTTCCAGGTTCTTTCTAGGTTCTTTTTTTGGTCATAGCTTTCAGGTAGTCCAATATTTTTTAAATTGTCTCTGCTGGATCTATTTTCCAGGTCAGTGGTTTTTTTCAAGGAGATATGTCACATTGCCTTCTAATTTTTCATTTGTTTGGATCTATTTAATAGTATCTTGGTTTTTCATAAAGTCATTCTTCACTTCCATTTATTCCACTCTAATTCTGACAGAATTATTCTCTTCAGAAAGCTTTTGAAATTCTTTTTCCATTTGACAAAAATCAACTTTTTAAGGCATTCTTCTCCTCATTGGCTTTTTGGGCCTCTTTTGCCATTTGAGTTCATCTATTTTTTAAGGTGTTATTTTCTTCAGTCAGGTTATTGACTCTCTTTTCATGATTTTCTTGCATCATTCTTATTTCTCTTCCCAGTTTTTCCTCTACTTCTCTTATTTGGTTTTCAAGATCCTTCTTAAACTCCTCCACAGCCTGCAACCAGTTTACATTTTTCTTGGAAGCTTTTGGTGCAGGAGTTCTGACTGTGTTATCTTCCTCCTGTTCCATGCTTTGATCTTTTTTGTCCCCCCAAAAGCAATCTAAAGTTGAATTGCTGAGTTTGCTTTGCTTCCTTTGTCTGCCTAACTTGCCAGTCAATTACTTGAGTTTTGGGCTCAGTAGAACTCTGCTTTCAAAGGGGAGAGCTGTGTCCTAAATTGCTGGGGTTTTTGTAGCTGCTGCAGCTATTAGGAGGCACAGTCTCTACAGCCCCCACCAGCTTTGTCTCACTGGTTACACACCTCAAGACCATGATCCCAATCCAGGCAGGTTAAGGCAAGAGTGCTTAGCTTCTTATTGGCCCCCCCTATGATCTTCAGGCTGGGAGCTCTGAAGCAGCCATGTGGAGGTGCCACTTCTTGCCCTGGGGGCAGTTGGCTGGACTGCTCCATTCCCCCAAATTTAGCTGAGTTCCACTGACCTTTTACTTTGTCCTTGTTTCTTATGGGTTGATAATTCTGGAAACTGCCACAGTTGCTCTCCTGAAAGCTCCAGCCCAGACTTGTCCTGGCTGCCTTCAAGCTAAAGCCAAGTTTCAGACTGGGCTGGTTTCAGCTCCCAGCTTGCTGTGATGAACCCTTCCTGTCAGCCTGGCAGGCTGCCTTCAGCGGGAGCCTTCTTTTTCTGTCATCTTCTGAGTTCTGGAGCTCTAAAATTTGTTTAGAGTCATATTTCATAGGTATTTGAGGTGGTTATGGGGGGATCTCCCCAAGTTCTCTTGCTTCTATGCCACCTTCTTGGCTCTGCCCCTTAGAACATGGTTTTCATTGAATGATGGTATCATCATTACCCCATGGCCAAACTTTTCCCAACTTAGTTTAGACTGATCCTCTGAAATAAATAATATAGTCTGTTCATGAGTTTTATGAGTTTCCTGATTTGTAGGACCTGATTTCATTATGCTGCTACTTCCTTTGAGATCCCAGGGTCACCTTCATGCCATGGTGAGTCATTGGAGTCACTGAAATACTATCTAATGTGCAGTAATGAGGTGGGACAGGAGGAGGATTAAACTTTAGACCTGAGTACCAGGCTCTATGACTATTTTGCTGTATGATCTTTTTCAAATTATGCAAACTTATCTGATCCTCAGTTGCCTTATCTCTTAAACGTGGGGCTAGATGATCTGTAGGGATTTTTCAGTATCCTGTAGTCTATAATTCCATGGGCAAACATGACTCAAAATTAAGGCTGTGATTATCTTTTGTAATGGGATGTCCGGAAGTTAAGAATTTGAACACTAATTTAGAGTAATATTTTTTCCCTCTGTTTTGTCATTAATGTCTTCTGTACAATTAAAAATGATGAAACTTGAAATGGGGTTCATTTCCAGGAGTTCTAAAAGAGAGTTTCCTAACAGAACTTTCTTATTCCTCCCTAGTCCAGACCAATAGAAATTTTGGTACCTGAGTACCTATGAGATAACACTTATTTAAAAACTGCTGACATGACTATTACCTGATATTAATATTCTAGTCTTTCTGAGTAGGTAATAATAATAAATATCAGTAGACAGTTACATAGTATTTTATATAATATATGTATTATTTAATATAATTGAATAATATATTTGTATAATATATATAATTTATATATTCATATAGTATGTATAGTTTGCCCACATAATTCTAATTGTTCTTCAAAAAATGACAATCTGTTTCCAATTTCCACCCAAGGTATCTTCTGTGTGTGAAATTTACTTCCTCCTCACTGCCAAATAATATATTTTTGACTTACTTCAAAACAAAACTCATCAAAAAACAAGCATACAAATAATTCATGTCTCATTTTCTAAATGAGACTTCTCATATATCCAAATTTGAGTTGCTCTCTTCTTTATCTTTTAATTATTTTTGCATTGTTTTCCCTCTGAATTTGTGATTTCCCTGCTATACACTGACGTAAACCTGTGGAATCTGACTTAAAATTCTGACTGCTCCACCAAATATCAGCATTGGGAGAAAGTACTTATACTCTCCCACAGCTTTAATAAACCACTGAGTCCTCTGCAGTTCAGGCTTCTTCTGCTCTCTTTCAGTGTCTGTTGGTCTGGACTAGGAAGGAATCAGTAGGAAGAGAAGGAAGGAATGGATTTAAGGGTTATTTGCAGAGACCAAATAAACAGAACTGTATGTGATTGTATGTGGTAGGAAGTGAAAGGAAAGAATCAAAGCTAACTTTGAGGTTTCAAGTGGGAGTGACTGGGAGGATGCTTGTACCATTCATTAATAATGATAGGGATGTTGGAGGGAAGGGTAGGCTTTAAGGGAAAGATGATAAATTTGATTTTAGACATTTTAAGTTTGAAATGCTCCTAGGTAATCAGGATCTATTTGCTAGTGTAGAGCATTAATAGGAAAAATTGATCAATTTAATGAGATCAAGGATGAGGTCATTGTTGGGATTTTGATGACATTTACTCAATAGATGGGAACAACTTTAATGGGCATTGAAATACCTTCTGCCTATGTACTTGTTGACCCCTTATCACCTCATTGAAAGTGATTGTTTGAGTCCCAGAATTCAAGGGAATATTTGATTGGCAACATGTTATCTATCTGAGCAATGTTTTGGGACTCAGGCTTATGACAGGGAGCAGACAGACTCCATGTCATATATTCTATGGCCCACCATCACTAACCTCCTTGCTGATTTGTGAATAAGACATTTCATCTTTCAGTTCTGAGTATTTTCACTGGCTGTCTCCTGTGCCTAGAATGATCTCTCTCTTCATTCCTACCTACTGGCTTCCCTGTTGTTCTTCAAGTCTCAACTAAAATCTCATCTTCTATGGGAAGTTTTTCTTTCACTTAATTCAGGATGTTTCTCTTAATTCTGGTGCCTCCCCCATTAGTCATTTCTATCTCCTGTCCCTGTATACATAGCTTGCTTGTGAATGTTAATTTTCATCTTGTGTTACCCATTAGATTCTTAGTTCCTTGGCGGTAGAGACTATCCTTTGCTTCTTTCTGTATCCTCAGCATTTAGCACAGTGCCTGGCACATAGTAGACATTTAATCAGTGCTTATTGGCTGACAGGTATCTGCATAGTTTCCCAAGGAATTCCCTTCTTCAAGCTTGTAAGGTGGCAGCCCTGAAGAAGAGGCAGTGACAGAACTTCTCAAGAGGAAGAACCACATGGACTCACGAGAGGAGGGAACCACTTGGGAGGAGTGGACAGGGACAGCTAAGGAATGAAGGGAGTACCTGGCCCAGCATCCCGGGAGAGTGGTGAGAGTTACTGGACATAGTGTCTTGGATAGAATGGAGCCATAGAGCAGAAGGGAAAGAAAACAAATGGAAAAGCACAATTTAGAGAAGTAAATATGAACTTTTTTTCTGCAATTGTTTTCCCTGCAATTGTTACTTACTTAGCTTTTGTTGGTTTATTTGGAAGGAGCTTGACTCTCCAGCAATCCCAAATTCAAAATTTCCTTTTGGGGAACGGAATTTTAGATCATTAGGGTAGTCTTTTAAATTTTATGATTACAGAACTCCCTGAAAGTCCAGACCTCAGTAGAAGTTAAGGAAGGGAAAGACCCTTTAAATGTCTTTTTATCTAAAGGAATTAGAACTAAAGAATATGCTATGGCCCTGGAGCATTATATATCTAGGGGACAGAAAATTTGTTTTGCTAAGTTTATGGTCTTCTGTGAATCCTGTGTATTTTGCATCATCCGTGTGATGAAATACTGTCTTGTATCCAAAATATTAGTGTGAATGGTTACTTTTTACCCACATATGCAGAGAAATAAGCTAGTTATTCTGAATCTCTCTGGGAAAGTCCTAGAGATGGGCATGAGTCAAAGAGTGCTTTATGAGAAAAGATTGAACTCAATCCTGATAAACCCAGAGTTTAGGGTATTAGGCCACTTTTAAACTAGTCCCAGGATGATTATGTGTGAAAAGCACTAAATATGGAAATCAGGGATATTGGAACTTGAATTTGGGACCTGGTTATATGACATTGGATAAATCTCTGGGTCTTAGTGCCCCCCTCCATTTTTAAACTGGGGGGGTTGATCTCTAAAGTATTTTTCAACATTAATATTTTGTGATTCTTTGACACCACTTAAGATTTGAAAAATATACTTTCTCTTTTTGTAAATATTCTCCATTGCAACACTTTTGCTCCAGGTGATAGCTATATCTACATGGGAGAACTCTGCTGCTTGCTTGATTCTCCACAAACACCGTGGCACATTTTGCATGCTTTCACTCCTGTCCTTTGGTATAGCACTAATTCTATTTGTACCACATCTCGTCTCTGAACACAGAGCTTCTTGTCTTTCCCACTGTCACTCATTTTTGTCTTAACAGTTTCCTTCTATGCTCAACAGGCATTTAGTTTCCTGCTGTGTTCTTATAGGCAAAGCCGTAAATAATTTTTCCCCTTCACATTTCAGATTGTGAAGCTATTGGTTTGATTTTTCCATTTAGTTCTTTGGTTTGGACCAGCCTAGGCCCTCATAATGCTATTTAACTGTGGAATTGACTGATGCAATTCATAAATACTCTCAGATCCATGTGAAAGGAGTCCTAAGATGGAAAAGAAGCTAGATTAAAGACCTGACAGGATGCTGCCTAGTTTTTCTGTTTTTGCCTAGTATGGTTAAGAATAGGCAGAGTGAGATAGCCAGTGCTGGGAGACCAAACAGCTGGAATCTGTTTGTAAGATAAGGCAGACAAGGCAAAATGGAAGATTGAGGCAGAATTCAATGGTGTAATGTACCCTTAATTGAGAATTAGAAGACCTGCCTCTGCCATTAATTGGATGTTCAATGTTGGACAAGTCACTTCCATTTTTCTGATGCTCAATTTTATTATCTCTCCATAGGAAGAATTGGGCTAGGCATTGTCCAAGGTCAGTTCTAGTTCTCTGACTGTGAATAGAAAGGCTCAAGGACTCATTCATTAATATTATGTCAATTTTATTGTGGCAAAAGGAAACAAGGCAATTCTGTATCAATACTCAAAGTCTTTGTGTCAGAAACTATATTCCCTTGGGGCAAAATTCGTCTATTCAAAATTCAGCTATGCTATTCTCTGTGTTATCTGCTTAATTCTTCAAGCTTCTTATGTCTATTACTGTTTACATATAATAAACATTCCTTGTGAAACCATAAGCTTTTAGTTATGCATGATAAGAAATTTGTTTGTGTCTTGTGTTTCTTTGCTTAATAACCCTGGCAGAGCTATTAGACTGTCTTAATCTGTTTGTTTAATATACTTTCTTAGTTCTTTATGGTCTGAGCCATACATTAGATCATTACTGTAATTCAGTCCCTCGCACAATGCCTTACATTTAGTAAGTACATATCACATATGTGGTGAACTATTTCTGTAAGTGTAGATTTCTATTTCCAGTCTTTATAGGTTTGCTTTGAGCAGGGTCCACCTATATACAGTAAAAGTAAAATATTTTACTCAGAGAATAATTTAATTTTACGATAAGAGTAGGGACTAGATCTGTGATTTTATTGGTAGAGGGAACTACTAGGTGAAGAAATTCAGGTTGGCACTTACTGTGCACTGGAGAACTACCTTGAGCAGTAAAGGGATTTCCTTGGATTCATTCAGGCAGTAAATGTCAGAGGAAGGAGTTGAACCTAGTCTTCCTGGTTTTCAGTCCAGCAACTTTCTGATACTAATAGCAATTTGGGGCAGCTTGGTGGTGCTGTGAATAGAGCATGGGCCCTGGAGTCAGGGGGACATGAGTTCAAATCTGACCCCAGACACGTAATACAAAAAACTAGCCATGTGACCTTGGGCAAGTCACTTAACCCCAATTGCCCTATCTTCCCCACCCCAAATAATAATAGCAATTTGATATTATTATGATAAATAATATAATATGAAATGATGATTTGAGATAACAGGATGAGAAGAATAAGATCATTATAATAACTGAAATTTATATAATAGCTTATAGAGTCCTTCATATTTCTTACCTCTTGTTGCTATAGCAGTTCTGTAAAGTAAACTCCATTGACATTATTATCTTCATTTTGTAGTTGAAGAGAAATAATGTCAAAAGATGTTAACTGACTGGCTCAGAGTTATATATATAGTAAATATTGGGGGGTGAGTTCGTGCATCTGACTCTGAATTCTACATTTTTCCTCTTACATCATGCCATTTTGCAAATATACATACATATCCATACATGCATACATATCCACACATACATATGAACATATATACATATGTACACACATACATAGATGTATATAGATACCCACCCTCTCTCTTGATCTCTTTCCCAACTTTGCCTAAACATTTGATAATTTATATCATATAACATCATATAATAATAATATATTATTATTATTATTATGTTATAATAATCCTGTAAGAAAAGCACAAGGATAGTATTTCTACTACTTTGTAGATGAAGAAATGGGACAATACCAGTTTTCTTGTTATTCCTAATGAATAAACTTCTATCAGGCTGAGTAGGCAATGGTGTTATGTTACATTTTGAAGTCTGAAGATCTGGATTTGAACACTGGATTCACAATTTGCTATCTATGTGATCTTGAGATAATCATTAACTTCTCAATCTCAGAGAGGTTACATTTATAACAGAGAACTTATATCTATTTACATCTATAAAATGAGGGATTTGGACAAGATGAACTCTAAGATTGCTTCCAAGTCTGAGTGTATGATCTTATGAACAACCAGTAAAAAAATGTTATGAACTCTAGTTTTGTTAAGTTAACATATATTTGAGTTTAAGAGTCTATGAATTTTAACTCTAACTTTTCAATATGAGTCTAGATTTCTATCCTTAAACTTTTTAAGTAATCATCACATTTTCTGTCCTGGCCTTTTCATATTCTCTCTGTCATTGCTATGGAGGATTTTTCTGCCTTTTTGGATTCTGTAATGATATTATGGTTACAAACCAAAGAAGTACTTCAAGTCTTTAGGCTTGGAAGAATTCCAAAATATAGATTTTATAAAATTTGGTTTAGTATTTTATAGACATGTATTTTTCATTTGCTTCTTTTTGTGCAAGTAAATATTAAAAATAAAATCTAAAATAGTTCTGTGGTCTCCTTGGCAAGATCAGTTCCTGGAGTTGGATCATTGTGGTTGGGCTCCTTGGATCCAGCTTTTTCTATTTCCTGTATGCTCCTGATCCTCTTCTCAGTACAAATATGCATACTTTTTGCAACACTACCCCTTTCCTGCTAATACATTCTTTCATTAATCCACTTATTTTCTTTAAAAGAACTAGAATCAGAGTCAGCAGATTTGAGGTTGATTCTTGGCTTTATTGTTTACTAAATATGTTGGAAAGTTGCTTAATTTTTTTAAACCTCAGTTTCCTTATTTGTAAAAGAAGAGGGTTGGACCAGATGAAGTGTCTTCCAGCTTCAACATTCTCATTTTATGATTTGTTCTCAGGATTTTTATTCCACTTTTTCTTTCCAGTATTCACTGGCTTGGATTTGGCTTTAGTTTCTTTTAAGCCATTTCTCCATCTCCCTCTTGTCAATGATCCCCCAAAGAATATTGAGTCCAGGGTTCCACTTCCAGTTCTGCCATTAATTAGTTGCATGAACTTAGCTTTTCTTGGCCTCAATTTTCTTAGCTGCAAAATGATGAAGTAGGTCTAAATATCTGTTTCTGAGGTCCTTTCTACTTATGTCTCTTAGAAGTCCGTGATCTTGAATGACGATCTTGAATGCCCATTCCTATTCTCATATGAAATGTGTACGTCCACTTTGGCTTTTCTTGGACATGCTTTCATTTATGTATATTCAAATAAGTTTTTTTTAACAGGCTCCTACTTGGTTTCCCTTTCTGTTCTCTCTGCATAGCTGCCACTTGATATTACTAAGGTATAGCTCTTACCGTGTCACTTACCTGCTCAATAAACTCCAATTGCTCCCTGGTAGCTACTCTAGAATAAAGTACAACTTTTTCTGTTTGGCATGTTAACCCCTTCACAATCTGACTCCAGGCTGTTTTTCCAGACTTAACTGAATTTTGTTTCCCTTTTATTCATGTTATATCCAAGTCAAACTTACTATTCCTATTATAAGATATTTGATCTTTTATCTTGTGACATATGAAAAAAAATCAAGACATAGTTTCTGGGTAATTAATCATTTTATTAATTAAGCTAATGAATGATTAATAAAAAGGGTCAGTGGTACTCCTGAATGCCAAAGAGTCCTCATGAAACCTACTCAATCAGTGCTTATATGCCCTTGGAAGAATGGGTTTTCCTGAGAATGGCGGTCAACTCTGATTGGTTAGCAATTAATGACAGAATAAATATTATAATAAAAAGTAGACTTATTCTAATGAGGAGTTGGAGACTGGATATTCTTGCTTCCAGACCACCCTGAGCATCAGGCAATCTGCACAAAGGATCTATCCCCACCCTGCCAACCCAAGCCACAGTGGGTTATAATCAGCAGTGTCCTTCATATACTGACTTGACCTAGTAGAGAATGAGCATATAGGAAGGGAACTCCAATAATTTGTTATTTAATAATCATTTCTTTCAATCTCCAAGTCTTTGCACAGTCTATCCTTCATACTTAGTATATACTTGCTTCTTATATCTACCTCTTTCAATCCCTAACTTCCACTAAGGCTCAGATCAAGTGCAATCTCCAAAATTGGGTTGATCTTTTTCATTCCCCTAGCTGTTAGGGTATTTCCTCCTGGTAGGTGAGAAACAGGTAATCATTTACTTACCTGCTGTAAATATCCCATCTCTCTCTCTCCCTTCCTCTCCCACCAAGTAGAATGGAAGTTCCTCAAAAATTCAGAGACTCTTAAAAAAAAATCTCAGTGGCCTAGCACAATGTCTAGTATATAGAAGGTACTTAATAAATGCTTGTGGAATGAAAATGAATAATGATTAAAATGATGATACTCATATGATAAAATTCACTGCTCCCTCCCTTCTTTTGCAAGGCAGCCTTGACAGTAAGCATGAAATGTCTCACTGTTTCCCAGCTGTTTTTCATTAGATACATATGTAACAATTATATTTCATTTTATTGCTTGGTCCTGTTAGCAAGCCAGATACATGGTTGGTGAATAATTTTTACTTCTCCTGTTCAGATACCATCAGCAAAGGTTAAGCCAAAACCCATGTCAATAAATTAAAGGCAGAAGGACTCAGTCCAACTTTTATGCTTCATTGCAGCATTGGGATGACCCTAGGGTCTAGAAGGTTATGAGAAAAGTTCTACCAAGTTGAAAAAGTTTCAAATTTGACAATCCTATGATCATAAAACCCAAAATTTTGAGCTGGAAGGAGTCTTAGAGATCATATTGTTCAGAAGAAGAAATTTACAGATGAAGAAATAAAGGTGTAGGGTGATAAGGTGATTTGTCCCTGGTCACACAGGTATAGTCATAAAGCCCAGGTCTTCTAACTCTGGGTGCAACATTATTTCCAAAATGGACTGTGTGTTTGCTGCCTAGGACAATTTTTTATTCATCAACATAAATGCAGGTACAATTCATACTTTTAGAAAATCCTGGAATTCTCAGGAAAAGAGCTGATTTTACAAAGAAGTAGAATAACAGTCATTTGAGTAGACTGACTTGAGAAACAATTGGAAAATCCACTATTTTTAGAAAGCCATCTTGCCTAAAATTAATTCTCCCACTGTATTGTGCTTGAAATTGCTATCATTAAAAGTATTCTTTTGGGGAAGGGTATTATATCTACAGAAGATCTCAGTTTAAAATTCTGATTTGCTATCTACAGCTGAAGTTAGACCAAAAGAATAATTATCAAGACACCATGAAAGTATGATCACATATTTCTTTTTCACATGTTCCCAGTTTAACCACCCACTGTTGCTGCTAGGTACCAGCCCTATCCTGTCTAATTGGAAACATTCTTCATGGGCTGTCCCATGTCCACTACTAGTCATGGTTATTGGACTTCATTTACTGAATGGAAGTCCTCAGGAAGGACTTCTATAAATTATTATAGACTGTATGACTTTCTGTGCCCCATATATGCCTCTTTTTGGGTGTCCTTCATACTTGCAATGCCTATGCTTACTTACTCCTAGTTAAATTGTAGAGAGTATGGTTAGCATCTTTACTTAATTTGAATAAGCTTCTGAACCTCCACTCTAATATAAAAACATGGTGCCTCCATATCTCAGTTCATGTGACCTGGGAAAAATGGAGTCACCTCCTTATAGGAAGTGACAAAAATAACTCCCCAAAACTGCTTACCTATCTATTAGACTTTACTATTGGCATGGAGTCAATAAAAACAACAAGCAGTATATTATATGGAATCCATGACTTGTTATACCCTGAAAGCCTCTCCTTGACCCAGGGGGAAATTTTCTGTCTATACAAAGAGTGCTCTGAACCTTAGAGTCCTAGGAAATGATGCGCTCAGCCTAATTAGAATTATGGTCACTGTGATTCAGGAAAAACTAGTTTTATTGCTAGAGTCCCAGTCCCTAGGATGTTTGTATGCTCAGACTCTACTGACCTAGGGACTGGGCATTGTTTCCCTCCCAGCCCCTTGCTTACCCTGATAGAATTAAAGTTTAGTGTCCTAGTTTCTTACTCTT
>CM053593.1:244204024-244221658 GCA_028646575.1 Pseudocheirus occidentalis | reverse complement strand
TCTCTCTCTCACCCTTTATTTCACTCAGCTGGTAGCTAGGCCCAGACTGTGCTAGCCACAGCAATGAAGTCTTTATGTTAATATAATAATTAAATTCACCGAGATGATATTCCAAAAGGAAACTTATATTGAATTCTGGTTGATAAAATTAGGTTATCTTTAGGTTATAAGCAAGAGTTCACTTGCTAACTTCCAAATTTCCTCAATTTTGGGTAATGATGGAAATTATACCTACATAGATGCAATAAATTTCCATTTATATAGAATCTAAGTGATCAGAAAGCTTGAAGAAATGAGAGTGTTTCACAGTTTAGTATAATGGTAACTGATATCAAGGATGAAAAATACATGTAAATTCTTGATCTTCCTTTTAGGTCATCTGAAAGAGATTTTAATCTTGAGTATAGTTGATATACAGTATAATCTGCGATATTTCAATTCCTTGAAAATAGTATGTGTAAGTAACATATGGCAACTTCTCATTGATTTGGGTATTAGATGATCAGTCATTTTATTCTTTGGGGATTTCTATTAATAATAATTTAATGCCATTTTGCATAGGTTCACTTCTTTATGAATTCACAAGTTTTAAATTTCAAAAAGGCATACATCACTCCTTCAAAAACTATTGCTGATATGGAAGACAAAGAGAAGCAAAATTCTCAGGATGCCTCACAGCCCTAAACCGCTTAAAATAGAACATACTCTTTGTTTCATTTCTATTACCATGTCCCAAATATTCAGATTTAAGCCTTTCTCAAGTACATTAGCTCCATTTTTTTCATTAAAAATGTAAAACTTTAGCTGCATTTGTCACTTTTTATTTTGCAAACTCATGCAGCTGAATTAAAAATGCATCACTAGATTTTTTAAAGTTAGAAGAAAGGTTCAAATTCAAGCTCTGTTGTATATTGCTTGTGTCACCTTGTCAGGAAGCATAACCTCCTTTTTCCAGTCCTGTAAAATGAAAAATTAGACTAGGTGATTTCTAGGTTTTTTTCAGTTTCAGATCCATGATCTTGGCTATATTGCTACAGATATAATAACAGGATGCTTCTGAGAAGTTGTCTCTATTATTTCTGCATAGTTAAAAATTTTTTTTAAATGCTGTAAATTTGTAGTAACTGAATGTTTGAAAATCAGTCTAGTTGGGAAGAAAGGGCACCTTGGGGTGGGGTGAGCTATCATTAGATAAGGTGAGAAATATCCAAGGTCTATGACCTAGGCTTATATATAAGCAGTGGCAATGAGTTGAGAGTAATAGATAACCCCCTGGTCTGGAAATAAGAAGAAAGGTACTGAAAAATTCAAAAGGTATTGGAAAAAAAAGAGAAATTCAATCTTCTAGAGATTCTTTTGTGAGTTACAGTTATTATCTTCTCATGTAATAATGTAGAGTTTAACCTTATTAAGTTCTTTATTATTTCCCTGTCTTGTTTACCTTTTTATGCTTCTCTTGAGTCTTTGAAAGTCAAATTTTCTATTCAACTCTGGTCTTTTCATCAAGAATTCTTGAAATGACTCTATTTCATTGAATATGCATTTATTTTTCCCCTGAAACAATACAGTCATTTTTTCTGGGTAGGTGATTCTTCGTTGTAATCCTGGCTCCTTTGCTCTCCAGAATATTATATTCTAAGCCTTCTCATCCTTTAATGTAGAAGTTGCTAAATTCTGTGTTATCCTAACTGTGGCTCCACAACACCTGAACTGTTTCTTTCAGGTTGCTTGCAGTATTTTCTCCTTGAACTGAGAACTCTGGAATTTGGCCATAATATTCCTGGGAGTTTTCATTTTGGGATTTCTTTTAAGAGGTGATTGGTGGATTCTTTTAATTTCTATTTTATCCTCTGGTTCTAGAATATCAGGGCAGTTTTCTTTGATAATTTCTTGAAACATGCTGTCTAGGCTCTCTCTCTCTCTCTCTCTCTCTCTCTCTCTCGCTCTCTGATCATGGCTTTCAGATAGTCTAATAATTTTAAAATGATCTCTCCTGCATCTCTTTTTCAGATAAGTTCTTTTTTCAAATTAGATATTTCACCCTGTCTTCTATTTTTTTATTCCTTCAGTTTTATTATTTCTTGATTTCTCATAATGTCATTAGCTTCCATTCACTCAATTCTAATTTTTAAGGAATTTTCTTCAGTCAAATTTTGGATCTCCTTTTCCATTTGGCCAATGTTAGTTTTCAGGGCTTTCTTCTCTTCATTGGCTTTTTGTACCCATTTTAGCATTTGGTCTATTCTGTTTTTTTAAGGTGTTACTTCTTCAGTATTTTTTGTGTCTCCTTTAGCAAGCTGATGACTCTTTTCTCATGATTGTCTTGCATCACTCTCATTTCTCTTCCCAATTTTTTCTCTACCTCTCTTGGTTTTCAAAATCTTCTTTGAACTCTTCCATGGCTTGAGACCAATTTATATTTTTCTTGGAGACTTTGAATGTAGGAACTTTTACTTTGTTGTCTTCTGAGTATGTGTTTTGATCTTCTACATCACCATAGTGACTTTCTATGGTCAGAATTTTTCTGTTGTTCACTCATTTTCCCAAGTCTACTTCCTGGTTTTTAACTGTTTGTTAAAGTGGAACTCAGCTTCCAGGGTAGAGGGAACACTTTACCAAGTGTTAGGAGTTTTGTGCATCTATTTTCAGAGAAGCTTCTAGGGACGTGTATGTTTTCAGTTCTTCCAAGGTGGTATGTTCTAAGGAGAGATGTTTACTGCTCTCCTAGCCTGTGCTGTGGTGTGTGAATGCTTGCAAATACTCTATTCTGCCCTGGGACTGTGACTATGGTCACTACCCCACTGTGGATGCAAGCTCTGGTGAATTAGTATTCCTCCTTTCCCTGGGACTGCCACCAAGGGCTGTGACTTAGATCTGAGTATGGGTAAAGCAATAGAATCCTGCCCTCAGTGCCAACAAAGAGGTTCCTGTAATCTCCTTCTGATAAATTGCTTGATCTCCTTACCCTCTGTGCACTGCTGATTCAGTGGCTCCCAAGGCCTGCTCCTATTTTGCTGAGGCTGAGTCTATGCTGGCATGTCTTGCACTGTACTATGCTCCACTGTCACCCACATATGGCACACTTTTACTGCTTTCCTTGTAAGTTGTTTTTGACTGGAAAAATATTTCACCCAGTCATTTTTTGACTTCTGCTGCTCCAGGAATTATTTCATAGCATTACTTAAGGTATTAAGATGGATTTGGGAGAGAACTTGGGTGAGTCTCTGCCTTTTCTCTGTCCTCCTAGTTACTAGGGACACATTTAGAAGGCAGACATGAGGAAAGCATTCTCAAAAAAAAAATGACAGTGATCTAACTCATGACCATTGGCTACATGAATTTTGATGAACAAGACCTGAATATGATCACATAGAAAAACAAAGCTTTGTTGAAAGGGTAAAAATGGCTGTAATGACTGACAAATAACTTTGATTTGAACAAGCTGACTGGAATAGTAAAGAAGGGGTCCCATGGTGGAATATGATTTCTAAGGGGGCAGAATCAATACATTTTCCAATAGGACTGAAGCAAGTAACTTAAAGGTTGTTAAAAATTAGTCTTAAGCCCATGGGTTGGATCTTTTATTTTCCAAAGAGAAAAAGATCTTTTTATCTACCTATTCAGGGATGAAATTTAAAGACTCTTGAGATATATGTAGGATCATTAAATTATTAAAGTTGGTGGTTGCAAGGTGCCTGTAGCTTGGTTTGCAGTCCATGGGATGAATCCTTGCATATCAGAAAAAAATCTTACTTCCTTGTTGATATTGATATAACAATTTAAAGTTTGCGAAGCACTTCAGGTACATTAAACAATAATCCTTTAATATAAGTACTTCAGATAATATTATCTTCATTTTACAGACAAGGAAATTGAGAGTCAGAGAAGTGAAATGACTGGGCTATGGACATGCTGCTCGAAAGATGCAAGGTTTGAACTCAGGTCTACCATGATAGCATTTAGTATTGTTTTCACTATGCCATTGTTATAATCAGCTATTCTTTTTAAAACCGGCCTTCCAAATTCAGAGAAGAGACTGAGAGATTAGAAAAATATTTGATAGTCTGTATCTATTTTGACTAGGAGGACAAGGATTTACTTTTAACGTTTTGCTCTAAGTACTTCTGAAATGTCTCCAAGTAGAAGATAAGGAGGAAGGCAAGCTTTTCTCTCTCTTTTTTGCAGAGAAAGGCAGATGGTGGCATAATAGAAAGAAAACTCTACCTAGAGTCAGGAAGACCTTAGTTCAAAACCATACTGGGTAAGTCACTTCCCTTCTCTCTGTTTCAGTTTTCTCAACTGTAAAATAGAGATCATGATAGTTCCTAACTCACAGTGAGGATCAAATGAAATAATATTTTTAAAAAACCATTTAGCTTAGTGCCTGGAACAAAATAGTCACTATATAAATGCTTCATCTTTTCCTTCTTTACTTTGTATAGAAAATCCAGGTTAGCTTTCAGCACTTCTGTTTTCTTAATTTAACTTCTCAATTTTGTACATTTAGTTCTCCCTTTTTTTTAACCTATGGTGTCTTATTAGATTGAAAATTTTTAAAGAAAGGACAAGGATGAAGGGAAAATCCTTTATCATCTTTCATTGTAAACACAGTGAGAGTAACACAGGTTAAGCAAAGAGGTGGTAAAAGCAATTACCAGTAGGGGGAACTAGTGAATCAAGGTCTGAATTTCAGTGGAAGAGAAAGTGGGGCAATGCAGGCAGCAGTCTGCTGGGCATCAGAACTGTAATCTTTGGTCAAATGATTAACTTTGTGTTTTGACACACAATTGGCAAAAGCAGTAAATATATATTTTTTTGATTGGCCTGCTGCATAAAGAGAATAATTCTTGGAACCATTCTGTTCCGGCATATGTACATTCATAATCAGGCTGTATATACACAACTCTGAAACCAACACCCAGATCAAAAGTGAATACTGTAGGCAAGTATCCAGATTTTTTATTTATGTGATTCCAAACATCTGGATGATTCCCTTTAGATCAGTGTCCAGTTATTAATGCCTTTAAGTCAAACCAAGCCTATGATGATTAAGACATTCACAGGGGTGTTTTTTTTTTCTGGTTTGTAGGTACTGTTATACAAGGTCTGATGACCCATAAAAAAGTATCTTCCCAACGTAGTTGTGTGCTGTTCATCATCTCTAAGTCAATGTTTTGTGCATATTTTATGTTATACTTTAGATTTTTGATATTGGGTTCTAGGAAGTGGAAGTGTCTTTGATTGCATGGCAAATGGGGGCTAATTTAATCCTTTAGGCAGTTGTAAAACATAGCTATGTTTCCTTAAATCTATATTGGCATCATGTGAAACTATCCTTTCAATCAGAATCATAAAGGAAAAGTGCTTTTATTTATCTATTTTTTATTTGTTAATTTATTTATCATTTATTTATCTATAGCAATCATTTTTTCTTTTGAATTTTGAGTTTCCAAATTCTCTCCCTCCATCCATCCCTACCCCCATCCATTGAGAAAGCAATCAATATGATACCTGTTATAAACATGAAGTCATGCAAAATATATTTCCATATCATCCAGGAAATGGGTTTTAAAAGAATTATTGTAAATGACAAGGACAGAAAAAACAGGAGATGAACTCCTTCCATCAAGGTAGACCTGTAAGTTAGTAGCAAAGTCCTAGGGAGTTGTCTCAGTACCAAAGACATTAAGTGACGGGGAGGATTTGAACCCAAGGGTTACTGACTCTAGGGGCAGCACTCAAATTACCATAGATATGGTGATATTTTAAAAACAGTTTTGTCATTGTTCAGACATTTTCCAGCCATGTGTGATGCTTCATGACCTCATTTGGGGTCATTTTCTTGGCAGAGAAACCAGAGTGACTTGCCCTTTCCTTCTTAGGCTCATTTTATAGATGAAGGAACTCAGATTTATAGGGTTAAGTGACTTACCCGGTGGCACAGAGCTAGTAGATGTTTGAGGTTAGATTTGAATTCATGTAAATGAATCTTCTTGACTCTAAGCCTGCCACTCTCTTCATTGCACCACCTAGCTGTCCATACAAATAGTATGTGCATTTAAAAGTGACCCATCAAACCCTAAAAAGGGCCCTAATAATTCATCTCATAGACAAGGACTCATTGGTCCTCATCTGGGCAGGAGGGAGTTTCTGGGTATGGAATTATTCAACATATGGCTTGTCTTCTTAGATGACCAGGGAGACTCAAATTATGGGTTGACTGGTATTTGTGATGTGGGTATATGGCCAGAAAGAACAGGATAGAAACCATGCTATTGAGAGGGAAAAATACTAATATCTATGTCATTCTCTGTCACCAGACAATGAAATGATGAATTGAGTAAAGTCAGTGGTTTAAATGTCAACTTTGCAGCTTTTTATTCCTGACCCACAAAATGCAACATTATATACCATAAATCCTCTGCTGAGCAAAAAATACATCTATTTTCAACTTCTTCAGTGAGATCACAGTATATACAAAATCTCAAGCCAAATGTTAGTAATTTTTCCCCTTCTCTCTAATCCCTATGACAATTTTTCTTATTATTTATACAGATGAATTCTGACACCAATTCCAAACCTCCTAAATATTTTTGTTTCTAATAATCTAGCTTTTTCCCCCTCAAGGGAAGATGCTTGATTTATATATTAGAGTTGGAAAGAACCTTAAAAGTAATTTAGTATAAAATCCTCATCTTAAAAATTAGAAAACTGAAATCCATGGAATTTAAGTGGGTCACATAAAGTCACACAGGCAGTAAGGGGATTATTGAATGTCAATTGAGCATTAGAATCAGCCTATATAGTGGGTATTTATTTTGATGCAAATATTATTATATCCCATTCTAAAGATGAGAAAACTCAGACACCCAAAGATTACTTAACATCCTAATGGTCATTAGGTGATTGTTACTCATCATTAGCTAATAGTTATTGAGTTAATGGCTAATAAGTTATTAATCAGTTAGATTAATATGCTAATATTGTGAATTTAATTAATATTTATTTAAATAATCCTATCAAATTAACAAGCTAAATAATTAACTGAACAATTTATTACAAGTTATTAACTTAATGAGCTACTAAGTTAATAGTTACTAAATATTAGTTAATAGTTAAGCATCAAAGACACAATTTATGTTCAGGTCTTCCCTATTCTAAACGCATCACTCCATTAGATCGTTTAAAAATCATATAGAAGAAAGACAGCAGATTTTCCAATAATAGTTAGAAAGTACATTCATTATGGTGATGTTCATATAAAACATGCTTCCCTAGAGCTGGATACTCAGAATAGAGCATGTGGCCTATTACAGTTTTATCTGTATTCTAAGATCAATATTTCCCATGAAAACTTCAAGCTTTTAATTTTTCCTTCTAAAGGGAGTCATATAATATTTCTTAACTATTTACTTTAAAGAAGCAAACCTGGAACTCTTAATAGCTTTTGATATTTGTTCAGTTTCCACCAGAGTTATTTTGACATGGTTGGCTTATCTTTTTGCATACTGAGATATCATGTTCTGCTAAAAACATCATTATTTCTGAAAATGTATGTTTCTACTCCTTTGGTTTCCATCAATTGGGGTAGAGCAAAATGACTTTATTGAACATAATAAAAAAATAAAATCACAATTGTAGATGTGTACCTTGTCAATTAATAGGATATTGACACCTAGAAATTCGATTATCATATGTAATGTCCATTGTAGTTCAATCTTTTGGCAAGTTCAAAGTTGATTCTCAGCATAGGGAAGAGACAAGCTCCAGAACTGGTTCATTCATTCATTTAAGAGATATTTACATTTCCTCATTGCATGAGATCCTGTGCTAGATGAAATGGAGTTTACGTTCTAACAGCAGTATAACAAGGTGGACCATGAGAGTATTCTAGGGAAGTTTGAGTAGCAAGAAAATGTCATTTTTTTCTCGCTCCTGGTGATATTATATGCCTATCTAAAACAAGCACTGTATGAAAAGCTGAAGGTAAGTCAGGTAAACAAACATAAGCACTCACTGTGTGCCAGTAACTATACTAAGCGCTAAATGCTCTAGATATAAAGGCAAAATCATATGCTACTCAGAGAGTATATATTCTGATGGGGGAGACAACACATATATATGCCTATAACCAGAATAAATTGGAGGCAATCTAAGAGGGAAGACACTAAAATTAAGGGGGACCATGGAAGGCTTTTCTGCAGAAGGTTCACTATTAGCTGAGATTTGAAGGAAGTCAGGGAAACCAGGAGATAGAGTCAAGGAAGGGGCGCATTCTAGACACTGGAGACACCTAGTGAAAATTCACAGTTCAAGGCCAATTCTTTCACTTGTAGACCTGTCCTGCACTCAGTTTCCTTGCATGAAAAGAAACATGTACAACTACCAGGCTAGTATTGGGAAAAAATGGTGAAGATATTGTCTAAAAGGATTGCCAGTAAAATGGCCACTTAGCTTATAACTAAGAGGTAGATAGTAAAGAGAAGGTGTTTTTTGCAGGTTAACTACAGGTGATGAGAGGCAAAATGCAGTAAACAAGAGTTTTTAAAAACATTGTTTCTGCAAAGTAGGTTTCTAGCAGATGAATTTCCTTTAAGTGGGGAGCATAGTGGGTTTCACCAATATGGTGATAATGAAGAAAATGTAAAATCATACTACAAATCTAACCTGTTGATGGGGTCAATTTATATATTTTGAAAATGACTCAGCTACTAATTGTAATATTTGACTGGTAATTTTCCAACCTAATGGTAAGTTTTAAGTTGTTTCTGAATAAAACACATTCAAGAAAGCTTTAGAAATCCATCTATCCATTCATTCTTCCAACAAAGTACAGTGCTTTTCAGCCAAGGCATTACTGAAGTTTTCTCAACATATTCCCATAAATAAGGTCATTCCCTGTAATCCTGCATCTTCTTCAGTGCGTGTTTTATTGTTGGTAGTATGACTTCTTACCATGTGCTCTATTGTCATTTTCCCCATCTTCCCAGATTGGGACCTAATTTAACTTTCATCTTCGGTTCAGAACTACTATGATTCCTAATCTTTGGGTCTCTTCTCCTCCCACCCCCCATGATCTCTATTTTATTGGGTTTTCTTCTATCTCCTCCTCCTCTTCTTATCTAGCATTTTTACAATCTCTCTCTCATATAATCATAGAATAACAATGTACTCAATCACTTTATTGCCTTCTTCACCAGCTGAAGCCCCGTTCCTTCCTGCCTATATCAGTTTTTATTAGTGCATTAAGTATCATTTAGAAACGCACAGGTGTTGTTGAATAGAAAATGTTGGGAACATTTGCATAGGTTATAATAGTAGTCATGATTTGTTAAGAGTTTATTAGGAATGACTACTGAGAAAGGAGGCTTTAAATGTAAGGCTGAGAGTTAGCAACAGGCCTTAATGTTATATTGTAAAAAGAAAAAAAAAATTAAATTCTTATTAGTCATGCATTCAACCAACTTGTATTAACATCTCAAGCAAAGCAGCTAAATGATCCAGTGGATAGAGTGTTGAACCTATAGTAAGGAAGACCTCAGTTAAAATCCTGCTTCTGTAGTTGACTCTGAATAAATCACTTAATCTCTTTTTCAGTTTTATTTTCCTCATATTTATAAGGCAGATAATAGTAGCACCTACTTTAGAGACTTATGAGAATCAAGAAAAATAATGGAATTGTAGTGATTTATAAATTTTTAAAAGCTTTATAAATACTAGCCTTTATTATTATTATTATTATTTTCAAAGTTCATCTGTCCCTATTAATTAAAGGGATAATTCTGTCATGAGAATTCTGACCAAGCACCTTTACCAATTTATTTGAAAGGGTAATAGATTACTTAATATTCAATTCTGAAGAGAAAATGATAATAAATTCCTTAATAAATATTTAATTTTGGGAGAAATTGTTGTTGTAATTTGCTTTTGAGGGATGTTGAGTAGTTTAGTTGTGTCCAGCTTTTTGTGACACCATGGATCATATCAGGCCAATATAGCCCATGTGATTTTCATGCAAGGATACTGGAGTGGTTTGGCATTTTCTTCTCTAGTGAATTAAGGCAAACAGAGATTAAGTAACTTGCCCAGGGTCACACAGATGGTAAGTGTCTGAAGCCAGATTTGTACTCAGGTCTTCCTGACTCCACTACCATGGCTCTATCCACTGAGTCATCTAACTTCCCATCCTGAGGGCTAACAAGGGCTAAAAGGTATGTACTACAAAAGATTAATAGTATTTCATATTGATATGGTATAGAATAGTTTACAATGTACTTTCTATTTGTTATTTCCATATATCCATACTACAATCTTATGAAGAAGACAGGGTAATTATTACCTCCATTTTGCATACAAGGAAACTGAGGATCAAAGAGAGGAAGTTACTTGTCCAAGATTCCATACATGTTAAGTGGAGGAGCTGGATTTCCGACAGTGGTCTCTGGATTGTAAACCCACTGCACTTTTTCTTCCCCTTCCTTACTAGACACACTATTAATATATATTAATTATGCAGGGTTTTACTTTTCATGCAATATTACTTTCTTTTCTTTTCCTTTCTTACTTACACAGTTGCATGTACTGGTCTGGTTCTAGTATTGGCTCCTCACCCTTTATAATCAATTTTAAGGTTTGTAGGAAGACTTTCATGTCATTTATTTTGTTAGTAACAGGAAAATCTTTTGTAGGGAAACAAAAACATTTTCCTAGCATATAATGAGTCTTAAATTTTGAGAAAAAACATATTTCTTTGCATTTCTACTTTGGGCAGCTTCATATTCTGTTCTCATGATTTTTTCCCTTATTTTATTGGGAAGTTTATTTTTTAACTTATTATTAAAAAAACTTTAAAACATATATATATATATATACATACACACACATATATATATGCATATATGCCAAATTATAGACTAATACATGAAAGTAATATAATGGATAGAGTGCTGGGCTTAGAGTCAGGAAGACTCATTTTCATGAGTTCAAATTTGGGCTCAGAAACTTACTAGCTCTGAGAACTTGGATGGGTCATTTAACCCAGTTTATTTCCTCATCTATAAAATGAACAGGAGAAGGAAATGAGAAACCACTCCATTATTTCTGCCAAGAGAATCCCAAAGAGTTAGGCATAGCCAAAATGACTGAACAAAAAAGCAACGCATTCCAAACAATGAGACATAACTATTGCAATAATTTCAAGAAATGAGACTTCGCTAAAGGAGTTACAATATATCTCAATTTTCATTTTGGAAAATGTGGTTACTATGCCAAGAGTTAATACCTATAGGTAGCTTTAACTATTCCGCAAGTGGGATTTCAGTTCTGTGTGTACTTCTGTATCACTTATAGACTTAACAGTTCCACTGATCTTATAGATTCTAAATCTCAAAATTCCCAAATGGATTCAGAAAGTCTAAATCTTTATATTTAAATGTGTATTACCACTACGTGGGTTACTTCTTCAGACAAAGGAAGCAAAAAAGTTCTTCATACCTCGTTAGACTTCCTCAGGGTAAAGGGGCAAACTCATTTAGGCATATCCATGGGCCTCATCACATAGAAAAGAAGTGGGGATAGGAAATTTATACTGAAAAGTCCTATCTATTTATGAGTGGTCACAATGTTCTATATTTTTCAGTGCTGACATTCTTCATAAGTCACATGGACGACTAACTCTTCCTTGACTATGTAGTAATCTGACTACCTTGTGAATAAAACAGTTATAGACATATGTTCTCTGTTCTTAATAACCATGTGGGTAGAGATATGACTCAGGTATTTTGCGAACCCTTTTCAAGTGGAGATTCTAGGCATTAGGATTGAAAAATTCATTGTGCTCCCAATTCTTAAGCTAATTTTCAGATTTGAGAATATACATTAGAAAAAATTTAAACAACTGCTAGAATGGAAGAGAAAAAGAAAACAGAAGCAAATTTAAAAAGTGTTGGATAACAGAGACAGAAAATGGTAAATTAATTTGCCAAATTTCAAATTGAATTAAAGTAACATTTGTTTTAGATGGACACAATGGAGCTGACAAGGTTTTCAGAGAGTGATATTTTGTTGATCCCATATATCTGAGATCTTTATTGCAAATACTAGTTTGTAGCAATTAAAAAAATCATATTATTGGGAGGATTTTGGGAAGATCACAAAATAGGTCAGAAAATTCTAAACTCTCCAGATTTTCCCCACAAATAAGATAAAATAGCACATCAGAGTGAACACAGCAGTAAAAATAAACAAATATTGGGGCAGGATAGTGGTCCTTCTGGGACAATCATGGAAAATTTGAAGAAAAATCCCAGGACCAAGATTTGCTCCTTGTGAAGAGTAGACACCTCCACTCCAGTTCCTCTGAAAGAGAAAGTGGCAAGCTCTCAGGCTAGCTGGATAGGGACGTAGCCTCAGCCTTAGCTACAGGAACTTTTACTTCCAGGACAGTGTCAGGAGTTAGAAATCTGAGACAGAGAAGACTGAGGGAACTTCAGCTGCTAAGGAACAGTCCACCCAGCTATGATGCTGAATCATGGCCCTGGGCAAAGAAAGAACCAGCATACACCTTGTAAGTACAGAAGCAGCGGAGTAGGGATGTTGCTGGCTATGGACATGTACATGTTCTTGGTTTAGATTCTAAGTTAGAGGGGAGAACTGAAGGAGGAACTGAGGCCAGAGGCATCGTCACCCAAACCCCAGGACCAGAGGTTATTGCAAAAAGTAAGTTGCTACAAAAAAAAAATAGAGTAAGCAAAGTAGAAAGAATTCAACCATAGAAAGTTACTATGGGAATAAAGAAGTCTGGGGTTCATTTTCAGAGCATGATTCTGAAGCAAAAAAAGCATCCCCTACCCTAAAGAATGACATCAAATTGTCACTTGCCGAAAAGAATTCAGAGAAGAACTTAAAAAAGAATTTAAAAATCAAATGTGAGCAATTGAGGAAAAATTAAAAAGAAAAATAAGAATAACCCAAGAGAAAGTGAAAAGATAAAAAAATTCACTGTTCATCACTTAAAAGAAATTCTTTGAAGTAAACCTATAGGAATATCATAGTTAAATTCCCAAACTCCCAGCTCAGAGATAAACAATTACAAGCAACAAGAAAAAAAAACAATTTAAATATGATAGTGCCACAGTTAGAATCTCATAAGACCTAGCAGCAGTGACACTACAAGACTGTAGGTCTTGGAATACTATATATTAAAGAGTTATAAGTACTGGAGTTGCAGATAAAAAAACATTCCCAGAAAAGTTAAATATAATCTTAAATAAAAAAGAAAAAAAAGTAATGAATTGTCAGACTTTCAGGAATTTGCTAAAAATAATCTGAACTTAATAGATTTGACATATAAGATCAAAAAGAAATATAAGGTACATATCAAAGACTAATTACAAGGTACTCAATAAGGACAGATTGTTTACCTTTCATATAAGAAAATGTATAACATATGTCTAAGATTGTTATTAATAATTGAGTAGTTCATAAGAAAGATTGGGTATTCTTTAGTATGATATGATTAAAAAAATAAAACTTTAGGAACAGGTAAAAAGAGTAATTACTTAATTCAAATGAGGTAAGAAGAACTGACACAGAGAAATTAGATGGGGGAGGGGTGGTAGTTCTTGAGCCCTACTTTCATTGGAAATGGGTGTAAGAGGGAATAATACATATATACATGCATGCATGCATGTATGCATGAATACATACATACAGATATGTATGTATGTGTATCTATATGTGTGTATAAATATCTTCTAAAGTTAGAAAGAAATAAATGACCAAGGGGATAGGAAGTGGGGGGGGATGGATAAGGGAAGGATTTTTTAGAAGGGAAGGTGAGGGAATAAGTTAAGTGGAGAGTAATAGAACAGAGATGGGAGGATAATGGAGGGATTCTTGGAAGGAGGTAGATCACAAAATACTTAAGTAAGAGGAGAGCAAGGTAGTGGGCAGAAATAAAGTAGAAGAATCAGGAAGCTATATCAGCAAGCACCTTAGCATACCCAGGGTGGCTGCTAGCACAGGTTCTTAGAACTGCTTTTCTAAAGGAAAGCAACTCAAAATGAATTAACAGTCTCACTTTAATCAATCAAACACATATCATTTACTTAGTTAAGGAGAAAAAGTCAGCACCCTGAACGTCAGAGAATACAAACACAAGTTACAAGCAAAGAGAGAAACAGATCAGCAGATGGGCTTCAAACCATCTGACCATCACATCCATACCTATTCAAGTTACCAGAGAGGGAAGAATCAACATCTGGGTTTTTCAAAGGGGGGCGGGGAGAGAAGGGGCTCAATGGCTTCCCATAGTCTTGTCTGGCCAAATCACACAGTCACACAATTCTTCTCAAAGTGAGCTCCAAAGCAAAACCTCACATCAGGGTGTATATATAGCCTTCACCTGGATTGGACAATGTCATTGCCCTCTTGACCCACTGTCCAATTACAAAGTAACAAGGCACAGGCATTCCCAAAAAACAAGCCTCCCACCACAGGCTCCACATGACCACATTCAGCCTATTAGGGGGCAGAGTGTACTTTCAAATCAGGGAAGATTCTCGGAGCCACTTAAGCCTATCAAAGGACTAGGGGCAGGGAAGATCTTCAGATTCCCATTACAGAGGTATAGGAAATGACTTACATACAAACATAAAATAAAGATCAGCAGTAGAATTCATTAGGGAAAAAACGGCAGGGATAGTAATCATGATCTCAGACAAAGGTGAAGTTAAAATAGATTTAATCATAAGAGATTTTTAGGATGTAGAAAATGATGAGTTGAACTTAGAAAAACATGGAAAGACTGGGACTTATGAAGGAAGTGGTTATCCACCTTCAGAGAACCAGAGGACAAATAGTACACTCCTACATAGATACGTATGAATGTATATATCTATATATGAGTATGCTTATAGATATCTAAGTATCTGCAGGTATATGTAAGTATATGCATGCATGTCTATATCTTGGTGTATATACATGTATGTGTATGTATGTTATATATGTGTAATTATATATGTGTGTGTGTATACACATATATATCTCTGTACTTAATTGTACCTTCTTGGTGGGAAGAAGGAGAGAAAAATAAAGTAAAAACTGTACAGCATATAGTAAAAGAAAACTTATGATGAAGTCAAGAAAAGGTGGACAGTGAGTAGCATTTATTATATAGATTTTCTTGAAATCGAAATTTATTGCTGTATATCTTGAATCTTCTCATATGCTCTGCTGTACACATGACAATGCTGTTTTTCTTATTTTTTATTTGCTTTAATTTGAATTTTATAATAGGTTCTTTTTCTTTTATTTGTGTATTTAAGTTTAAAATAATCCTTTAAAATCATATTTTTGGAAGCTTATTAGTTAGAAATACTTTTAAATGGGCACCTTTATTTTATTTTTGCAGAGAATACATACAACTAAGAAATGTTTATACATCTTTAAAGGAAAGACAAAAGTTGTCTGACTTCACTGCTGACTGAGTTAATTATAAGTGCCTTGAAAGAAAATGTCAATAATGTTTTGCCATTTAAGTATTGCTAATTTCTGATGCAGCACAATGAACTACATATTGTTTTTTGAGGATTGACAAAGTTACTTTTGTCCCACATCACCAAAGGTTGTACCCGAATGACTTGGAACCCTGAGTCTGATTTCTCAAGAACCTGAGTTTGAAACTTTTGGCTCTAAAGGATTTCAAGTTAACCTTTAGGAGGCAGTATTCATTGGACAGAGATACAAAATATGTGACCAACAATGGGACATTGGTACCATATATGCACTTATTCTCATCTTATATCATTAGGATTGAATATTTTTATTTAGAAGTAGGACTCAAGATAGCAGGTGGTACTAGGCATGGTTCCTGGAAGGTAATAGTTACTTATCTGTTTTCACAGTAATACTAAAATATATTTGGTCCTTGCAATGTGGCGTAGGAGATCATTCTATTCTGTAAATAAGACCTCTTCTAGTGAACAGACCACAGAGTTGAGGAGGAGTTATGTATGTGTGCCATTGATGGTTGTAGGTTAGAATAAGAGAGTAAAGTATTCTCCCCTCTGATGATTTGCTTAGCCTGGAGAAGGTGAAATACGGTACTCTATAATTGTACCTTTCTATTAATATAGTGTTAGGGGATGGGGACTGGACCTAAGATTTTATTGGAATAAGCAACTCTCAGGTAAGGAAATTGCTTCTACCAGTGTCGGTTGGCACTTTCCCTACAGTTTGTAAACTTAGAGAGTTGGCCAGCACACTGAAAATTTAAATGATTTGTACTATGTCATAGAGTCAAGTCCAAAGGGGAACTTGAACCCAGATCTTCCTGAATATGAAGCCAGGTCTCTAAGAGTTATACCAAGCTGTGCCTTATTTTTATATGTTTCACTGAAAGAAGTATCTGTCTTTATTACAGAAAATGTATTTATATTTCTTACTAATATTACTGGTAGGTAATATCAATTGGAAGAGGCTAGCTAAGTAACAGACCAAGAGTTCAAATTAAGCAAAGAGTATAGGCACCACAGGAATACTGTAAGCCAAGATCTATTTAGACAGAGTGCACAGTTTCAGTTCAGATGGGTTTGCAACAAATCCCAAGGGAAAAAAAAAACGTAGGAATGTGAGAGTCAAGTTTCAAAACTCTCAGGTTAAGGAGACAATATTGCAAGCAACAAGAACACCTCCCCCCCCTTGCAATTTAAACATCTTGGAAATAAAATCAGGATTTCATAAGGCCCAGCAGCTTATATTGTAGAAGACTAGGTGTTGGAGCGATACATTTTGAAGAGGAAAAGATCTGGGGTTCTGTCTAAGAAGAATAACTTACCCAGCAAAGCTGAGTATAGCCCTCAATGGAAAAGAGGGATATTTGACAAACTAAAAAACTCAGGTATTTGAACAAAAAGAAGATAACTCAGTGAAAAATTACACACACACACACACACACACACACACACACACGCATAATCATTACTAAGGTAGTTTGAAAGAAAGGTTGGAGTTGTGTATGATGAGGTGATTCTAAAAAACAAAAGGGGATAGGAAAAGGGAGCAATCCTATTATAAAAATGGGACATGAAAGGAAGAACCAACTCAGAAAAAGAAGGTCAAGATATAAGGCTGGTATGTTGGAACCTTAGTGTTCTTTGGGTTGAAAGGGAAGCAATATGTACATCTGGAAGGGCCTGGAAGTCTTCTGAATATGTGGAGAGGTGAGAAAATGGTGGGCAAGGTGGGGGAGAGACTTTTATTTTTATTTTTTTTCCTTTTTTAAAAATTTTAATTTATTTTCTTGGTTACATCATTCATTTCTACAAGGTTTTGAGTTACAAATTTTCTTCCCTTTTTGACCCTACCCCCCAGCCAAGAACATTTATCCCACTGTAAGGCCCCTCCCACAATCTGTTCCCTTTTATGCCCTCCTCCAACACTAAGCATTTGGTGAGGGAGTTCTTGGTCTTTTTTTGTCCATAAAAAAGGATTCTAGAGTTTTACTGCTGTTCCTAGCTTGCTTCCTTTTTCTCACGTTGGCCAGTCTATTAATTGCTTGGTTTTTTATCTCTGTGGAACTCTGCTTCCTGGAGGGGGAAAGCTCTGTCCCAAATCACTGGGGCTCTCATAGCT
>CM053593.1:244177827-244203524 GCA_028646575.1 Pseudocheirus occidentalis | reverse complement strand
GGGAACAGATTGTGGGAGGGGTTTTACAGTGTGATCAATGTTCTGGGCTGGGGGGTAGGGACAAAAAGGGGAGAAAATTTGTAACTCAAAACCTTGTGGAAATGAATGATGTAACCAAGAAAATAAATTAAAATTAAAAAAAAGATTTTATGAGATAATCTAACTTAGAACTCATGTGAATTAGGTAAACTCAGTCTCCTAATTTTTGTTTTTGTTCAATTGCTTTCAAATAAAGGCTTTACAAGTAACTACTGAGGCAATATAATAGGGAAATGGGATGTGCTAAACAAAGTGTATTTCACCATAAAATAATTGGCAAAACTTGAGATTATAGGAAATTCCTGTAGTGAGAGAAGTCCCCATTGCAGCTAATAAAGAGAAGGGGGATGCAAGTTTTTCAGCTGTCTGTTTAACCTATATGTATCACCCACTTGCTCTGAATTCATTCAATTACTTTCAGTCCATGAAAATTCATCAGCCTGTCTATTTCAACATAATCTCAAGAGAAAGGAATGAAACAACCAATGGCCAGAGAAACCGGCCCTGATATGTAAAGAATGAAAGATAGCTATAGAATCAGAAAGACCTTGGATCAGCTCCTGCTTCTGATGCTTGCAATGTTACCATAAACAAGTGCTCAGTACTTCAGGCAACTTGGCCATCTGTACAAGTGGAGAGAATTCCACAACCAGAGTTCCTCGAATCATTTAGATCACAAAGACAGAGGAAAAATTCAATAGTAAAAGCCTATGCTAAAAAAAATTTTCACCCATCAAAATATTAACATCCATAAAAATTATGATTCCTTGATCCTTTGTCTCCATTTTAACTTGTCTTACAGCTGAAGTCAAGCAAATCTATCTTTTAAAAAGGTAACGAAAACAGAAGGAATTGAACTGTGAGGTTTTGAAGTTCACTTTTCCTAACACACTTGAAATTTTGTTGGGCTAGTAATGTGAACAAGTTCGTGTATGTTCCTTGAAAATGAAAAAAAAGTTGAAGAAAAATAACAAAGTGTTGTAGTCCTTTATGAGCACTAAGTATCTTTTTTATTTCCATTGTCAAAATAAGAGAAAGTGTTAGGAACAGACATGTGGCACCTATGCTTATGGAAAGAGAAACCACACTTAACATCCAATACCTAAAGCAATCCCTTGGCTCTTTCCCTTCTCAGGTAGTATGTAGAGTGAGAATGGGAGAGCTTAACTTGGTGTAGCATAGTAACAGAGTCACAGTCAATGGAATTACATGCCCACAGTGCATCATTTTCCCCCACAGGGAATCTAAGACTGAAGTTCAGCGATTTGTTCCATACTATCAAGGCTATCTCGGTGTTATGAAGCAAGACCTGCTCTCTCCTACTAAGGGATTAGGCCAAGCAGCTCTACTCAACCCTACCTCCAAAGAGACCATTTGAGTAGATTTCTACTAGATATGACTGGGGATGCCAACAGAGAAGAGACTATAAGCTGCTTTCTTGCATGAGGGAGCAAGCAGTTTTGGACAGTGACTTTCAGCAGCCAAGATAGAGGTGCTTCAATTAACACTTGACTGCTGTTATAGTTTATTCTCTTTAATAGCATTTTTGGTGCTCTTTCCTATTGGTTTCTTATAACTTTTGAGAAAATATACTATCAGATCCTGCTGGGAGTGACAAGCCAGAGAAACCACAGGCGTTTTCCACAACCAACAGGTCCAGTGCACAGCAAATTGTACAACAGAGACCTCATCTGTAAGGTCTAATGTGTCTGCTGGCAACCAACAGGCAGTATATTCTCTCCTTTCTCATTGCTCCTCCACTGGCTTCTTCACAAACTCACAAAATCCAAGTGTCTCATAGCACTGTATCCAATTCTAAACTACTTTCCACAAATCACTTTCACAGTGTCAGCCACTTTCATCTTCAACTTTTAGCTTCCCAGTTAAACTCTTCCTTTAGTTTTCCTTTTGACAAGTTTCTTTTCTCATCAGTTTCCTTATATAGCCACAATCATGTATAATGACTTCTGTAGGCCTCAGCTTCCTCATTTGTACAATGAGATCAATGAATGATATGGTATCGGAGGTCCCTGCTTTCTAGCTTTATGGTTCTATGAGATTCAATATCCCAATACATTTTGTAAGATCATGCACCTAGGACTCAAATGAACCCCAGAGACAATCAATTTCAAACCTCTCAATGAACAGATGAGGAAACTGGGGCCCAAAGAAATTAAGTGACTTGTTTGAAGTTACAGAAATGGAAAGATTCAGAGGTAGGATTTCATTCAGCCTCTCTGACTCCAGAGCCAATTATTTTAACCTTGTGAAAGTGTTAAAATTATGGATTTGGGGACACTTGTAAGGGGTAGAAATGGACTCTAATAGCAACCATTATTCAAGAGTACTTTCTGTTAAGAATAGGAATGTTCTCTGTCTACTTGGGAGATGGTTTCATCCCTGAGGTGCTAAGAAGCACTTTTTCCAGGGACACCCTCAATAGCCAGAAAAATTGGCCACCAACACATGAGATGCATAGAATATAAATATATCTCTATTTAAAATCTGTGCTATTCTATGCATTGTCCTTTTCTAAGGATTTCAATCATCTATGCTTAGCTGATGGCAAAAAAAAATTCAACTATTTTCCCCATGACAAGTCATAGTAATTGTGCATGAGGAAGCCAGATTCTTCTTTTCCTAAGACATCTGTGACATTATCTGCTAAATTATTTCTGAGGAGGCTTAATTGCTGAAGAGTCTCAGAATTGGAAAAAAAAGCCATTGGACTTACACAGTCCTGGATGAATGACTCTTGAGATTAAGCCAGACATCTCTCAGCATGTCAGCAAAGAAAATGTCGCATAAAAGACAGGAAAAAGAGTTAAGTCAGGAACCTTGCTATGCCATTCTTACAGTACTTCGGTGATAATTACAATGTTCAAAAGAATTTGAGGCAGTGTGAAATAGTGGAGAGAGAAGTGGTCTTGGACTCAGTAAGACCTGGGTTCAAGTCCCACATCTGACACATATTGACTTTGTGACAACACAGATAATTTTTTTTTTCAGAAAAGAACTTCCTACTATGTAACCTAGTGTGATCAAGAGGCACTTTTATTAATTGGTTTTCTTCGATTACTTAATTTATAGTTGAAAGAGGCCCCAGAATGCATCTAATCCAAATTCCACCCATCTCCTACCATTTTCCAAATAAACAACTAAGACCCAAATTGGTAAAAAAAAAAATAATACTAATAATAATAATAATAATAATAACTTCCCCAAGGTTACACAGTTACTAAGTGTCACAGTCAGGATTCAAACCAAGGTTTTCTGACTCAAAATCCAGTCCACCATACCATGTATTATCATATAGATAGTAACAACCATGGGCAAAAATAAGCAAGAAGACTTTTTTTTAATTTAGCCAGTTTATTTTCCCTCCATTCAGGTGTACCCTACTACCTCTACAACCATGCCCTTCCATCATTCCATGACTCCCAAGGGCCCCTAAATTCAATGTCCTTGTGCTTTCCAAGCAAATTCTTGTAATCCAGTCAGTAAGCTTCCATTAATTAAGCCCCTACTATGTGTCAGGTACTGTACTAATTGCTGAACTTCTTTTCACTGCTTCCACCAAAATGTATGCCTCTGGTATTCTATTCTCTTTTAGCTTTGCTCTAGTCTAAGTGACAGCTAGTCTAATAACTAACCTGTATTCATATGATGGTTGCTATTTATAGACTAACAAGAATCTTAACTCCAACGAGTTACTTTAATGTCACTCCAGCAAGACAAATGGAAGGTACATTTGGAGGACAGGCAGTTCTTTGGTCAAGTTTTAAGTAAATTTCCATGGAGGCAATTGCTACCTTGCCTATAAAGAGTGTCATGAACAAATTTGTACATTGGAACTGTTTCTACTTTGAAATGAATATACAATGGTGAATGTAAGTAATATTCTAAAGTAACAGCCCTGACGCAAAAACTCACTCCAAGAAGATCATAAAATCATGAATTTAGAACTAGAAATAATTGTATCATACCATATTGATCATTATGTTGATTAGAGAAGCTAAGTCTTTCACAGTTAATTATCATTACAATTTGTTAATGCATACAATGTTCTCTTAGATAATGAGTTTTTGACAATATAAACCCCTAGACATAGCTCCTGACATTAGCAGAGTGTATTTATTAAATGCTCTAATACCACACTGATTCAGCCAGAACAATGGACCCCACAAACTTCATTCACTTAGGAATCCATGTGCTCAGTTACCCTTACAACCAATAATATTTATGAGTATGGACAAGATTTGAGGTGCAGTCGTGGTTAGGGGTTATAGTGAATCACTCACTGGTTCTGTCTCATCATTATCTCAAATTCAATATGTCTAAAATCTAACTTTTCATCTTTCCAAAATCTCCCTAGTCCTGTCAATCTTCCTATCCCTATCTGTGGGATCACTATTCTCCCAAACACTCAGGCTTAAAATCTTGGAGAAAACTTTGACTTCTAATTCTTCTTCACATCTCATATATAGCCAGATAGTTGCCAAACTTTGTCTATTTTTCCCTTCAGAACATATTTCACAGCACATATCCTCCATTCCCATGGCCAAAACCATAGTCCAGGCCTTCATCACTTTCTACTGATGTTTTGTAGATACGCCAAGGTGGCTTGAGCAAACTCTTTCTCATTCAAATGAAGATTCCCATTCCCATAACCAAGGAGCAAGGTTAATTCTTTATGAAAAAGACCATGATACTATGGGCAGAAGATGCGCCTAGAGATACAGCATGGGCTTTGAAGCAATTCTAGAACAAAAGGAAGGAGATGCCAAGGCACATACCCTTGGAAAGAAGTCTAGCCTAAAGGCTACTGGCATACATGTATCACAGGAGAGAAAAATTCAGTGGGAGGAGATACCAGACAAATATAAAGAAAGAGGGAGAGCTCTGCAGAAGGGAAAACTGAAGAGCAGTGGGAAAGAAGATTGTACTTTAAACTCTTGTTTTAGAGTATCATTTTGACATGGGGATTTGGGTAATTTCATGGGTGATTCTCAAAATAACTTCCTTTTGGCCCTGCCCAGGTACATTTGGAGGTGCCAATATCTGGCTTATATTGATCATTTCCCTGGTTCATGCCAACAACAACAACAACCTCCATGAATACACAGGGAACCTTTGTGGAAAAGAGTACTTGATTTATTTTCCTCCCCCAGACCAGTCTTCCTTTCTTATAAGCACTCAGGTTTATAAGACATTAGACAGAAATTATATTTATATCACAAAGAATAAAAAGGGCTCATGGCTGAAACCAAAGATGGTTTAAAAAATTACTCCCCACAGACATTTACCCATTCATTAACAATATACAATAATCTAGAGGTGGGGAACCAGCAACCTCATGACCACAAGTGACCCTCTAGGTCCTTAAGTGCACCCTTTGACTGAATCTAAAATTCACAGACTAAATCCTTTTATTAAGGGGATTTGTTTTGTGAAGTTTGTATTCAGTCAAGGTGCCACATTTGGGGACCTAGAGGGCCATATGTAACCTCAAGGCCACAGGTTCTGCATCTCTGGTAATAGTCTGACTTGGGTCACTGGAGCCAACCACCTCCCTCCCTAACCTATACAATCCACATGATTCACAGTACCAGCAAAGGGTGAAGATCAGAGTTTACTTCCCCACATCCTAGCTCAGTGCTTGATGGCTTATCAGTTCAAATTTCTTCTTAAAATTTTCAGTCTGTAATTCCCTTGCAACACAAACTTTATCTCCCTGCTGTGACACTATAATAATGTGCTACCAATTCTGAGTTTTTCCCGTCTATTTCTTCCTTCTAGAAGTCATTCCAATGAGGGTAGGAAATTTCACTTGTAGGTCTCTCACTAGATCCATATGGAGCCCAGCACCTAACACCAAATTCCACTGAGCCTTTGTCTCCAGAGCCATGAAAATATGGTAGCCTTCATGATGGACCTCTCAAATATTTTCACATTCTTTTTCATCTCCTACCTATTAAGCCTGCCACTGCCTCCAGAATGATGAAGCATGGGAGTTTTCTAGTTTAGCCTTCTTATTCTATCTCACTTCTTGTGCATATGCATGTTCATTCACTCTGATAGTTTTCCACACAAAACCTTAGAGGGGATAGTCCAACTCCTCTTGGTCAAAAGTGGAAGTGTTCTCAAATGACCATGCAAGTCACTTTCAACATCATTATAGAAAGTGGGAATATTTCTTAACTCTCTAAAGATTTGGGGACAAGTCCTTGTAGGATAGATAAAATTTTCCCCAATTTTATTGTCATTAGTTCCAGTACTTGCAAGTGAGCTGAAGATCCTTTTCATAGAAGAAAATAAATCAATGTTGACATTCATAAAGTTTCCCGCTTCACACCCATGAGACTCATGACCAAATAAATCACATGACTTATTAAGTCCAAGTGACTGAAATTATTTAGACACTGACAAAGAATATCTATGTGAGGAAGATCAACTAGCAACTTTCAAAAGTTTCTATAATGTCCCTAAGGTAAAAATAAGAGCAAAGGAAATATAGGACCAGGGAACAAACAGCACAGATCTCCCACCCGCTTGTGAATGTTTGTATGTCATACAAGGCTGTTACACATGTATTAATCTCATCTCTCTCTTGATCTCCATTATTACATCTCTATCTGCCTGAGTATTTCCAACCTGAAATGTCCAAAACTGTTCCTTTTTCATCCTTTCCCAACCTTGATATTCTTTCATAATCCACTATTTCTTTTAGGGGATACTACCATGTTTATAAGCAACAGAGTTCTCAACATCAGAATCATCTCTGAATCATTCTTCTCTTTCAGGCCTCAAGGCCAAACAATTGTCAAAGCTTGTCTTTCATATTCAAACTGCATTCTTGATTCTATAGTGTTTCTCTATCATACCACAGAAATTTCTTCATCCAATAGATCCCTTGACTTCTCATATTGGAAATACCCTCTGACCTATGTGTCTCTCCTGAGATACATATAATCGTAGCCTTTAGGCTAGACTTCTTTCCAAGTAAATGTGCCTTGGCATCTCCTTCCTTTTGCTCTAACATTGCTTCAAGTTCCATGCTATATCTCTAGGCACATCTTCTGTCCACAGTATAACGGTCTTTTTTTTTTTAATAAATTTAACACTGCTCTTTGGTCATGTGCCCCAGGAATCTTCATTTGAAAGGGAAAGAGTTTGCTCAAAAACTTCAAGCATCTTCTCCCTATCATTGTCTGTTTCCTCCAAGAACCTCAATTTTAAGAAGGATGCCTAGGCTAGCCGTGTTTTCAGTCCTTTACAGGATGCACTCCTATCTCTCTGGACTTTCTCCACCATACTCAGCTGTAGGGATCCTCCTCCCTTTCTCTTCCATATTAAGCCTCCTTTTGTCAGTGGTCTTATACAATGAAGCTCCTGAAGTAGAGGGACTAGTTTTCTTTTGCTTGTATTTGTATTACCAGTGCTTAGCACAATCCTGGCACGTAGTAAGCAATCAATAAATGCTCTGTTGGCATGACTTGACATGTCAATTTTTCCACAACAGAATTTCTAACAACTACCCCAGTTCTATCCATTCACACAATGACCATCCTACTTCAGATTGTCATCACCTGTCACCTGAAGTCAAACTATCTGTGTTCAAATCCTGACTCTGTCACAATCTGTACTGATTAATTTGCATAACTACTGTTTCCTGATCTGTATAAGACATAGCACAGCATAATATGGTCTCTAAGACTCCTTCTAGCTCAAAATCAATGATCCCATGAATATTGTAATAACCTCTAAAGTGATCTTGCTATGTGCAATATCTCCATGCTCTAATCCATGTTCTACAGAGCTGCCAGACTTCCAAGCACAAGGTGAACAACTTCTCTAACTTGTACATAGATGGTTCACAAAGCTTAGGTAACTGAATTGAATTTTGCCTGTTGGAATATAAGCTCTTTGCAAAACCAGGAAAACTTTATACACAATTACAGACATATTATCTGTGACAATGTAAAGTTAAGCATGAGCAGTTCTCCAGAGTACTGCTGCTGTGAATAGCTCTATGGTTCTAATGACATAGTACATTGAACTCTCTATTTATTCAGCATAAACTAAGGCAAAACATTCACAGAAACCAAAGGATAGCATTCACAATAATATAACATAGCAACTTATCATTACAGTGGCCGCGTAGTTTTAAACAAAAGATATAACTCAATAAGTCCTTAGCTCAATCAATCTTAAGGGGCAATACTCCTTAAGGGACACAAGGTTCTAAGGTCTCCCACCCCTAGGTCACATTGTCTTAATATTTTCAGTCAAAAAGTCTTCTTTCTTCTTGATTGGAGATTGGTTTCCAATTATTCTTAACTCGATCATGCTTAAGGGGTACAAGGTACAAAGGACAAAGTACTCCCACCCCTAGGCCACAGTAAATCTTGATCTTCTCAGTCAATATTAAGTACCCAAGGAGAGGTTTTTTCATCTTGGCTCCTTGCTGGCTCCCAGATTCCATGGTTCCTCTTCCATGGGTCCAGCTCTTGCATGAATCTACCCAACTGTCACCTGGATTCACTGGCAGGCAGCTCTCAACTCTTTGTCTAGTTCCTCATCCAGTTCCTTGTCCAGCTCCCATCCCATACTGAAGCTCACAGTGTCCAGTTCACCTCAAGTCCTTTGCAGTTTCTGTTTCTGGGAAGACAAAGTTTAGCAGAACCAAAACAACATTAACACACATTGCTTGTACCATCATCAATTCACTTTCTTCCTGTGAAATCAACACAGACCCAAAACAAGGTCCAAGAAGTCAACACAAATGATCAGCATAATCCCAGAACCTCTGAAACTCTCCTCCAGGACTTCTGTAAATAGAAAACAAGAAAATCATCTTTCAAGACTTCCAGTAAAGTCCCAAGTCTTCTATACAAAATATCACAAACACAAATCAACAGACAGTGGCAGCCACAACAAGTGTCCCCTTCTCAGTTCTGTTCAGTCACAGCTTGTGTTCCTCCTTATAAATGGTGGCTCTCCTTCCTGTTCCACCCTTCCTGTTGTGTCAGCAAGTTACTCCCACCTTCAAATGACAAGGGGCTCAAACAAGGTGCTAAATGTTTAAGTAGCTGAAACAACGTGTTAAATACTCCTTTGCTTGCTGTTACAGATGACTGACTTTATCTGATAGACTGGGCTCCTCTCAGCAATGCAAGGTTATAAGACAACTTCAGGGGATTCATGATGGAGAATACTTTCTACATCCAGAGGAAAAAACTACAGAGTCTGAATGTAGATTGAAGCAGACTACTTGCTCTCTTTTGTGTTTTATTTTGTTTCATTCCTTCTTGTTGTTCCCTCCATTGGTTATAATTCTTCTTTCCAACTTGACTAATGTTTAATGTGAAGGCATTTGTAGAACCTATATCTTGGAGGGGGAAGTGGGGAGGAGAGGGTGGAGGAGAAAATTTGGAACTCAAGAGATTGTGGAACTGAATGTGGATAAACTAAAAGTAAATAAATAAATTTTTAAGAATAAGTACACAATGAATGTGATGGAATATTACTATGCAATAAGAAATGGGAAGGAGATGGACTCCATAAGTACCTGGAGAGACATATACAAATTGATGCTAAGTGAGAGGAGCAGAACCAGGAAAAATTTGTACACAGTCAGATACATCATATGTGTGACAACCAACTTTGAAAAATTGGACTCCTCTTAGCAATGCACAGTTAAAAGTCACCACTACAAGTCTCAGGATGGAAGGAGATTTCTACATTCAGAGAAGGATCCAGAAGGACCAGAGGTTAAATGGAGACTGAAGCAATTCCTGCTATCACTCTTTTCAATGTTTGGTTTTTGTTTCTCTTTTCTCATTGTTCACTCCATTGGCTATAACACTTATTCAACCAGACTATTGTACAATGTGATAGAGTTTGCAGATCCTATACATGATTGCCTGCCACCATGGCGGGGGTAGGGGTAGGGAGGAAGGGGAGAAAAATCTGAAACTCAAGTGACTCTGGAACTGAATACTGTAAACTAAAAGTAAACAAATAAGTCAATAAAAAATTAAAAAAAGAATAAGTACACAACAGGACACACACACATATTTATATACATATATGTATGTATGTATGTATATATATATATATATATATATATATATGCTTCTTCCAAGTAGGGGTTGTATGTTGTTTCATTCTTCATACTTGTATCCAAAGCACTAATCCAGGGCCTAGCATATAACAAATGTATGACAAACCACTGTTAATTGATTGTTTATCTCTCCTTCACCAACAAAACAAATGTATATGGCAGCTAGATGTTGTACTACATAGGGTGGGTGCTAAGCCTAGGGTTGAGAAAACTTGAGTCCAAATCTAGTCACTCAACCTCTGCCTGCCTATGTTTCTTCAGTTTTTAAATGTGGATAGTAATAGGTTATTGTGAAGAGAAATGAGTTGTTTATAAAGCACTTAGTATGATGCCTGGCACAGAGTAGATCCTTATTTTCTTTTCTTGGCCAGCTAGGTGGCTACTGGTTGGAGCACTGGGCATGGAGTCAAGAATATTCATCTTTATGAACTCAAATATGGCCCTAAATACTTACTAGTTGTATAACCCTGGGCAAGTCACTTACCCTTATTCACCTCATTTTCCTAGTTGGTAAAATGAACTGGAGAAGTAAATGGCAAATCACTCCTACATCTTTGCCAAGAAAACCCCAAATGGGGTCATGGAGGGTGAGATATGACTGAGACAACAGAAAAAAAATTGCCTTCTATTAGTCACTTTGTCACTTTAAAGACAAAATATCATTCTACAGACTTAACTTAGTGTGAATTCTTATATATGAGTAGTATTAGCAATCTTATGGTTGATTAAAATGTAATTACAAATACTACTCAGAGTATCCTTGTTCTTTTAGAAGAGACCTTGGCAATAAACCAGTAAGGGAGAATTTCTTTTAATTACTAGCACATGCACTTCAGTGTAGGAAGTTTTCTGTTCACCCTGGATGTACTCAATTTAGCATGTTGTTAACACCACTTACTATAAAAACCAACCCTCAGTACATATGAGTTTCTAAATTTGGCATTTACCAATCTTCCCTAAAAGAGCCAGACCAGACTATGTCAAGCTGTCAGATGGTTCTTCTGAGGCATACTTTTTGTATGTCAGGGAAGTGGGAGAAAATACCATTCATCTTGAGAAGTAATCACACTCAAGAAATCTAGTATAACAATTGATCATGATGTATTAGAATCTGACAGTCTGATACCTGGGCCTGGAAAATTGAGGCTGCAAATGATTACCATCACTCAATCCCACAGATAGGTCAATAAAGTTATAAGGTTCCTCACTTAATACATGAGAAAACTTAGATGAGAGGTAAAATTCCTCACACAAATAGTAAGTGGCAGAGCTAAGATTTGAACCTGGATCTCTTTGTAAGCTCTCTGAGATATAATGACCACGTATGGGACAATAACCTAAACATCATATGTACAAGTGAGGTAAGAGCACAGTTCTCATCATAGAGTCCCATTACATCCATATAAATACTCCCAGAGTGAATACTGGGGCTATGTCTCAAATATTACACAGACCTAGAAAAGTTTATGGTCTTGTGTTTCATGATGCTCTGAGAGCCCCTAAAGTTGACCTGGGAGAATCTCACTGTTGCAGAGCTTACCAAGAAGATCACTTTTTTTGGGGGGGAAAAAGGAGACCAAGGAAGAATTCCATCATCCTATCTGCAATTTCTAGTGAATATGTTGGGATTGTGCCTAGAAGGAATATCACATGCCAGGAATTAGAACCAAATAGTAGGCAAATCCTAGACTCAGGGTCTCTCACCTTTCATATCAATGACTTTTGTCAACAAAGCAGATTAGGCCAAGGCTAGCCAAACTGAGCAATCAGGGCAGCCAGGCTCCACAGTCCATCTATTCTCCTTTTACATATAAACTCTGTTGTTGTTTGTCCTTGTGGTTGTTCTGGGCTGACCTACTATAGGATGGTACCTAGGTAGTTTATGTTCAATATTGGACCAAACTGATGTCTCATAAGTCATTCAATAGTTAACATAATGACAATTACTTAGCCACAGTAGGGTATTCAATAAGTATAAACACTAAGGACATCTTGAATTAGTTCAGCTGAGCAAAAGCTCCCCTACCTCTGAGTTGTCCAGTATAAGCCACCAGCCAAGAACCAGAAAGAACGTATAGTTCCTTGTGACTGTTCTATAGAGGGGTAACAAAAAATAAGCAGCTTCAAGTTAAACAAAGTGTTTCATATTAATCTTCTCATTTAATCTCACAACAGTCCTTTGAGGTAGGTTGCATTATTATCCACATTCTAAAGATGAGGAAACTGAATATAAGAGAGGCCAAATGACTTGTCCAAGGTGACACAACTTGTTAGTGTCTAAGACAGGAATTGAACTAGAGTTTCCCTGACTCCAAGTCTAAAACCCTATCCCCCGAAATATGTAGATATCTTCAATTTTCAACAGCCTGAGTCTTTAATACTCTGATTCAATTATGTCTCCGGGACATTTTTATTACATTTTATGGAACAATTATCCTACCTTGTATGGAGGTATGCTCTTAGGCTATTGCTAACACCAGGGTCTCCTTAACTCTTTCCTGAGGTACCTCCTAGAAACCTGAGCTTTCCAGTTGTTTCTCATCCTTTCTATGTCTCTTTATCCTCATCATTGAACATATATTACTCACTAAAATAAGTTCCCTGAGTCAGAAGGAACCTCAGAAGACAGTCATGTAGTCTAACATCTACCTCAATAGGAAACTTCAATGGGGTATCACTGAGCAGCAGTGACAAGGTCCCCACTTGGACGCCTCCATAGAAATTAAATATTCTATGTCCCAAAATAACAACCCTGCAATTATTACTCTTTTCTATTAGTTCTACTATCTGGGATCAAATAAAATCAGTCTAATTGTTCTTCCAAATGACTGCTCTTCACACATTTGTGGCCATTACCTCCTTTTTGTAATATGCCTTACTTAAAAGTGGAAGAAGTTGAAGGGGGGAGTTCTCAAATGGATGAATTTGTAGATAAACATTTGCCTAGGACTTTTGAAAATTCCTCTCCTTAATGGCTGTAGATTTAGACATGAGCACCAAAGCGATGGATAAAAAGCAGCTCTTGATTAAGTCTAAATGAATGGGTCAAGACCAAGATGAATTAATTTAGATTCATCGCTGGAAACCTCCTAAGGCATAGATGAACTCTAGTTCTTATGTAAACTCTAGTTGTAAAAGCCACATCTTTTCAATTACCTATAACAGAAGTCTTCATCAAGGACTCTAAACTTCTTTTAACCATTTTCTTTCCACCATTCTTTTAGAAAGAAAGCAACAGGTATATTGTGGTGTGGGTGTGTGTGTGTGTGTGTGTGTGTGTGTAAGGAGAAGATATTCTCTTCCCTTTTCCCCGACTCCAGAAAGCCAAATCATTAATAATTGCCTTGTGGCAGCCATGTAGACAGTATATTATGAATTTCTGAACCCTGAGTCTTTGCACAAGTCCCTGAGGATTATCTCTCTAACAAACTCAAGTTGATGATTTCTGGAACCAAGCCTTTTAGCTAAAGAAGAGAAATTATTAAAGAATAATTTAACTTATTTCATTAAATTATTAATTATTAAAATAATTTACAAGAGAAAATTAAAGAAGAGAAAGATAAAGCCAGCCCTGGGGGGAGGGGGAGGCAAGAATGAAGAAAGGGAATTTCCCTAAGTCCAAGAATTCAGTGATTCAGTTTTATAGCTAGAGAAGATGTTGAAATTTCCCACCATTACCAAATGATTCCAGTATGCCAGGTTTTTGATCTGTTCTCCATCTCATCTCCATCTCCAACTCATGAATTTCCTCCTTCTGGCTCAGTAATTAGTAGTATGCTGTTACCATAATATTTCTTTATTTTCTCCTTCTGTTGGTCATTGTCAAAATTATTGCTACCAAATCCCCACCCCTCCCATTACTGTATGTATTCAAGTGCATGTAATTAATAACAATGTTATTCTATCACCTCTTTTTAAAATGCTTTCCTTTGGAAAAGATTTAGTCTTCCATGCCATTTTCCACTCATGCTGATTCCCTCCCAATCTTATATATGTGTGTGTGTGTATGTATATATATGTACATATACACACACAAATATATGTATATAGTATTAAATATATCTCTATCCTCTAACTTTGACTTTATCCAAGAATGCTTTAATACTATACTTCAAAAGAATGGGTAAAAAACATCACTTTACATTTGTATACCACTTTACAGTTTGCAAACTTCTTGCACATTCATTATCTTATTTGATAACTCACAATGACCTTGAGAAGTGGGAAAGTGTAATGGCAAGCAAACGAGTACTTAGTGCCTTGTTTCAGTTGAGTCTTGCCCAGGATTATATCAAGTCTTTTTTAAGAAACAGAGCTTGTGAAACCCACAGTGGGAGGGGCTTGCCAAAGAGAAGAACAAGAACACATAAAAGGTGGGTGGAACTGGAAGGAATTGATGATACAAAAGGAGAAGCACAAGCTGGGAGAGAGCAGAACTGGCAGGAAGCATGACTGTGGTGCCAGCACACCTGTCTGTATCGATGCAACTTTGTTAGATCTGTCTGCTGATAGAGGATATTGCTGTTGGTACAGAAGTCCCGGGACCTTACTGCTGGTTCAGAAGCCCTGAAAGAGGATTTTCTTATTGTCTGATTACAGAAGTCCTGGAAGAGGGTTTTACTGATGATTTTAGAGGCCCTGGGACCTTACTGATGATTTGTGTTGATTTCTCTGATCTTGTTTGTGGGTCTGTGTTGATTTCACAGGAAGAAAGTGAATTGATGATGGAGACAACAATGTGTATCAATGTTGTTTTGACTCTGTTAAACTTTGTCTTTCCAGAAAAAGAAACTGTGGAGGACTTCAGGTGGACTGGACACTCTGAGTTTCAATATGAAATGGGAGCTGGACAAGGAACTGGATGAGGAACTGAGAGCTTCCTGTCTGTGTCTCCAGGTGGCAGTTGGGTAAATACAGGCTAAAGCTGAGACTATGGAAGAAGAGCCATGGAATCTGAAAGCCAGCAATGCACCAAAGATGAAAAGACCTCTTCTTGGTACTTAATGCTGACTGAGAAGATCGTGATTTACTGTGGTCTAGGGACAGGAGAACTTTGTACTTTATACCTTGTACCCCTTAAGGATGATTGGAAACTAATCTCCAGTCAAGAAGAAAGAAGACTTTTTGACTGAGAGGTAAGACAATGTATGACCTAGGGGTGGAGAACTTCGACCTTTGTACTTTGTGTCCTTTAAGGAGGGTTGAGTTAAGAATTTATTGAATGATATCTTTTGTTTAAAAAAATAAATAAAAAAATAAAAATAATAAAATTCCTCCATCTCAAAAAAAAACTATGTGACCACTTTAGTGAAAACTATGTGGCCACTTTAGTCATAAGTTATTATGTTATAACATTGCAAATGCTGTACTTTGGTTTCTGTGAATGTTTTGCTTTATTTACTGCTGTATAAATAGAGAATTCACTATACTACGTTATCAAAAACTTAAAGCTGTTCATAGCAGCAGTCCTCTGGAAAGCTGTTCATGCTTGGCTTTACAGAAGGGAAAATTTTAACCCCATTTCCCAAAATAAAAAGCAGGGATTTAGGGAGGCCTGTCTTTGAACTTCTTCAGATTGAATAAATCTTAGCAATGATTTAAAGTCTGATCAAATAAATCAAGCCTAGAACCACTACAGGACACTACCAGATCATCCAAACCTCATTTTAAGATCTACCAAATGGGCCTTTCCAAGATAGCAACCATAACTATATGGAGAATGCAACCATGTTCAGAGTTATTGAGCTCTACTCACCAGGTATCACCAGCAGAGCAGCTCCCATCAATTGTTATTCTTCCTGAAGTCATTGCCCAAGAAGGAGCAATATTACTATCTCAATCCAAGTGATTCTGAGTCCCCGGGTTCTTAAGAGTAAAAATAATTGACTTTCCTAATCCCCTGTGCCCTCATCTTTATGTATCTCAGCCCTAACCCTCCTAAATCTCTATCAAGTTTTGTCCTCTTTTCCCATTATGTCTGTTCAAATGAACATAATTAACAAAGCTATAATTTCAATTTTCTCTCACAGAGACCCAGTTCCTCCTTAATAGTACTGAAACCCTAGATCAGTCTTTCCAGTCTTGGTTGTGCATTATCTCAGACATCCTCTCCCTCTCATGCCCCGACAAATTGCCTCATGACAGTCAGGTAGATAAAATATTGTGAATTTCTGAACCCCAAATTTCTTTACCTTTTCCAAAGGATTGTCTCTCTAACAACCTCAAGTCCTGGAACCAAGCTTTTTAGCCATAGAAGAGAGATTTCTTGGACAATGCCAGACCCAGGGGAAGGGGAGGAAAGAGTGAAGAAGGGAAATTTCCTTAAGTCCAAGAGTTCAATGATCCAACTTCAACACTCCTTCTCAATCATTATCCTTTAACAACCTCTCCCCCTTTGAAACTCACTATATCTAGACTTTTCACTCAATCTTGAACCTGGTGTTAGCTACCAGGACATTATTTATATTGTCCCTGTTATGTCTAACTCTCTCTATTTCTATCTCTTTGTCTATCTCTGCTTGTCCATCCCTGTCTCTGTTTCTCTTTCTTTCTCTCTGTCTCTCTCAACTTGTATTCTACTTACACCAATTTATGCATACATATTCTGAAAAATTATATTTGGAATGTTCATGACAATTTCATAAGACAATAAACAAGGCATTTATCTCAAGTTATTTCCCTGTTAAACTTTACATGCATGTCAGGCATTGTTTTTTTAATCACAAAAGCAAAAATGTTGATCTTATGGGCTTTGTTTCATTTTTTTACTGCTCTGTTTGATATAGGATATCAAGCAAATGATTTTTAGGGCATCTTCACTTGTATATTTATCTCTGTCATTTAAATACAAATAAAAATAAGCATAGTAAAAATAAAGAGAGTGGACGGCAGGTAACTTCACTAACAATGGAATATAAACCATATTTACACTTCTCTAGAGTAAATTGACTAAGGTAAAACTTTGTCTTAAGAAACATTTTTGCAACTGTAGTCATGAAGTCATGTGGTATGACATTCAATATCTATGTTTTTGCCATAGTCATGAGTACTTCATACCTAAAGTGTCCACAATAAGTACACCTATGGTTAAAATTAATTATTCCTTTTCCACTCCTCTTTCCCACAATAGGTCAATATGCAGGCAGTTTTCTTTGCACAGGTACATCAGGTATTTTAACATTGATCTTGTGAAATCTAAATGTACCAAAAGTACCATGCCAAATATGTCTAGTATTTTGAGATTACAAATGCCCATATGTATTGTCCACCTCAGATAAAAACAGAGAAATCATCAAAAGTTAACTAGCTTCATTTGCATAATATTAAATATTAAAAATTATATGGGGGCAGGCTAGGTGGCACAGTAAATAGAACACTGGCCCTGGATCAGAAGGACCTGAGTTCAAATCTGGCTTCAGACACTTGACACACTTACTAGCCATGTGACCTTGGGCAAGTCACTTAACCCCAATTGCCCTGCCTTCCCCACTCCAAAAAAAATTAAAATTAAAAAAAATTTAAATCATATGGGGAGTATAGATATAACTACAATTTATACAGGGTTTGAAGATATACAAAGTACTTTGGAAAATTGTGTTGCTTTATCCTTGCAAAAACTCTAGGATTTAGGTGATATAATTACTGACTAGGAAATTGGAGCAGGAAGAAGTTAATTGTCTTGATGAGGGTCACACAGGTAATAAGTGTCTTATGCCTGATTTGAACACATATGTCCCCAACTTCGTGGCCAGTACTCTATCTACTGAAATACCTAGTTGACCCATAAAAGAGCAACATAAACTTGTTATAAATCATAAACAAAAACTATTTGGAGGACACCATGGATGTCAAGTGGTCTACTGTGTAAATTTTAGAATAAGACAGACAAAAGTTGAAAGGCTAACCAATACTCCTGTCATTTTCTTGAATGAGTCTCACCTCCTCAAGTTTCTGATGTCCACAATGTCAAGTTGATTCACAATCACTGCATTATTAGTGTGCTGTAATTGTGTGATTTTCCATTTAACATATCAAGTTTAGCAATGACATCTGCAAAAGCTATCTTTGCAAAGGAACAAGTGATCTTTGTGTAGGACGTTCAAATATTTGCAACAGAACTCATGGAAGTTCAAGGTCAAACCCAATCTTATAGTATATATTAGATTTTTATCTTTTTGGCTAATTTCAATTTTGCTAATTTGCTGATAGTTTGTGATTGATCCAATATTCCTTTCTTGTTCTCACCAGCAGTAACCTCAGCCAAATGATTTTAATCTTTTATTTTCAAATAGAAAATTTTGCTTTCTTGCAAAGCAATAGGAACCAACACCTTTTTCGATACTCACTATACATCATTGCTCATACAGCTGAGCTCAGTCTCAATTGTCCCTCCATATCTTCGAGCTTTCTACTGTTTTTCCCCTCAGTACTTTCCCTCAATACTTGAAAAGACCCTTCAAAATTATATCCAACCTCCAACAATGTTTTTGTAAGCAACAGGGAGAAGATTCATCTCTTCCATGAGTAATTCATCTCCATACTCAATTAAAGACTTTAAGCAGATTGCCATATTGTCATATCTCTCAGCCTGCTCGGCCAATTTGACCATTTGCACCATATCATTTTTGTGAATTCTGTGCCTAGAGTAAGAGGTGGTGACAGACTGATAGTTGGGAGTTCTATAGTCTCTGGATAGTATCTGTGGCAGAAACTGAGCTAAAACACTGTCCCAGTATTTCTCAGCTCACAGGTTCTAACCTCTCAATTCAATGCCTGACTTATAGTCGTTTCCTTTACTATATTCTCATCTTTATTCTAGGGAACTTCAAAAACATTTTGCTGCTCCTTCAATAGCTTTACTTCCCTTTTCCTCAGTTAATTTAACTCTAGTGACTATAGTGCATGTCAGTTAAATGCAGTAGTGGGCATGCACTTAATCTTGCAATTATCTACAAATGTTCAACTTCCCTGTTGAAAAACTCCAAAATTATTTATCCAGTCATAGTCCTCTATCTCTCCATGTGCCTCACTCCAAAAATCTATTCTTTGTCCTCACTAGGACCTTGAATCCCTATTTCCTACAACAGGAATTAGCTTTTCCCTGTTTCCCTAAAAAAAAAAAAAGCAACAAAACAGTCTCTAAATTTGATTGGCCTCTGCTTCCCTGAAGTACCTTTCTGAGATCACCTACGGGCATAAAAAGTCTCACACAGGGGCCCAGTTGGGGCCCCTTGGATTTAGATGAATTCTTATGACCAGTCATGTCAGCAAATCCTTCACAATATTCTGCCTCACTAAACAGATGCATTTTCATACAGAAATGAGTGAGTTCAAATCCAGACAAAATAAATGCCTCATATCCATGTTGCATATCTTCACATTATCAGCACAAAAGTATAACTCCTTTTGTTAACTGTTCAATGACTTGTGAATTCCTCATTCTATCCCAATATGAAAACCAGTCTAAGAGAGTACAGGCATTAGGTCTGCCTCTAACATTTGGCAGGAAATAGTAAAGGATATGAGAACTACTTCAGAGTCTTAAGAAATACCTGGAGGGTACAAAAAATTTTGAGAGAAAGAGAATAATGGGAGAAGTATGAAAAATACTTATATGAACTTATACAAAGTGTAATAAGCAAAGCCAGGAAAATTTATAGAAAGACAGATAAATAGGAAGGAAGGAAGGAAGGAAGGAAGGAAGGAAAGAAGGAAGGAAAGAAGGCAGAAAAATAAGATAGGGAAAAGTAATTTGGCCTAAGACATGACCTTTTCACAAACACTTAAACTGCAGTTCTTATGACATGTAATACTCTCATTATTTTTAAAGGATGTTCACAATCCCATCATGATATATTCAACAGTACAGTTAATCAGTGTTTTCTTGGTGTTCTTTCAGTGACTGAATTCTGCATCCTCAATGCATTGTTAAAGTAATTTTGTTAATGGTTACAGTCTTTTATTTTATTAATGTCATTTCATCATCTGTTGCATCAACAATGTTAAGATCATGGAAATAACTGAAATTAAAAATTAAGACCATGATGTCACACTCTCATCTTCCTATGGTAAATAGAAATGCAATATTCATCATTTCATGTAACTATTAAAGAAGAAGTGTATTCTAGTAATAATTCACTTCTTCAAATATCCCTGGTTTCATCAGTGGGGGTACCACCCAATATTGATATATATTGCTACTTATACATGAGTTAATGGATGGGCTTCATGAGTTGCTCTAACCAAAAAACTTTATCTGCTGTTAGCTGAACTTCTAGTAATGACAATACAAACTCATTGGATCTCAAAAAAGATGTACAGATACCAAAATCTCTCAGATGTTGATTGAAATGTCAATAAAAATCATAGCACATCAAATACATTGAATCACAGAGTCATGGATTATTAAGACAGACTCATAGATTGTTGAGAGTTTGAGTCATGGATTATTGGAAAGATGTTTTACAGAAAATAGAGGCTTAATAAATGGAAGGGTCTTAGACATTACTTATTCCAATATACTCATTTGTCAGCAAAATAATTGAGACCCAGAAAGTTAAGTGACTTGCCTCAAACCACACACTAAGTCACTGTCAGACCATGAACTAGAACCTGGTTCTTGTGACTCCAAATCAAGGGTCCTGTCCAGTATAACATATTGCCTCTTCCCAGCATTCTTTTTGAAGGAATAAATAATAATAATGATAATAATAATAATAATAATAAAAACATATAGCTTAGCACTTTGATGTTTGCAAAGAACTTTACAAATATTATATCATTTGACCCTTGCAACAATTTGGGGAGTTAGGTGCTATTATTGTCTCCATTTAATAGATAAGGAAACCAAGGCAGAAATAACTTGCCCAAGGGCAGAGAGATAGTAAGTATCTGAGTCTAGATTTCAATTCATCTCTTCCTGATGCCAGGTCCAACACTCTAGCCAATGCACTACCTAGTTGCCTCATTATTCATTGACAAGAATAACCATGCCTCTGTTTCTCATTACAGATCTTCAACTTCACTGATTGTATATCTTTGATACTGATAAATTCCTTTGGACTGCTCCTGTAACATCAAGCAGAGAGCAAATACCTTTTTTCTTTTTTTTTTCTGGAATGGGAAAGGCAGGGCAAGTGGGGTTAAGTGACTTGCCCAAAGTCACATGACTACTAAGTTTGTCAAGTGTCTGAGGTTGGATTCTGACTCCAGGGCTGGTGCTCTACTCACTGTGCCACCTACCCACCCCTACCTTTTCTTTAATATGTAGTTAGTGTAGAACTTAAAAAAAAAATTATTCAATCATGCCAGCCCACATAGAAACATAAACATTGACATACATAACCATTGGAAGTCAGTATTGGAAAGAATAATGAATTGGAAGTCAAGAGACCGAGGTCTTTTTACCAGCTCTGACTCTATACGTGTGAGTTTACCTTCTATAAGCCTCAGTTTCTTCATTTGCAAAATGAAAGAATTGGACTAAATTATTTCTTAGGTTGCTTTCAATGATAAATATCCCTGATTCACATCAATCAACATGCTTCTATAACAGGATCACACAATTTAATTTCACTAGCATCTCAATTAACATATTAATATGGATCTTAAGGCAAGGAGAAGGAAATTTAATTAATTCTGGAATCCAATGTTAATGTAGATCAAATGTTGAGTGGGATGACAAATAATAAAATTTATATTGTTTTTCCCTATAATCTATTACATGCCATGAACAGTATTAAGAACAGGGAAATCCAATACTCCTCTGTTTCTCAGTATATTCATCAGACTTTCCAGGAAAATAGGATTGCTTAACTTCTCTAAGCCAACTTTGTTGAGAAGAAAGAGCACAGAATCAAGGAGATTTAAAACCTAATATTAATCCCTTTTTAATGGTCCACACAAAGATCACTCAGGAATACAGCCAGAAAATACATAGACCCTTCTTAACAAAACCAAAAAGTCATTACTCACTCAAATTTAAACTTACACCTTCTTATTTTACACTGCTCCTTTAGAAGGATTTCTTTTGCAACTGATGAATTTTTAGGTAGAACTAAGTATTTTTTAATAGTTTCTGGTCTAAATATTTAGAAAGGGAATCAAATATGCCCTTTTTGGGGGGACAGAGTCCAAACATTGTATTCCAGTTGTTCTTTTATTTTTTTCATATAAATTTTTTCAGATATTAACTGCCAAACACTAGCATGAAAGAAGGCACACAGAGTCAAGTAAACAACCTTTTCATGTATACCTCAGCCAATCTAGTTTCATCCTAGTCATGGAGACATCCTAGTCCTGACCCCGAAATTCATTCTCCAAAGGTAGTCTCAAATAAATAAGCTCAAGAAAAAAATTTACAACCAAAATTTCACACACCTCTCCAATGAACCTTTTCTTTGTACTTTAAATTCTTTGGCTTAACTGTATCAGCTATTTTTCATTTCTCCTCATCTCTGTGTTATTGGAACACAGAAGTGAAAACTGGAAGATGGTCAGAAAACCTTTGTCAGTAGTCCAGACTAATGCTAGTCAAACTAAGGCTTTGTCGCACTGACCAGTCTAAGTGAGGTTTTTTTTCATACTTTTTGTTCTTCTATCATCACAGATATTAGAAAGGGATGTGGTTCAATTCAGCAAGCCTATAATAAATGCCTAATTTTTGTTCTGGGGATATAAAGATGATAGAAAAATAATTCTTGTCAAGATACATTGTCCTAACAAAACTTCCTCAGAAATTTGGCTAAGATGAAATTGTACACCTTTCATTAATGAGAGGCAGGACTAAAACTCAGATCTTCCTGACTGGAATTCCAGGATTTACTTAAAAGAATGACTTCTGTCCCTCAAGTACATCAGCAATCTAACAAGAGGAAAAAGGATGGCTAGATATTCTGATTAGATTGCTCTCACACTCAATGGCAATCCTTTAAAAAAAAAACCTAGCTATCCACTAACAAATCTCTTATACCTCATAGAGGACAATAGGTATTTCCTTATATAAACAATCATTGTAATACCAATGTAATGCCATCAATGGCAAGTACTCTCAACACCTGTCACCTAAAGCAAACCATTTCAATTTCTCCCAAAGTTTTTGGAACAAAAGGTTGGGAATCCAAATTTACTTCAGCTCACTATCCATTAGAGCAATTTATCTCTAAGTGAATATCAGGTTTTCAGGATCTGGAAACTGATGCTGCTTGACTCAGGATTTTGGTTCAATACAGGAACTTTATTCTTGCCTTTGAGGTGACTGGCCCAGGGCATGGAATAGCATAGGTCAATATAGGCAGCAATGGTTTGAGCAACTGACAGTAGCATTTGGGTTGTGTTGATAGGTTTGGGTTGTCAAGATGGGAATAAAATTCCATAGAATTGTTGCCCACCACTAGTTGAAGAATCCTGTCCCTCCTTACCTTCTCTGGAGAAGGTATTCTCATTGCTCTGAGACAAACTTATTTTGTCTACTTGGCAATGCTTCTTTCAAACTACCTACACCTTCCTTGTTATTATTCAATCATTTTATCCGAGCTTACACTTTGTGACTCTATTTGGGGTTTTCTTGACAAAGACACTGGAGTAGTTTGCCATTTTCTTCTCCATCTCATTTCACAGATGAGGAAACTAAGTCAAAGAGGGTTAAGAGACTTGTCCAACGTCACAAATCTAGTAAGTACCTGAGGCTAAATTAGAGCTCAGGTCTTTTTGATTCCAGGCACAGCGCTCTATCCATTTTGCCATCTAGCCATTCCTGCAGCTATGTTTGAGCAAATTCAAACTTGTTTATCTAAAGCAAGTTTATTCCATCCATTGGAATTGCTTTTGAAGTATCTGCTTAGAGGTGGAGCTAAGATGGCAGAGAAAATGCAGTGATTTCCCAGAGTTTTCCCCAAAACCACTCCAAATATTTCTAAATAATATTCTAAAACAACTCCTAAAGTGACAAAACCCACAAAAGGACAGAATGAAGGAATATTGCAGCCAAAGATGACTTAGAAGGACAGCAAGAAAGGTATGTCATACCTAGATAAGAGAGGAGTACAGTCCAGTATGGACCACAGCAACATATCCCCAGTCACAGCAAACCAGGAGCAGGCCTTGGGAGCTACTGAATCAGTCATGGCAGTGGCTGCTTCTCAAATTCTCAGTCCACAAATGGTAAGGGTGTTGTTAAAAAATCAGAGAAGGAGGGGGGGCAGAGCCAAGATGGCAGCATAGAAGCAGCAACGTCCCACAGCTCCCACACCACCACCCTAAACACCCATAAAATTATGAGCCCAGACAAAGTCTAGAACTCGCAGACTCACAAAAATACAGAAAACACATCTCTTGCTGAAGGCAGCAAAGCAGCAGGGGCTCGGTGCGGTGGCCGGGAGCAGAGGATGGCCCAGCCTGAAGCCAAGACCACAGCCAGGCCCAGGGTGGTGGGAAGGAGCCAGACTGAGCTGAGCCAAGCCACGCCAAGCCGCAGCGAGTCTGCAGAGGAGAGGATCTACAGCCTCTAGCACCTCCACATCTGCCAAGACATGAGGAACGGGGACGGGAGAGGGGCAGCTCACACCAGAGCAGAGACCAGCCCAGCCCAAAACCGCAGTCAAGGCCAGGACAGGCCCCAGGGCAGCCAGGAGGAGCTGAGCCTCCCAAGGCAGAGCTTGAGTCTACTTCAGAGAAGATCTAAAGCATCTGTCTGAGGGGATCTTCAAATACTGCAAACCAGGGACAGAGATTGTTAGTGAAAGTGAAACTTTGAAAATTAATTTGGGGAACTAAAAACAGTTTAGCCAATGTGCCCCCAGGGTAAGGAAGCAGTGGGGGAATGGAACTGCTGGAAGCTGCAGCCCAAACCAGGCTGCTTCAGAGTTCCTGGCCTGAGGACTCCGCAGGGGGGCTGAATCGATTGATCAGGGCCAAGTGCTCTTGCGTTGAGTGGCCTGGATCCAGATCATGGTCTTAGGTGGTGGTCCTGGGGTGCGCTTTCAGCAACCCAAATCTGGGGGGACTTGCAACACCCCCCTAAGAGCTCCGGCAGCTGGGAAAACACCAGCGATTTGGAACAGTGATTTCCCCCTTGGAAGCAGAGTTTCACAGAGCTAAAAAAAAAGCCAACCAATTAATGGAATGGAAACATGAAGAAAACGAAGCAAAATAAGAATAGCAATAAAACTCTAGAACTCTTTTTTGTGGACAAAAAGGATAAAAGCATGGAACACAAAGAAGACAGCCCAGAACTCAGAACTCCCACACCAAATGCTTCCAAGACAATTGAAGAATGCCTAGAAGCTATTCATCAACTGAAAAAGGATTTTTGAAAACCAAATAAGAGAAGTGGAGGAAAAATTGGGAAGAGAAATGAGAATGATGCAAGAAAATCATGAAAAGAGAGTCAACAACCTGACTGAAGAAAACAACACTTTAAAGAATAGATTAACTCAAAAGGCAAAAGAGGCCCAGAAAGCCAATGAGAAGAATGCCTTAAAAAGTCCAATTTCCCAGATGGAAAAAGAATCTCAAAAGCATTCTGAAGAGAATA
>CM053593.1:244150351-244177327 GCA_028646575.1 Pseudocheirus occidentalis | reverse complement strand
AATCTATTCTTCAAAGTATTGTTTTCTTCAGTCAGGTTGTTGACTCTCTTTTCATGATTTTCTTGCATCATTCTCATTACTCTTCCCAATTTTTCCTCCACTTCTTTTATTTGGTTTTCAAAGTCCTTTTTCAGTATAGCTTCTAGGCATTCTTCAATTGTCTTGGAAGCATTTGGTGTGGGAGTTCTGAGTTCTGGGCTCTCTTCTTCCTGTTCCATGCTTTGACCCTTTTTGTCCACAAAAAAGGATTCTAGAGTTTTATTGCTGTTTTTATTTTGCTTCCTTTTCCTCATGTTTCCAGTCAATTAATTCGTTGGTTTTTTAACTCTGTGAAACTTTGCTTCCAAGGGGGGGAAGCTCTGTTCCAAATCGCTGGGGTTTTCCCAACTGCCGGAGCTCTTAGGGAGGTGTCGCAATTCCCCCCACCTTTGGCGTGCCAAAAGTGTATCCCAGGACCACCATCCAAGACCACAATCCAGATCCAGGCCTCTCAACGCAAGAGCACTTGGCCCTGATCAATCGATTCAGCCCCCCTGCGGAGTCCACAGGCCAGGGGCTCTGATAGCAGCCTGGTGGAGGCCACCACTACTTTCAGCAGTTCCCTTCCCCCACTGCTTCCTTGCCCCAGGGGCAGATTTGTGGAACTGCTTTACCACCCCCAAATTAATTTTCAAAGTTTGACTTTCACTAGCCATCTCTGAACGGGATTTGAAGCTCCCCTCAGGCAGGTGCTTTAGATTTTCTTTGAAGTAGACTCAAGCTGTGGCTTGGGAGGCTCCACTCCTCTTGGCCGTCCTGGCCGGGGCTGTGGTTTTGGGCTGGGCAGGTCTCTGTTCCGGTGTGAGCTGCCCCTCTCCTGTCCCTGTTCCTCACGCCTCAGCAGATGTGGAGGTGCTGGAGGCTGTAGAACTTCTACAGACTGGCTGCGGTGCAGCTTGGCTCAGCTCAGCTCCTTCCCACCATCCCAGGCCTGGCCACGGTCTTGGCTTTAGGCAGTTCCAGCCTCCACTCCCGGCTGCTGTGATGTGCCCCTGCTGCCGAGCTGCTTTCAGTGAGAGATGTGTTCTCTGTATTTTTGTGAGGCTGAGAGACCTAGACTTTGTCTGGGATCATAATTTTATGGGTGTGTAGGGTAGCAGTGTGGGGGCTGTGGGACCTTGCTGCTTCTATGCAGCCATCTTGGCTCCACCCCTATCCTCTACAATTCAATTTAAAGAAAAGGAAACTGGGGGAAACAGGGTTAAGCGACTTGCCCAGTATCACACAGATAGTAAATGTCTGTGAACAGATTGAACTCACGTCTTTCTGTCTCCAGGCTCTGAACTCTATCCACTGTACCACCTGGCTGCCAGTAGTGCTAATAGTAGCAGCAGCAGCAGCAGCAGCAGCAGCAGCAACAGCAGTAATAGTAGTTTAAAAAATGTTTTACAATGTTGTTGTTCATCCTTCTTGAAGAGGACCAACAACATCAGGAAGTTGATGTCTTGACTTGCAAGTGAAGTGTATTTAAGTGAGGTGGGGATGTGCAAAGTCATCAGTCTCTCTCTCTTCTCAAGAATCATATGATTCCAGTGGCAAGACACAAATCAGGATGATTAGAGATGGCCCCAGATGCAGTGGTAGACGTGGGTCTTTTTAAGTTAAGGTCTTTCCCAAAGTGTCAGTTTGCCTGAGGCAACAACCATTCAGTGATTTAAGGCTGAGTAAGAAATGAGGCAAAATATTGGCTTAGTTTTGGGGGGTGGGGTTAGGGGGAGGGAGAAATCAATCTGGGAGAGGAAGACCCTCAGGGTTTCTGGCCAGAACAAAAACAATTGCTAGCTAATGTTGAATCCTCAAAACCCAATAATCAAGTGAGACTTGTGCCGGGAGTTATTATTGGCCAATCAGGCAAAGCCAGAGTGATTTGGGTTTAAGCTTTATCCAAGTAGCTCCATTTGAATCCTAATGGGCTTTATCAAAGCCTGGTTTTCTAAACCTCTATTTCAGGGGGTAAACAGTCCTCCAAATCATTTCCTAACATTTTCCAAATTGTTCAATAGGAGAGAGGCAAGTAGTATAAAGCAGGAAGAACAATGACCTGGGTGTCTAGAGATCTGTGTTCTTTTCAGAATTGTGATAATACTTAGCTTTTAGCTGTGTAACTTCGAATAAACCACTTCTTTTCTGAGACTCAGTTTCTTCATCCGGAAAAGCAAAAGTTTGTATCAGATGATCTGCAAAGGCCCATGTAGCTTGAACATTCTCAGATTTTACCTTTAACAAAGACATATCCAATTGCAAAGTGGCCCTGCAGCACCACTTCCAGAAATTGCTCACTTGATAGATAGATATTTCATTACCTTTATCTTGCCCTCTTCCAGGGATATGAGTTCATGCTGCTAAGAAAAGAGCAGCATGCTTCATTGAGGACAGGCTGAGATTCATTGGTCAGGCTGATGTTCACCTCCAGGTACTTATTGATTGCTGAAATGTCAAATCAAATTGAATTTTTGGTCCTCCTTTAGATCACTCAGTGAAAGGATAACACTGTTTAAAAAAAACCTTGAACTTAAAGACAATTTAGAGGAGATGCTTATTATTCCTCAATAAAATATTGGGAGTAGGAGACTGGTTTGCATGAATTTGTTTAAGGAGTAGGATTTGTAAGACAAAGATGGACAGCTAAACCAGAACATCAGAAAATTAAAGCCCAGAAATATATTTAGAGACAAAATTAATAATATGGATCAAAATTAGTAGATTTTAATTTCTTAAAAAGCATCTTATATCAAATATGATTTATCTAACAGATAAAACCATTTTAGAGAAGAGTTTTAAATTCTTGGGACTCCAGATTTGAAAGTCAAGAAATTTTGTGCCAATCTGAAAAGAGCCTCAAATCACTTTTAAAACAAGATCAGGCAATGATTCTGTAGCTAGTAACAGAAGTGTGTGATCAGGAGCTAGCACCCAGCTATTTCAAACTGAGTACGTACTGTGATCAGTGTTTAAGTGTAAAGAGGATGAAGACTGGATTCAGAGAAGGTGATGAATCAATTCCTATAAGACTAATCAATTAAGGAGACTGTATTAATGCTCTTCCAGTACAATATGTGTTAGTGCCTGGATTTCTGGGGTATTATATAATGTTGGATTTTGTGAATTGTAAGTTGTTTCAGTATGAATTCCTGTAGGGTTCAGGAATATGAACCTGAATCTAAGAGATGCTTAAAATACCTCAAAACCTGAAAATTAATCATGGCTGATTCCCATGAAGATATTTGAGCATTTAGAGGACTGGAAATGAATCTCTGGTAGGGCTAATCAGATAAACATAAATAATGGTTATGGAGGTAGCTTGACAAAGGGAGAAAACACTAGAATTGAAGTCCTGAGAAAGTAAGACCTGAATTTGAATCCCGTTTATATTTTTAACAGCTGTGTAATCCTTGAGTAGTTACTGAACTTCTCATAGCCTTGTTTGTCTGATCTATAAAATGGGGATACTAGCCAAACCATGCTTATAAGCTGTAGAATAGCTTAACAAATTGTGGTATGTGAATATAATGAATTATATTCTGTAATATGATAAATGTGGTGAATACAGAGAAACATGTAGTGACATGAACTGATGAACAAACAGTAAAATAGAAGGGTAAACATACACACACATACACATACATGAAATTATTATGACAATCTATGCAGAAAGAACAACACCAAAAGAATTGACACTGAATACTATAACCAAGCATAGCCCCCCAAAAAAGATATGAGCATACACACACATACACACACATCTTTGCAGAGGTAAGAGACCCTGGGAGTGGAACATAGTGTAAAATATAAGACTTTAAAGGGGGAAAGGCAAAATGATTAGGGTTAAGGGACTTGCCCAAGGTCACACAACTAGTGTCAAGTATCTGAGGCCAATTTGAACTCGGGTCCTCCTGACTTCAGGGCTGGTGCTCTATTCACTGAACACTGAGCTACCTATTTTTTTAAAAAATACTTTGATTAGCTTTACTGAACCTTTTTCCCCTTTTTTAAAATTCCTTACAGGGGATCATTCTCTGGGAGAGAGGTAGAAGAGAACAAGTGAGAAATCTGAATGATATTAAATATAAAACAGAATATTAAATATGTATAAATTCAAATAATTCAAATAATTAATATTAAAATAAAACAGATATTAAAAATAAAACAGAAATAAGAATTTATTTTAAGAAATAATAGTATCTATCTCACTTAAGGAGTAGGATTTGCAAGACAAAGATGGACAGCTAAACCAGAACATCAGATAATTAAAGCCCAGAGACATATTTAGAGAGAAAACTAATAATATGGATCAAAATATAGTAGAATTTAATTTTTTAATTTTTTAATGTTAATTTCTTTAAAAGCATCTTATATCAAATATGATTTATCTAACATAAAACCATTTTAGAGAAGAGTTTCAAATTCTTGGGACTCCAGATCTTCTCTGAATGAATTATATCTTCTTCTCCTATTATTCCCAACAGAGTACAACAAAGTCAATGCAAAATTAGGAGCATGGGTTAAAATTACAGAGATAGATTTAGCTAATAATAGTAGTGAAGCACATTCTATTATTAACATCATGTCACAGGTAAGAAAACTGAGACGAAAAGGTTAAATGATTTGTCCAGAATTAGTTAAGGCAATATGTGTAAAGTACTTTGCAAATCTTAATGCACAGAGGACACTGGCCAAGATGGTATAGTAGGAAGAAACAAAGTTGCAAAAGCCTTGTTCCCTAGTTTACACACACATACATACACACACACACACACACACACACACACACAAACTAGCTCAAGCCCTATTCGAGAACTCTAAGGGATTTTTAAATGTTTTTTTCTAATATTTTATTTTTCTAGTCCAGATCTGTAGAGGGAGAGAAATCTGTAAACACCAGGTCCAGAGTTTATGGAGTCAAGTCTTCCAGCACAGGGATTAGTTTGGGGTCCTGGAATGGGCACTAGGGCAAGAAAAGATCTAAAATCTAGCACAAAGAGGGCTAATACTACCCAGGGAGAAGAGTAAGCATGAACTTGCTTGTACCTCAGAGTTAGGCAGCAAATTCAGAGAAGATTGGGAGGAGGACTTGTACTTAGTGGTCCAGAGAACAGGAAAAGGAGCAGTCTTGGTCTGAGGTTGTATCTGAGGCAAATCACAGGAACAGAAGCAGAATGCATCTCTGTGGCTCTTCCCTTTGAGCAAGGTATCAGATATAGCACCCTGGAAGCTTGCAAATGAATATACAGGAAAGGCGGCTCAGACCAAGTAGGGGCCTGCAGGTCTGTCATTTTGAAACTATAGTCATCGAGCTCATTGAAGGTGGTTCAGTCTAGAAGTGTCCTTTTCAAACTCCAATCAGGGGCAAGCCCACATTTGTATTGCACATACGCTCCTTAGACCAGAAGGACAATAATCAAGAACAGACCTAGATTAAAAAAAAAAAAGATTTGAGTGCACTGGAGGTCTTTAGGTCTCTATCCTGAGCTGTCTCCAAGGTTCCTTAAGTACAAAGAGCTCAATACTCAAAGAACGGAACAGCATTAACCAAAAGAATAAAAAACAGGACCAAGCAAAGCCCTCACGTTCCTTCCAGAAGGACACAGTGCCTGGCCTTAACATAAGGTTACAATCCAAAAAATAGCTCTTGAAGAATGAGTAAATAGAAAAATAATTTACCATAAAGATCTATTTTGGAGAGGTTTATCCAAGACAAACCCAGAAGAAGAAAATGACTCCAAAACATAATAGGAGAAGCTTTTAAGAAAAACCCAGAGCAGAGTGCAAATAGACCAGATACATAACAGGAAATAGGGTAAGACTAGCACTCGGCCAGCAGCTGTCCAAACCACAACACAGGTGACCAGGAGGAAGTGCCAATCCAGCACCTGGATAGACCAGAACTCAAGCAGACCATTCTCAGAGACATGGTAGGAGCCATAGTAAGAGAACAGGCCAGGGCAATGCTAGGAAGCAAATTACGTGGAGTCTTAAAGGAGACCTACTATCAGAGTAATCAGCATCACTCTGTTGGTGCCTGCAGAATCATAACAAGGGAGAAATTTTGGGGTTTAAGAGAAGGAAACCAAGAAGGAATCAAAGCCAACACCTAAGTCAAACCACCAGGGAGTAGGAAGTAGGTTCATTAGGCTGGAATGCCTCAGCTCCAAATCTGAGATGACTCCATTCTACCATGTTGTTTCCCAATCCAGCCTCTATGTAACTGACTTGAAATTCAAGGTCTTCTGGTCATTTTTTGAATGCTTTTACATTAAAAAAAATACTGCTTTCTAGGTTCACACAATCTCTTAAGATCTCCTCTGAATGAATTATATCTTCTTCTCCTATTATTCCCAACAGAGTACAACAAAGTCAATGTAAAATTAGGAGAATGGATTAAAATTACAGAGATAGATTTAGCTAATAATAGTACTGAAGCAGATACTATTATTAACATCATGTCACAGGTAAGAAAACTGAGACTAAAAGGTTAAATGATTTGTCCAGGACAACACAGTCAATAAGTATGTGAGGCAGGAATCAAACTTAGGTCTTTCTAAGTCCAAGTCCATCATTCAATCTTTTGTGCTGAAATTTAGGCTGGTGGGGAAGGGGAAGAGACCACATTTTTTTTCCAACAATCAGGCTTAGCTAAAAGTGGGATTCATTTTCTTAGGGAGTGGTGAGTTCCTCATCAATAAAGATCTTTCTGTGGAGACTGGATGATTTCAGGAATTGTTGGCAGGAATTCTCATTCAGGGAAAAGAACAGAAGGGGAAAGAAAGGGAATAAGAATGTAATGTTTCTACTATATGTCAGTCGTTTGTCACTGTGCTAAGAAATTTGCAAATATCTTCATTTGTCAGGCTTGGAATGGACTAGATGACTTCTGAGGTCCATTCTAGCTTAGAGATTCTGGGGTTTAAATAAATGCCTAATCCCATGCATACACCTTGGACCAATTCCTCTACAGACAATCTAATCAGAGAGAGAAGATTATGTTGATATTTATCCTGTTTGCTGTCACCTCATCCCTTTAATTCCTACTGATTATCTGAGGTCTCATTGCTCCCCTTGGATTCTAAATCTTCCTTCATCCTAATCCATTCATGGGGCAGATTTTTTTAGGGTTTTCTGTCACTCTATCATATCTTCATCATCACAGACTGCTCTCTGTCAGGACCCTACACCAGACATAGAAGACAGGACAAGGATTCTGACACTGAGATGGCAGTTCTCCCATACACCCAAGCCTTCTCTGCCCCCTCCCCAGACCACTTCACATACAAATACCCTGCCTTAAAACTTGAGTCCATGCAACAAAATAGGAAACAAAATTCCCTGGAAAATTTCACATCCTCCTAAAGGAGGAATCCCTCCCTTCAAACACATGCATGGTATATCTGTGAGTAAATAAGAAGGATCTCTCATGTTGTCACCGGCCACAGGGCCTTGACGTTACAGGGCCCTGAAGGTTGAGCTACACATGTTGTAAAAGCAAGGAAACTCTTTAGAGATATCTTTTAACTGTAGATACAGTCTTAGTTTCTCAGATCTCCCCAGGTTGTATCCATCTGGGCTTTTATCTCTAACTGCTTAGATTGAAAGGCTTATGGTACAGTGGGAAAATCACTGATTTTGGAATCCGAGGACTTGGCTTGAATGCTATTAATATCTGTGTGAATATGGACAAGATAATTAACTCTTCTGCCTTCTACCTAAAGTTTCCTTGTCCATAATATGGGGGAAGGAGATAGGGGAAGAGTTGGACTGGATTATCTTTAAAAGTTCCTTCTAGCTCTTGATCTGTAATCCTGTAGGCTGTCTGATCTTGAATGGAATAATAATTATTGCACCATTTTTCTCTGGGATACTGAGAACTGTTTAACAACAGTAACAGTATCTGGTATTTATATAACATTTAATATCCATTTTCATAACTCAGCCTCAAAACAATTCTGTGAGGTAGATAATGGGAATATTAGTTATTATCCCCATCTTACTGATGTGCTTGGTATGACGTAATGGATTTCAATTCTAAGTCCTGGGATTCAGATCCTATCTTCCTTTGCCACTTCCTACTTCTATAACCTTGAGAAGTTATTTAAATCTGTTTCTCAGTTCCACATGGACTAGACAGCTTCCAAGATCCATGGTAGTTCTCACTCTCTGGTCCTATGAGTTACTGAAACTTGAATAACACAGCTGCAATAACACTTATCTGTCTGACACTAATAACACTAATAGAGGTAATACCAGTCACAGGAATAGTTTCTGATATTTACACCCATTTTCATATTTGAGCCTCAAAAAATATACAGCAAGGTTGATCATGCAAATATTACTTTGTATCCCTATTTAACAGATGAGGAAAGTGAAATTTTGATGCTCAGTCATTTTCAAGTTATATTTGACTGTGTGTGACCCCATTTGGGGTTTTCTTGGCAAAGATACTGGAATTGTTTTCCACTTCCTTCTCCAGCATGAGGAAACTAAGGTAGACAGGGTTAAGTGACTTGACCAGGGTCACACACCTAGTAAATGTCTCAGGCCAGACTTGAATTCAAGAAGATGAGTATTCCTGACTCCAGACCCAGTGTTCTATCTGCTGCACCAAATAGCTGCCCCAAGTGAAATTTAGAGGTCTTAAATGACTTGTTCTAACTGGAGCAGCTACTACAATAAGGGACAGGGTTGGTATTCAAATCTACTCACTCACTTGACTTAAAATCTAATGCTTTCTCTATTATGCCGCTGCTGTCCCCCAGGCCTTTGTTGTTAGACATCCATATAGACCTATATTCAAGATCTTATGGAAGCTCTTACCTGAATGCCTCTGAATTTAGCCTACTTCTGTACCACTGGAATATTGTGAACATACTCACCCTTACTCTCCTAAGCTATCCACACTTTCTGAAGTTAACCAAAGATAACACATTGACCCACTCTGAATCTAGAAATGCTATTCACTCTTAACATGGACATAGTTTAATGAGTCTCAGGCTGCCCTGATGTCTTGATATTGTATACTTTCCAAATCGTTTGCTTGTATATTCCAGTATTTGTCCTTGGCACATGTCTGTCTCTCTAGGGCCCAGACTGTGATCATTAGCCACTCATGTTTTGGCACTGAAAATCTTAAAACTATCTCCTGGAAACTTCTTGAGATTGCTCCTATTATTCATGACTCATGATTTAGAGAATTCATTATTGATTCAATAATTTAACAATAATACATTGAGTGCCTATGATGAAAGAGATCACAGATTTAGAATGGTTCTGTGTTAGGCATTCTTTCTGTATCCTCTAATGATCTATTATACTCTGATATCAAATATCGGCCTTTGTCTTATCAATTTTTAAAGTCATCGTGTAGAAGGCTGATACATTAAATTGTCATTCTCTGGAATATCGTGAAAGAAGAGGCATCAAAATGGATGTGAGATCTTGGCTGAATGTATGAGCATAAGACAAAATCTGATGTCAGTTTAATATGCCATGCTGGAGAAATTACAAGCACTATTGATAACCTGGAGGATTATGCTGCTTTGGTAAGACTGGCTTAAGAAGAGGTTGCTTCTTACCTTGAACTTGAAATCAGTCCCTTTATTCATACAGAAGAGACACCTGGACTTACATTAATCTATATATTTTTGGTTTGGTTTGTTTTAGTATGGAAGTAATCAGAAAATTGCTTGATTAGCTATCCTGGGCAGCTTAATACTATAACTGACAGACTACTTCATTTCTGGATGTTTAAAGTGTCGGCAGGGAGGGGTTGCAGGGTGAAAATAATATCTCACTCTAACTCAGATCCAGCCAGAAAAAAAAATGCTGCTGAGGAATTGAGTTTAGAATATTTAAGTAACTTGTACACAGGTAAGTATCCTATTCCCACCCCCCTTTTTATTTGTGGTAAGCCTTTTAGGCAATATCTTCTGTGAAAAACAAACCAGGACTCTAAGAACTCTTTCCCAGGTCCTGGCTGACATTTCAGAATCTTCTACCTAAGTCATAAGCTCATTTTTCCCCAAATGCATCACCTTGCCCTTGCACACTTTCAAACTCAGCTGGCTCTTCTCTGCTCACTCACATAGATCTATGAGAACTTTCTGTGGTTTGATCATGTTAGCTTAGCATTTTGCTACCCAGAAGAACATATGATATCTTCTAGGAACTTAGAATTTGAAATATTCATTCTCTCTCCAGGTCATTTTTAAAATTTTCAGATAAAACTAGTCTATGATCTGGCAGAGTCCCTATTGACACATCTCCATAGGCCCAACTCTTTAGCACTAATATCTCATGGTGATATAACGCAAACATAAAGCAAGGGAAACTATGATATCAAAAGAATGAAAGTTACAAATAACCCAAAAGGCAATATAGACAAACAATGGGTATCAGTAGACTTTGATTTTCAGTCACACTAAATGCTGCAACTTCAGCCTATTATCTTATGGGTCCAGTGTACAGTGAGGTTGCAAGGACAGGATGCACACAAGCTCTTTTTAGGATACTGCCCCTTTCTACTCTTTATACAAGTACTGTTCATTTATCTAGAAATGTTATAAACACACATCTTTCCTAGCAATACAGTAGAGACCTTATTTTCTAGGTATATGTGTGTACACACATATGTATATATAATGTATGTGTGTATATGTGCATGTGTGTATCCATATATAGTGTATGTGTGTACGTACTTAGAGAATGTCTAGTCTAACATACGTATGTCCTATATAATCTACAATATGTATATTGAGTCATATATGCTAGATTGCATATACAGATATATATTGTATTATACATTATATTACATTATATGCATTTTGTATGTTATATATTATTTATATGACATTCGTATATATTTTATATGTATGTTAGACTAGATGGCCTAATCTATACCAATAGATATGTGCTAGCAGAGATAGCCTCTAAGGATGTAAACATACAGAAACTGAGGCTGAGAGAGATTATGACTTTTCCAAGTTCAGACAAGTAGTAAAAGACAGAAGTAGGGTTTGAAAGTAAATCCTAAGAATGCAAAGTCAATGCCTCTTTAAAACTGCTATTTGTATGCTTAAAAAATAACTAAGATGACCCACCAATAGGCACATAAAGACAAGAAAAGTCACACATACAGTCAGTTCTGCTAATAACATGAGATATAAATTCTTAAAAATCATGTCATGACTCTTAAATTCTTAAATAAATTCTTAAAGTCATGCTAAGGAGAGCAATTAAAAGCATATAGTTTATGTGGGAAATGAGGCTATGGGTACAACACCAAAAAACTTTATTCCTGACAATAAAAAAAAAGATCGGAACCTAATAAAATGGTAGGATAATTTTATACATGTTAAATGGTTTAGAAATACATAAATACCACAATAAAGAGTGGCAGCAACCATAACCTTGAACTGTGGCTCAGCCTGAGCCCAGGTTCCCACCCATGATGGAGGAAATGGGGTGTGAAGTACATGGGTTTAGATCAGCCTTCCTCTGACCACAGGTCCTATTGTAGAAGAACATATAAAATGAATATGGCCCTTTATCTAGAAAAAGACCTAAACTTTGTTTTTGGAAGTAGTTGTTATAAGGGTTGTAGCTAGCTTTGAGTTTTCCTGAAGTGGTACAGGTGAAGTCTGAACAGGTTCTTGATGATTCTTGAGAATGAAATTGAATATAAGGAAACTGATTTGTTCTATGCTCAGGTTGTTCCCTAATAGATGAATCATGATATGTTTCATTTGCTGTATTTTCAAAATAAGTATTATAGTAAAACTGAATATACACACCAAAATATTCATAGTAGCACTTATTATAGTAGCAAAGAACTACAGCTAAAGTAGATGTCCAAACAACTTGTGGTTTAAGAATGTAACGGAACACAGGGGGCAGTTAGGTGGTGCAGTGAGTAGAGCACCAGCCCTGGAGTCAGGAGGACCTGAGTTCAAATCTGGCCTCAGACACTTGACACACTAACTAACCATGTGACTTTGGGCAAGTCACTTAAACCCAATTGCCCTTCAAAAAGCAAAACAAAACAAAACAAAAAAACAGAATGTGACAGAACATTACTGCATTCACAGAAATAATGACTGTGATCAATAGAAAAATAAATAAGAAAACTTATACTGGCAGTTCTCACCCTGTGGGTCATGACCCTTTGGGGGTTGAACAACCCTTTCACAAGGGTTGCCTAATACCATCAGAAAACGATGGTCTTAGGAACCTCCTCTATCCATCTCCAGGCGGGTCTGCCCACATGCAGATATGCCCACATACAAGTATTAAAGGGTCACGGTATTAGGAAGGTTGAGAACCACTGACTTATACAAAGCAATCCAAAATGCAGTAAGCAGAACAGAGGCAAAGTAATACATACAATAACTACAATAATCTGAATAGAAAGAAGAAAAAAATGCAATAAAGTGCCACACAATTACTTAGTATTTGTATGACTATACAAATTCCTTTACTTCCACATACCTCAATTTCTCCCCATAAAAAAATGTAAGATAGTGTGTGAGGTCATTTTTAGTTTTATATATGTGCATGTGTTTATGTATGTGTGTATATATGTATGTATATGTATGTATGTGTATGTATATGTATGTGTGTTTATGTATATGTGTATATATATATATATATATATGAAGAAGAGATGAGAAAATATACCTCCCTCTCCTTTGAGAACGTAAGGGACTATGGGTATGGAAAATTACCTATGCTGTATGTATGTGTTGATGTATTGGTCTTTTTTGTTTAATCGCTTTTTTTCTGTCTTTCAGTTTTGTTCTTTGTTAGGATTGATGGTTCACCAGTTAAGGGAAAGTATTTATTCATAAATAAAGTTGAGATAAAAACCAAAAAATCAAAATTTAAAACTCTGATTTGTACAGCAAAAAGTACAAAGAAAACCTCATCAAGGAAACGCATGGCTAGAAAAAGAAGTGGCCAGTTATGCAGAGAAAGTGAGAGAATAGATGACTTGTAAGAGTAGTACCTGTGTACCTTTGGGATTCTAAAAGCTTAGGAAGGCTTCCAGTGCAATGAAGAGAACTATGCAGCACTAAGGAGAAAATATTGACAAAATTCCCTGGGACAAAAATGTATGGAGAAGGTGCAATATAAGTAGCTAGTGGGAATTTCTGGGACCAAGGTAAAAAATAATCAGTAAAGTATACCCTAAATTGTCGGATTTTTGCTCTTTGGCTTAGAGGCTAACTCTCCTATCATATTCTCAGGATAATACTTCGAGGATATGTGACTTTGCCTATATGGGTACTCCTGTTACAGACAGATGCACATTGTAGCCCAGAGACACCCTTGTTAGGCAGACTTCATGGTTTCCTGTGACTGGGGGAAAAAATCATCTAGTGGTCAATCTTTAGTGTCTGAGCCTAACCGATATTAGGTAATGTCATTCTAGGATGAGACAAATGGAAACTAAAGGAACTAAGCTTGGAGACTTTGGAGAAACAAGGTCATACCCTGGCACATATTTCCCAAGAGTTTCTGAGAGAGAGACAAACACTTAGACAGAGAGACAACCTAAGAGAAAAAAAAAGAAGGAAGGATATGAGAGAGTCACAAGAAAACAGAAACAGAGAGAAACAGAATTGCAGAGACAAAGACAGAAAAATGTATTCTGTGCCCATCAGAAATGGAATACCTTACTCAAAAAATTCTGAAACTTATAATTTTTTTAAATGAAACATAAAGGATACCTCTATGAAATTATGAACCACTGTGGGGGCTCCATCTAATTCATCTCAGGGAAAATCCTGAAAGCATCTAGGGATTCTAAACTATTATTGCTATTACTATTATTGTTGTTATTATATTTTTTTTCTTTTTGGAGAGGAGAGGGCAGAGTAATTGGGGTTAAGTGACTTGCCCACGGTCACACATTTAAGTATGGCAAGTGTCTGAGGCTGGATTTGAACTCAGATCCTGCCGAATCCAGGCCTGGTGCTCTATTCACTGTACCACCTAGCCACCCCTATGATTGTTATTGTTATTGTTAATCTCTTCCTCCTCCTTCCCCTCCTTTTCTCGCTCCTCTAGCTACAACAGCAACAGTTGCTGATGCAGCAGTGGCAGCAGCTACTGATGTTGCTGCTATGAAGTAGAGGAAACAGGCACCTTTTCATACTTATGCAAAAACAAAAATCATGGCAAATGAGTTTTATTAATTCTACCAAGTGTTATAAAAGACAAAAGCATCTGATGTTATTTATCATTATATATATACTGTCCTGGGCTTAATATATTTCTCCCTGAGGAAACATTGATGTTATCTTTATCTATTCACAACATTCACCAGAATTCAGAAATCAACCCTTGGCACTTTTTTTCCCCATACAGATTTTAATCTAGAAGAGATGAGTCTCCAGGCACTTGCTATGTTCTGTGAGTAGGAAAATTAATGCATTCATAAAAGAAAGTATATGGACTAAAATGTATTTTATTTTCCTTGAGTCACAATCAATCTTGTGAGTCCATTTCTTTCCACAAGGTGCCACAGGAAGCTCATGTTGTTTGTGGTTGTTTGGTTTGTTTTCTCTTTTAGAAGGAAAACAAGCAAAATGAATTGAGTATGGACTTCAGTTACAATTTGGTTAAGTAGGTTGGAGAAGTTTTTGTTGTCACCAATCCTCCTGACAGATGAAGGAAGGAAAAACCAAACTGGATCATCAACAGATGGCAAGAAAAAGGGTACAACTTGATTTGAAAATACCAGGAATGGGAAACCTTTTAAGCAGCTTTTATGCAAATATGAAAGAGATGGGAATGTAACTTGCACGGTATATTCAATATTATGGAGTTACATCAGAAATACAGATGATTTGCTCCTGGCTACTATAATTCTAAATTCCAGGAGCATAAGAAAACCAGCCAAGGGATGCAGTCTTCATTCAGCTTCTATGACAAGGTGATGCTCAAAGCAGTACAAACTACATGACAAATGTGTAGAATAATGTCCTGGACCAATACCATTGTGTGAAATGATACAACTAAGATATAGCAGCCAAGAAAAATATGAAGTTAAATTGGTTCTATAAAGGTAGATAAGCAAGCATGGAGAATCAGTTCTTGATTTCACCCTACTTCTATTAGCTTACTCAGGCCAAGGAGAGCCTGCCTGCTTGTACGAAGTAGTTATCTGTGGAATTATTTTGTGACAAATGCCATTGGATAATCAATCTTGGTAGTCACTTTACCATAGGCTTGACAATATAGTTTTTAAAGGCTTCCTTCAGATGTATTCAATAACAATTTCCTCTTTGGGATTTTTCTTAAATGGTAATCTAATGACCTGAAGAAGAGAAGACTTGAAAGGAACATGCTCTATGTTTTCAATTTGAAAGCTTTCGTGTGGAAAAGGACATTCTGGAACAAAGCAAACTTGGTCTGCTTAGACTTGGGGAGTAAAACTAGAAATGATGATCCCAAGTTGTAGAGATGCAGATATTTCACATGAACAAATAGAAACAAACTTCCTAAGAATTAGAGCAATCAAAAAATGATGTCTGTGGCCATAAAGTCAGTAGATTCTCCTTCCCTGGAGATGTTTAAGAGCCAGTTAGATCACTATTTTTCAAGTATATTACTATAAGCATTCTAAATTCCTTTAATTCATTTCAATAATCATTTCTTGAGCACTCTGCTCCACATCTAGTATTATAAAAGGAAAAGTCTTACTATTAATAGAAAATGAATATATGAAATTATCCTTGACTCCAAGGAGTAGTTTTCCTACAGGAAAAAAAACTGTAATAAAAGAATAGATGGAGTTAATGATATTTTGGTAGTTTTTATTGTGAATAATAACACGAATGAATAGCAATAGAATGAATATCTATTTAGTGGGTGTGTGGGTATGTGTAAATATGGATGAATCAGAAAGTCTCAAGAAATGGATGCAAGATGGTCAGGAAAATATACTCACTCACCTGGAGCCAAGAGAAATGTGCTGTAGTTCTATTTCTTCTATTAAATCATTGTGTGAGCCACTATCTAATCTTGTTACTTTAGACAAGCTACAACATGTCTCTGGACCTTAGTCATCTCATCTATAAAACAAGGAGGATGAGTAAGATACAATTCAACAAAGATTAATTAAGTGACTTATTTGTAAGAGGCATGAAAGAAGCAGAAGTGTGCTGGACCTAGTATATAATGACTCATGAGAGCTGATTGTTAAATTTTTAGCATGAGCATTTATTATTTCAGAAATAGGCAAACACTAGAAATCAGGGATTGAGTTATTTTTTTGCTAATTGTCCAGATTTAAGAAAGAGATAGAGAAAATGTTAATAATGCATATTAAGTGTGCCAGGCATACTTTTGTGGGGTGGAAATAGGGAGAGCCTAATGTTAAACAATTACCAGAACATTCCTGAACAAAAGGTACTGGAGATATAAATATGGGGAGAAGACAGAGTCTTTACCTAGATGAGAATATGATATAATGGAAGCAATATTATAAGCACACAAATAATTACCACAAAATATGCAAATTAAACAAAAATATTATAGTGTTAATAGTGAGAAGTATAAAAATATGTGTACTATGTGGAGAGAGAGGGATCAATTTTTCCTGAAGATGAAGGGAAATTAGAAAAGGATTTTATGTAAGCAATAATGACAGCTAAGCTCAGTTCAAGTGCTCAGTTCAAGTATCATCTGTTTTAAACATGGACTTTCATGATACACGCCCTTACTAGTGCCCCCCATTCTTTGTATTTGATTTTATATGCATGTTATATCCCCCTCCATGTAAATTCTTCAAAAGCAAATACATATATATATATATATATATATGTTTGTGTGTGTGTATACATGTATATGTGTGTATGTATGTATGTATACACAAAATTTGCTTTTGTAATGCCTGATACATGGCAAGCATTTCATAAATGTTCTTGATTGATTGGGCTTTGAAGATTTTCAGCACTTTAGAATGAGGAAGATGGAATTTGTTGCCTTCTTGAATGCACAAAACCAAGAGAGCCCAGAATGAGATCAGAGAACAGCTAGCACCACTTTGGCTGTAACATAGACCATCTGAGGGAGGTGCAGTATGAAATGAAACTAGATAGGTAGGAGTAATTACATAGAGAGGCAAAAGCCAAGTTCATGAGTTTGTTTATTCTACGAGTAACAAGGAACCATGATATGGGAAGTGATATGGTAAGATCTCTGCTTTTGGAAGATGGACTCTGGGGGTAACTATGGCCTGTTTCATCATTATCTCATTATAAAATGGTAGGGACTCTGATTCTGATATTCTGATCTAAGGACCAGCTAACTAGGTACAAATAGCCTCATTACCAGACTTAGTGATAAATTCTTTGGCCATGATAACAAAGGAAATGGGGAAAGATAGTCAATGACCCTAAGTCTAGTCTCTTCCTAGTTTTCATGTAGCTATAGTAACATTTGAATATTTGAATGAAAGATGGATTTAAGGGGGAGAGACTGGAAGAAAAGATCATAAATAAAATAGCTCATATAAGAGGCAATAAGGTTCTGAAAAGGGTAATACTATGCAATAAAACCCCAGAGAATATATTTATAAATGCTATAAGTGCTGCAAAGCTGGTAGAGGCTGCTTACAATCTGGATAAGAATCAGGATTCAAAAATATATTAGAAGGATAATACAATGATATGAATAGAATATGAAGAAGCTTACTAGGGATAAATGTAAAATCTTACTCAGGTTCAAGAAATAAAGTTCACAAGTAGAAAATGGGAGGATATAGATGGGCAACTTTAAAAAAAAGATCTCCGGGTTTAAGTGGGTTCCAAAACTAAAATTGGGAGTAACGAGTGGAAGGTAGGCAAATTTAAACTTGACATAAGAAAATATTTCCTTGCACTTAGAGCTATCTTACAGTGGAATGGAGAGTAATGTGATGCATGGAGTTGGGGATAGAGGTGGGAAAAAGATCATTTATCAATTGCTTAATATATTAGAGGAACTATGTTAAATACTAGATATGAATACAAGAACACAAAATGCTCTATACCCTCAAGGAACTTATGCATTTTAAAGGGAATATGGGAAATGGGAAAGGGAAGAGGACGCATAACGTGGAGGTATAGAAAGAGGCATGCAGTCCTTTTTCCAGGCAAGATTTGGCAACTCATCTGTCAGAACCTGAGACACCAGAGGTAAAGTCCAAATTTCTTGTAAGGAGAAGATGAAGATGTCTATAGTGGAAGTGGCATATATAGAGATCATAGTCAGAAATGTGAGAAAGGGTGATGAGACAGATAGAATTGATTAGATAGGGGACTGAGAGAGAAGGAAAAATTAAGGTGCTTCTTAAGGTTACAAACCTATAGAAATGAGAGAGTGGTAGTGACATTATCTGGACCAAAAATGTTGAGAGCAATGGTAGGTTTCAAGGACAAAAAGATAAATTCAATTTTGGACATGTTGACCTGGAGGTTCAAAGAGAACCTCCACGTGAAGGTAGAAATCTATTAGTTGGATATGTGGAACTGGGGATCTGGAGAGGAACTGGAATTGAATATGAAGATTCAGATGCATCTGCATGGAGATAATAACTGAAGTCATAAAAGTATTGAGGTTACCAAGGGAGACAAATTAGAAGCTAGAAAAAGACTGAGTACAGAACCTTGGAGAACAACAACACTTGGGTGGTAACAAATAATTTGCTTCCAACATCCATTGGGAATAGCTTTTACCAGAAAAAGTTTGTAACAGGAACAAAATTCACCTTGTCTCTCTTCATAGATCTGTTATTTTTTAATTACTCAATCTACAAGCAACAGTTAAATGTAAAACTGTGGTTTAATTTAAAAATTCTGACAAGGAGTTTCCACTTTCCTCTGTCTTCTATGTCATCATCATATTTTTCATTTGATTGATGTGATTTTCCATATTTTTTTTAAATTCTAGGACTTTCATCATGTCTGGGGGTGGTCCAGGTGGATGGTCTACTTTGCCCTTCCCTGCCATCTGTTTCTTCTTCTCAAATATAATCACTTATTGTTCTTCTGGTTTCCATTTTGCTTTGTCAATATGCCCCTAGAGGACAAACCAGACAGCCCTTCTGGACAGAATTTACGAAGTAAATTTAGGCTTCATATAGGAAAAAACAAAAGTACTTTTCCAACAATAATAGTTGCTTTAAAACCAAATGGTCTGCCTTGGGAGATAATAGGCTCCCTAGGAATGGAGGTCTTTAATCAAAATCTCTGGAATTTTTGTAGAGGGGATTCTTTTTATTGTTATAGGAGGGCATTAATGGCCTTTGAAGATTCCTCTGAAATTCTGTAACACATATTATCCCTCAGGTCTTCCTATAACCTATTCCTGAGTCATTTTTCAATATCTCTACCATCACTCCCTCCAAAATCACCCCCTAGAGACTTCTCACATAGGAATCCTTTAGGTTGCCAACTAAAAAAGAAAAACAGTCACAAATCTCTTTCCACCATTTTGGGAGTGCATTGATTGAGATCATCTTTCATTACTCAAAGCTGTACAGTAGGCAATATTTTCAGTACACCTTTATTCTACAAATTTGGGTTAGTTCTCTAGAAGAATTGAAACATTTCATGCAATTCTTATGTTAAGCTATCACATTACTCAGATTGACATCTGAAAACAGTCTCTCAAAACACAAGGCAATAAGACACACCACAAACAAATATTTTGTATGCCTACTTTACTTGAGAGAAAGAATTTAAAATATCAGAGCCATATTTTACTGACTTATTTAGAGAATACACAAAGTACACACATGTACTAAATGAAAATAATAATTACTATAATAATTCCTAAATGGAGTCATTATACCAAGAGCAAGTTTGTTTTATGATAGTGACTAGATCTAATTTTTAATTGACAAAAATTTTCCAAATTGTTTACATATATTCTGATTCAGACAAAAAATTAAATCATTTTTTAAAAATTTGATTTGTTTATTTACTTTTAATTTACAAGATTCAGTTCCATAATCTCTTGAATTTCAAATTTTCTCCCCTCCTTCTCACTACCCCTCCCCCATTGGCAGCATGAAATCAAGTACTGGATCTGCAAATATTTTCAAATTGGACATTAGTCTGGTTGTATAGAAGGGTTGTAACCAACGGAGTGAAGAAAGGGAAAAAAGAAAGAGAAACAAACATGAAAAAGAACGATAGCATGTAGATTGATTGCTTCAGTCTCCATGTAAACTCTGTTCTTTCTAGATATTTTTCTGAATGTAGATATGACCTCCCATTCTGAGACTTGTAGAGTTCTCTTATAACTATGCATTGCCAAAAAGAGTCCAGTTTATCGAAGTTGGTTGTCACACATAGGATATGTTTGTGATTGTGTACAAATTTTTCCTGGTTCTGCTCTTCTCACTTAGCATCAGTTTGTATAAGGCTCTCCAAGTGAATATGAAGACTGTCTCCTCCCCATTTCTTGTAGCACAATAGTATTCCATTGCATTCATATACCACAACTTGTTTAGCCATTCCCTAATTGTACTGCTATGGTTGGGCAAAGTATTACTACACATCATCTTGAATTGTATGACAACTGAAACTCAATATGTCCAAAAAAGAATTCATTATCAATCCCTCCATATTTCCCAATTTATCTATTACTATCAAAGGTATTACCATTTTCCCAGTCCTCCAGGCTCACAAGCATGCTGTAATTCCCAGCTCCTCATAGGTACTCACCCAACATAGCCAATCCATTGTCAAATCTTAACCTTCTAACCTTTACAACATCTTTAATTTGTATCCCCTTCCCTCCATGCATACTGCTTCCTGATCACCAATTTCACATCTCTAACTAACTAGATTGTCATCTTCACCCAGAGCTCATGCTGGTACTTCAAAGCTCAACATGTACAAAATTTAATTCACCTTCTTGTCCTTGAAACCTGCTACTCCTCTCAACTTTTCTGATTCAGATAATGACAATCTTTAAAAAAAACTAAAAAAAACAGGCATCCAACATAAAGTTGAAAGACATAGAGCTAAGGAGAACATACTATCTCCAGAGGCCACTTATTCTATTTTTGGACAGCTCTAAATATGGAAAACATTTTGGTTTTGTTTGTTTTATAAAACAAGATGAGATCTGTCAGAGTAAAACTGAGACAATCCACTTCATTTTGGGATAGAAATTATTAGGGAGTTCCTCCTTATTACCAGCCTGAATCTGACTCTCTGCAATTTCTACTTAATGCCCCTGAGACCAAACAGAACAAGTCTAATCTGTCTTCCATATGATAGCTCTTTGAAGCACTTAAAACAAGTATGTTATATAGGTTCTACTACTTCTAAGCTGTATGACCTTATACAAACACGCACACTAACACACACAGACACCATTTAAGTATTTTTGCAACAGGTAAAAATATTCCTAGCAATGACTCTGTCTTTCCATTAACCTTTTTGTGTATCAGTCCCCTCAATGCCAACCAAATCATCACTTCCTTCCTTCTTCCATCTGGGTCTTGGTCATCTTGAATCTAAATATTATGCTCTGCCCATCCCTTGTTTCTCAACTTCCTCAGTTACAGAATCAAAGAATGTCCGATTTGAAAAGAACTTTCTAGATCATTTAGTTCAACCCCTTCCTTTTTCAAATGGTTGGTCCAAGAGGAATCATAAAACCCAATACAATAGGAAAATCCAAATACAAGAGTGGCCCAAAGCTCTCCTTTCTTGGAAGTATTCAGCACAGCCATTGATACAGACTTCATAATTGTCTCATTTTAGAACATCAAGTCATTTCAGTTCAGAGACGGTGATCAGTTTCAATGCCATTTACAACTCTACATGCATTAAATGGGGCCACCCTCAACATTTATCGATGATGAAGCAATGAAATAAGTTTAAAAAAATAAAATATGAGCATGTAAACCCTTGATTAAAGAGCCAACTCTCAGAACCTCATGTTGAAAACTCCTGCCAAGACAAAAGTGCAGCCTATCACTGCTGCTGCTGCTGCCGCTGCTGCTACTACTGCTACTACAATAATGGGAAGGAAGAAGCAGGTAATGATAACTGAAAAGTAACAGAAAATTAAGGAAAATGAAAATCAATGGCAGAGAAAGAGGAGAAATACATACATTTAAAGCCATTAAGGAACATTAGAGGGCATTGAGTTACAACTTCTCATGTAACAAAAGAAGAAATTGAGGTATAGAGGTGCTAAGTGGTTTGCCTGTGTTCACATAGACAAACATTAGAGGCAGGATCTGAACTCAGATCTTGCTAACTCCTCATCCAGCACCTACACTATGTTGTCACTCAGTAATAATCAATCAGCGATCAAAGTAGAAGACTGTTATAATAAACCAAAGGGCAGAAAGCAACCTGTTGTTAAAATTAAGCAGCTCCACGTATCATAGTACACTATTATCAGGAAAAATAAATGGCTTAGTAAGACTCCATCTTTTTTTAATTCTTTCTTGAAATCCTCATTTTGCAAAGCTCTAACAAAGTAGGGAATGTGGAACTAGTTTGTTTTCCAAGACTTTTTCCTCCACTGACTTGGGAAACCCAATCAAATAAGCATAATTCCATCTCTCCACCCTTCTTCACCAACATAGTACATAGCACCAGAGTATGTTTTACAGAAAAATACTGAACCAACCAATGTGTTATTTCTGACCCAAATGGAGTGTGTAAGTGATTAGTCCAGAAGAGATATTGAGATAATAATAATAAGTGATCGCCTTCATGTGGTGCCTTATTGTGTAAAAATAATCCTAGATAGCAGTTCTGAGAAAGAAGGCCATGGGAGTTTGCACCAGTCATACACATTTTAGGTCATTGGACCAGACCTGCGAGTCCATTGTTACAGAGAGCCTCCAGAAAACAAATGCCCTCTATCAATAAGGATAGGTAGCTGCTTTACAGCTTAGAAAGAGAAGTCTTAGAGGCTCAGATTCAATCTAGTTGAGATTCAATCTGAAATTCATCTGGCCTGCTTGCCAATACAAGCTCACAAATGTTTGGGCTCCTTAAGAGTCTACCCAATATGCTGCCTCTTTAATAAACTTTGTTTTTCTTGGGCTAAAAAGAGTCTTGGGTCAAATTCATTCCAGCAGGATCTGGCATGTTGGTATTTTGGGGTCACAAGCACCCCTAAACCTCAACATTCTAAACCTCAACATTTTGGTTCCCTGACACCAGAAAAACTGGTAATCTCAAATCCTTCTCTAGCCAAGACAGGAAGGTTTAAAAATCATATGACTCCCTAAGATGGGAGAAAAGGTTTGGAGATCACATCATCCATCAATAGCCAGCTAGCTAACATCTACATCCAAGAATGTAGCTGTTACTGATAACTTGTGTACTGATGAAAGGAAGCTGAGAAGAATCACTAACATATCAGATTGCAGAGTCAAGATACGCAAAGTTCATGACAGGCTTGAACACTGGACCAAATCAAAATGGAACCCAGCATGTTCCTGAAAACAGGTGGAGAAGCATATTCTGAATGCTGGATAAAACAAATTAGAAAGGAAAGCTAGAAGAATCAATTCAATTGAACAATATGCATCCATTACAGTGGGCACTACAGATGAGCAGGGCCCCATATTCTGACTAATATACATATTTGGAGAAGTTATCATCTTGATGAATTTTGTCAAAAGAAAGGAACAATGTCTAAGAAACTCTCAGTAACTGATTTAAAAAAGGAGAGAAAACATTGAAAGAGGAGAAAACGGTGACATAAAAGGAAGACAGAAGAGGCAGAAAAAAAGAAACAAACCTGTGTTTGGGGTTACATAGGAAAGTCACAAGGCTAAGGAGATTTGAATGGGCAGAACTGTTCTCTTCAGCAAGTTGACCACAATAAACCAGAGCAACATTTCCTAGAAAAAAGAAAAAAAAAGAAAGAGAAGTCTTAGAATTATCTCAGGCACTGAGAGGTTGAAAGGCTTGTCTCATATTCACATAGCCAGAATATTTCAGAAGTCAAATTTGAACCCAGATCTTCCTAACTCTGAGGCCTGGTCTCTTGCCTCAAGTACCTAGTATGTACTTAAGGGCTGTTTATTAAACTCACCCATTCGTTCCTCAAGCCTTCCCTAGACCTATTTAAGGGCAACTTGGTGGCTCAGATAGATTGGAGTGAAAGAAGACCTGAATTTAAATTCAACTTTAGATATTCACTAGCTGTGTGACCCTGGGTAAATCAATTAACCTCTGTCTGTCTCAGGTTCTTCAACTATAAATAGAGAATAATAATAGGACCTACCTTATTGTTGTTTTGAGATAACATTTGTAAAGCACTTTGCAAACCTTAAACCTCTATATAGATTCTAGTTATCATGATCATTATTAGGCTTACTGCTGGAGTTAGTCATTAGAAATAAACCTGGATGGGGTAGAGGAAGGAGTAAGGACTCTGTGGTAGTGACTGAGTTGATGGGGAGATAAAGAATAAGATCATGAGTGAGAACAGGTTTTCCATGAGACAAATTCAGCATTGTGGTGGAAGACTTCAAAAGAGCTCAGGAACACAAAAGCGGTTCAAAAGGAGCAAATTTTATGAAGTTTAGAAATGCCAGCAAAGAGAAAACGAGCAAAGTAGAAGATCACCGAGTAAGAGAAAAAGAGGAGAATCAGTTCAGTGCAACAATATGCATCCATTACAGTGGGCACTACAGGTGAGCAGGAGCCTGTATTCTGACTAATACACATATTTGGAGAAGTTACCATCTTGAAGAATTTTGTCAAAAGAAAGGAGCAATGTCTAAGAAACTCTCAGTAACTGATTTAAAAAGGGGGAGAAAACATTGAAAGAGGAGAAAATGGTGACATAAAAGGAAGACAGAAAAGGCAGAAAAGTTCTAGGTCCTTTGGTCCCCCAAATCATGAAGTAATCTCTACGTTTATGTGTATGTGTTTATATTTATATGTGTATATACATGCACATGTATACACATATTACTTCATTGCTTTGTGTCCTGGTATTTATACACACAAGTATACCACTACATATATACACACATATGTACGTAGATCCCATATACAAAGCAAAGAAACAATATGTGTATACATATGTATGTATATGTGTACACACTGATATATGTCAATACATATATATGTATGTATAGCAGGACATAAATCAATGATGAGAGGCTACAAACCAGATTTAATCACCAACTGAATGAATCTAACATTTTACGAACTTTCCCTAGGCTATTTGACAAAAACAAATTTTCTTTGGATGTAAAAGGACTTTAATGGAGAAGATATATCCATGTCTTAGAAGTTAGAAGTGAAATCAAAGACAGATCTCCTCAGAATAATCTTGTGAGGTAAATCATTAAAATAACATTATTCCCATTATACAGATGATGAAACTGAGACTCAGAAACAGAAAATGATCTGTCTACAATCATATGGCTAGTAATTAAGCAGTCAGACATAGATTCCAAATATTCTAACTTGAAGTCCAATGTTCAGTATAAAGGATAGTTATTCTTAAAGATCACAAATTAAGAACATGGAGGAGACTTAAAAATCATTTAGTTCAAAGGCCTAATTTTTAAAACTAAGAAACCATGATTAATAGAGGTTAAATTATTTGCCCAAGTTCATACAGCTAATAAGTGCCTTAATCTGGATTTGAACCCAAATCTCTCTGACTCTTAGTCCAATGTTGTACATTATTCCATACTACTTTCTTAGAGAAAATTAACAAGGCTTATTAGTCACATAAGCAGGAGGAAAAATTAAACAGGAACCTGATTATATTAGGATTTTTTTAACTTCATTTTTTATATAAAGAGTAAAAAAGAGGCACAAAAACTGAAGGAAATTCCTAGAAATTCTTATGTGTTCCCCAAAAGAGCCCTGGGTAAGAAATAATATAAGCCTAGAAGTACTATGATTCAACTTCCCAAAGAAAATAATGTTCATAAAACTGTAACAAAGGTCTAAATTCTGCCACCAAACTCCCCTCCTAAAGCTCCCTTACCACCACCCAACCTAGTCATACTTTCAGCAAAGAGGGAATAGATCATGTACAAGGCCTTTGGAATTATTTCTTGAAAAGCATCTGTCCTTTCCAGAGCAGTGTTTTTCTTATAAGAAGTTTTACCTACATAGTGTTCAACCCAGTTAGGGGGACACAGAATTTGATTTGTAATAAAAACCTATGAGGTAACTGTAATGGCAACCAGACTGGCATACCCAGGATGGCTGCTAGCATAGGTTCTTAGATCTGCTTTACCAGAAAAGATACCTATTTAAGGGGTCAACAATCTTTTTTAAATTACATGCATTAGTTTAGTGGGAAAGTCAGCACCCTGAACTTCATAGAAAATCCAAAGAAAATGGAGAAAATACAAGCAGAGAAATAAAAACCACACACAGAGCTTCTAACTGCCTGAGAAGTTAGCACAGATCAACACACAGATTCAATTGTTTGACCAAGGCAATACATACACTTACCAAAGAGAGAAGCACCAACATCAAAGTTTTCAAAGAGGGAAGGGAGGGGCTCCTTAATGGCTGCCCAGAGTCTCATCTATATGCCCTTTTTAGAACCAGAGGGCATCATAATCTCCCTAACTCAGTGCCTAAGAGAAATTAACAAAAGGTATGAAAATCTTCCAAGTTAGGTGCCCATGATGGTTTTAGTTCAGCATTTAAATCATGCAGTAGTATAGACAGTGTCATCCCTGGCTTTAGGAAGGCTTGTATTTAAATTCTGCTTTTGACGCATAGTAAAAGGGACCATCATCAAGTCAAGGAACCTCTCAGTTGCTTCAGGCAACTTGCTGACTATAAAAAACATGTAGTCATAATGTTGGCATACATCAGTAGAGTTTTCACACAAAGAGTTCCCAGTACTGACAAAAACACAGATCTTTTCTTTCTACATGTATACAGAATAAAATCATAGATTTAGAGTTATTGTTGCACACATGAG
>CM053593.1:244132987-244149851 GCA_028646575.1 Pseudocheirus occidentalis | reverse complement strand
CCACTCAAGACCACGATCCAGATCCAGGCCGCTCAACGCAAGAGCCCTTGGCCCTGATGGATCGCTTCAGCTCCCCCTGCTATCTGCAGGCCGAGGGCTCTGAAGCAGCCCAGTGGGGGCTGCTGCGGCTCTCAGCCATTCCTGCTGCTACAGCTGCCTCCCACTGCTTCCTTGCCCTGGGAGCAGTTTGGCTGGACCTGCTCTTCTCCTCCTGAGTTAGCAAAATCCACTGACCTTTCTCTTAGCCTTTTTTTCTTCTGGCCTGATAAATGTGGTAACTGTGCCTCCAGTGCAGCTGATCTGCTCTCCTATAGACGTAGCTCCCCGCCCGATGCCCCAGGGCTTGACCTGGCCTGGGTTTAGGCCACGGGTCACAGACTGCTGTGAAGAGCCCCGCCTGCTGCGCTGCCTGTAGCAATAGATGTGCTTTCTGTCTTTTGGAGAGTTTTGGAGCTTGAAAGTCTGTTTAGAGTCCCATTTTATGAGTTTTTTAGTGTGTTTGTGTGGGAGCTGCGGTGCTTTGCTGCTTCTACGCCACCATCTTGGCTCTGCCCCTCAACAAAGAAATTCTAATTCAAAACTGAATACAAATTCTAATTTGATGTTTCTGAGATTTATGGTGCTTAATATACTCCTAATCCCTCTGGTATATGATTGGTTATTCCCTTTTAAAATTAAGATGATAATTTTCTTAATTATATTTTTGGTCTTTTTTGTACTGCTTTGACTTTTAAGTCATGAAAAAGATGGGATGCACCAATTAGCTTGGTCCTTTTTATTTCTCATTTCTTTTGACAAAAGAGAAAAACCTTTTGGTATTATTTTGATACTTTGGCATGAAATAGTGTTAAATTGTTAGGAGACTATGTTGGCAGTGATAAAAAGTTTTCCTGTCCTGTTTCTCTTATGAAGAAGGATATAAAAGATGATCATAACTGGATGGTAAGGTTATATCTTTTGCCTAAATCTTCACTCTGTATTTTATTTTCCCCCACCTTCAGAAAATTTTTTTTGAAAGACTAAAGAAATCTGCTGGCATGCTCCATCCATTTTCATTGTTTTAGAGTCTCTTTTGATCTTAGATAATTATTTAATTGGAAGAAATTTGGAAAAGAGCAGCAAAACTTAAGCTAATGACCTTTACGTGAATTAGTTTTTCCCCTTCCCTACTTTCAATATGGTTATCCTCAATATTGACCCCAATAAGTCTACAAGAAATAATTTTTTTTATCACTTTATTCAATTTCATGGTTTCTTTATTTCCTTTTATTTTATTTTTTTGGAGGGCAACTGGGGTTAAGTGACTTGCCCAAAGTCACATGGCTAGTTAAGTATGTCAAGTGTTTGAGGCTGGGTTTGAACTCAGGTCCTCCTGACTCCAGGGCCAGTGCTTTATTCACTGTGCCACCTAGCCACCCCTAAATGTTAAAAAAAATTTTTTTTGTTTTTTTGGAGGGTAGTTGGGGTAAAGTGACTTGCCCAAGGTCACATGGCTAGTTTTTGTGTTAAGTGTCTGAGGCCAGATTTGAACTTGGGTCCTCCTGACTCCAGAGCCGGTGCTCTTTTCACTGTGCCATTTAGCCACCTCAGTTCTTTATTTCTTAAATTAATTAGCTTCCCCCCTCTCTGAATTAGATAAATCTCTTGGGTGTTGGAATGCTTTGTTGGAGGGAGGTAAAGAATTTCCTTTTTTATAGTTTAGCTGTATCTCTGAAGCAAAAGCAGCCTTTTAGATTAATTTTAAAGCTAATGTACTTACATGCTTGTTTACTTTTAAAATTCTTCTAGGAATTATCTTGTTCCTTAGAATAAAATTCTGGTGTTATAAAATTTAAGTCCCTAAAGTATGAATATTTTTTTCCAGATAACTAGACTATTAATTTGCATAATAATTTTAACTGTTTTCCATGGTTTGTTGCTTTTTTTTCTTTCTTATTCCTTCTTGCTTTATTTACATTTAATAATTTCTTTGTTGTCTGATTTTTAAGTCATGGGTAATTATGGGGAAAGAAACTTCCCTCCCTTCCCCCTTTTATCACTTGTCAATTTATTGACAGAATTCCAGTTCTTAACTCCTTCCTGTCCTGAGTCTTTTGACTCAATCTGGGTTTTTCCACTATGACTGAATCTTGGCGTCTGGGGGAGAAAATTACAAAACCTATTTTTGTTCTGCATGGGCAATAGGTTGGCAGTGAGATAATACATATCTGTTTTTAATTGTTATAGAATCACTATAAAGAAAAATACATGCTCTTCAAGTTGTATCATGTAAAATTATCATTGCCTACTGCAAAACTGTGAGTTACTTAAGTTATAAGTTCTCCAAAAAATTCCCTAGGTTATCCTTGGACTTCCAGAGGGTTCTTTTCTGCTTAATTGTGGTCCAATTTGTGGTTATTGATTCATTTGGTAATATGATACCATCTTTTAGATCCTTCCTCCACTCCTCTTGCCCTCTTCTATACCCACCTACATACTTTCTCTCATTCTCACTCTTTTTTAGTACCTTCTGAAATATGAAGGGGGAAGGGTTTAGAAAGTTTCTGCTGTTTCTTCTTTCAAAAAGTAGGAACTGTAGGCATTTAAAAATAGATGAATATTAAAGTGCTTCTCTTATAATCTACATTACCATCTACAGAAAAAATCAATATGATAAAATTTTGTAGTGAAATATTCCACCAGAGATTTCTCACAAGGGTTTTGTAGTTTTAGAATTAGAGGTCCAACCTATAATCTTTTGAATAAAAAATAACTTAAAAACAAATTACATCAATTTGATCTCAAAATGTTTAATTGTCAGCTGGGATGAAAACTTTTTTGGTTAAAAAAAAAGCATTGCATTAGGTTTTGATGATTCAAAGACAAAATTAAACCATCCTTGTCCTCAAGGGGCTTACGTTCTGTTAGATAAGACAGAGAATAAGAAGAATGAGAAAAGTAGAAAACAGTAGACCAATTCATCATTTTCACTTGTTTTCAACAAATATACATTTGCATTTAAATGCTCAAAGTGAAAGTGCCTCTTATGGTCTGAAATTAAGGTAATTTTCAAATCTGTTTAATTGAAATAAAATTTTTAAATTTTACTTATTTAAATGGGAAAAAAGTAATTTAAAAATTTCTTTAATTTGCAGATTCCCACTTTGGCCATGTGTGTCTCAGTCTCCTCTCTGAGTCCATCATCTTTCAGTTGGGAGATAACTGGGTAGCATGTAAGGTATATGAAGATTGAAAAAGTAGGAAGACGATAAGTTATGAAGTACTTTGAATGGCGTGTGTGTGTGTGTGTGTGTGTGTGTGTGTGTGTGTGTATTAGTGATAGAGTCAGGCCTACCCTTTAGGAAGATCAGTTTGACAGCTGTGTCATAGTGAATGGATTGCATTGGAGGGAAACCAATGTCTTTAGAAAAAGAGACCAGTCAGCAAAGTCTTATAATAGTCTAAGCATAGGTGATGATGACTAACATCAGGATGGTTGCAGTATAGGAGAAAAAGGGGCATAGACATGTAATGGGAATCTGAAGCTCTTTCCTGTCCGTAGCCCCTTTGCTTAAGTGGCTCTGAGAATGTTCATGTGGAGCCAGTGGTGAGAAGCTTGTTTTTTTTGGGAGGAATGACCACACCTTGTTGCTTTGTAATTGGACAGTGGGTCAAGAGGGCTGACCCAGGAGAAGCCTATATATGCGCCCTGATGTGAGGCTTTGCTTTGGGGCTCACTTTGAGAAGAGTTGTGTCATTTGACCAGATGAGACTCTGGGAAGCCGTTGAAAAACTTTACATTACCTTTACATCCCTGGCTTTGAAAAACCCAGATGTTGATGCTTTCCTCTCTGGTAACTTGAATAGGTAATAGACGTGTTGGTCAGATGGTTGGAAGCCCATCTGCTGATCTGTTTCTTGGTCTGTTTGTAACTTTGTGCTTCTAACTTGGTTTGTATTCTCTGGAGTTCAGGGTGCTGACTTTTCCCCCTGAACTAGGTAAATGATATGTTTGTCTGATTAAAGAAAGATTGTTAACCCATTTTGAGTTGTTTTCCTTTAGTAAAGCAGATCTAAGAACCTGTGCTAGCAGCTGCCCTGGGTATGCTAGGGTGCTTGCTGATACAAGACAGGAGATATTATGAAGGTAGAAATGAAGTATATTGACAAGTGATTTGATATTGGGTGGGGGCTGACAGTGAGGAATTGAAGATAACAGTTATGAATCTTATTTGTAAGCCTGAGTGACTTGCCTGCAACAAATAATGGAGAAGTTAGGAAGAGGAGAGTGTTTGGGGAAGGGAAGATAAGGAGTTCAATTTTGGATGTCTGTTTTGAGATGTCTGATGGGCAGCTGGAGATGCAAGTCTCAAGGTCAGGAAGGATTATAGGAATGGACAAGTAGGTCTGAGACTCATTTGTATAGAGATCATAATTGAAACAATGGTTGCTGGTGAGATCACCAAAAGAAATTGTATCGAGAAGAAGGAAAAAGATACCAGAAAGAGCCTTGGTAAGCCCTCATGATTAGTGAATGTGATGTGGATGAAGATCTAGCAAAGGAGACAGGAAAGTAGTAGACACATACGTTTGAGAACCAGGAAAGAGCAGTGTTATGAAAACATAGAAAGAAGAGAATATGAAAGGGAAGAGGATTATCAATAATATCAAAGGCTGGAGAGATCAAGAAGGATGAATACTGAGAAAAAGTCATTAGTTTTGGCAAAAGTTGGAAAGTGGAAGTAATAGAAACAAATAATTTGGGATCAGAATTTATCCAGTTGTCTTTTTCTTTTGAGTCTCTAACCCCTTTTCACCGATTGTGCCCTTCCAAGTCTCAGACTTGGATTGCTATCACTATATGTACTTTTACTCCTACACATACTGCTTAATGAAGGTGGAGAAAAATCACAGAAATGTTCTGATTGTATTCACTATCAATTTATGTTACACAAACTCATCTGAGCCCTCGCTGCTGTTAGGTAATTTTCTTGTACCTTCATAATCAACTCACTATCTCAGTCTCTGCAATGGTTCTTCCAGACCTTTGTATCTTTCTTCAAACCTTTCATGGTTTCCTCAGCCTCTCAGCTGAGAACTTTGCCTCATATTTTAAAGGAAAAATTGAGACCATTTGCTGTGAACTACCTCTTCTCCTTTCTTCTTCATCTCATTTCACTCATATGTCTTCTACCACTGTCTCTTCCACTCCTGTCTTATATGAAGCAGTGGCCTTGCTCCTTACCAAGGTTAATCCCTCTACCTGGACAAGTGATCCTATTCCATCCTTGCTCCTCCAACAGATTGCTCCCTCTCTTATCCCTACTCTATTCCTTATTTTCAATATCTCCTTCTCATAGGTCCTTTCCCATTGCCTAAAACATACCCATGTCTCCCTATCCTCAAAAGCTCTCACTTGATCCTTCCATCCCTAGTAACTGTCATCTTATATCTTTTCTGCCCTTTGTGGTTAAATTCTTTGAAAAGGTAATCTATAATGGGTGTCTCTACTTTCTGTCATCTTATTTTCTTCTTAACCCCTTACGATCTAGCTTCCAACTTCATAATTCCACTGAAACTGCTCTCTTCAAATTTGTCAGTGATCTTTTAATTACAAAATCCTTTTCTCAGTCCTCATTCTCCTCAACCTTTCTGCAGCCTCTGAAGCTGTTAATTATCCTCTTGCTATTATCATCTCTCTAGGTTTTTGGGATACCACTCTCCTGGTTCTACTACCTGTCAGACCACTCCTTTTCAGTCCCTTTTACTAGATCTTCATCCATATCATAAGTGTACATATATGTATTGGGTCCTTACTAATGCTTTTTGATCAATTGATTTACAAAACACTTTCTTCAAGATCATCTTGTAAAGTAATATAGTATATATAAGGTCATCTACTTTTTATGTATGAGCACATTGAAGCTCAAAGAAGTTAGAACTTTTTTAAGGGCTCTGGATGAGTGAAGGTCTATAGAATTGAGCTTTAGTAAACTTCTGAATTTCAAGCGTATTGTATCTTGAATTGCACAGGTACCTCAACTCTGGCATATTAAAAGTAACTTTTTTCCCTTCAAAGGTAAAGACAGAGTTTTTAATACTCCATTGTGTGAACAAGGAATTGTTGGATTTGGTATTGGAATTGCAGTTAATGGAGCTACTGCCATTGCAGAAATTCAGTTTGCAGATTATATCTTCCCTGCTTTTGATCAGGTAAGTGTAATTTATTATTTTGTTAATAAAGTCTATACAGGGTTAGCCTTCAGATTATATAGAAGGAATAATTATAATACTTTATTCAATTAGGGATGTTTAAATTTGTTAGAATATCTAGAAAACTTACAGTTCATTGGGATGGTATGTGATTTTGAAGGTCCAGATACTCCTACTGACATATATTGATACTCCCAATATATCTCATCCTTCTCATGAACTCTTGCTCATGTTTCCCATAAATCCTCACTAGAGAAACTATACAGTCTATCAGAGGCCTTTCTATCATTTTTTTTTTTAGTTTACTAATATATTAGACTTGTTATGTTTGCTTGCCTCCAGAGGTCAGTACTAAGAGTAATGAGTGGAAGTTAGAAAGAAACAGATTGTGACTGGATTAAGAACAACTTCCTAACCCTTACAGCTGGCTGCAAGTAGAATGAACTGCACAAGGAGTAATGATGTTATATCATTAGAATTTTTCAAGCATAGTCTAGATCAGTGGTTCTCAACCTTCCTAATGCTGTGACCCTTTAATACTCGTATGTGGGTGTGTCTGCATGTGGGAGGACCTGCCTGGAGATGGATAGAGGAGGTTTATAAGACCATTGGAAATATGTGTTTTCTGATGGTCTTAGGTGACTCCTGTGACCCCTGTGAAAGGGTCGTTTGACCCCCAAAGGGGTCGTGACCCACAGATTGAGAACCACTGGTCTAGATGATCACACGAAAGGAATACCAAAGAGTAAATTCTTCCTCAGGTATAGGTTAGACTATGTGTCCTCTGAGATTCTTTTGAATTTTGAGCTGTGATATTGTGATATCAATATACTGCTTGGGTAGCCCATGAATTTTTTCATTCTTCCCATGTGATTGACCTACTTCTTTGTTCAACTCCACATATCCTAGATGATGTCTTTGAGTCTACTTTTTATGCATAAAGAGTGCATTGGTAACATGTATGACTTATTCATATCTATTATTTTCCACTAAAGTGCAACTCTGATCTTTCTTTGTGGCATAGAAATGACCAGGGATTTATTTACTCAGTGATGAACCCAGTGATTTTTGTCCTCCTAGACCCAGTCTCACCAAGTGATAAATGTGACATTTAAGGCTTTGAAAAGTTTATTTGAGCAAAATATGTATAAAACAGTGGGGCATAAATGACTTATTTTAGCATGTTTTCTTTTTCAGATTGTTAATGAAGCAGCAAAATATCGTTATCGCTCTGGAGATCTCTTTAATTGTGGAGGCCTTACAATAAGAGCCCCTTGGGGTTGTGTAGGTCATGGGGCACTTTATCATTCTCAGTGTCCTGAGGCCTTTTTTGCTCACTGCCCAGGAATAAAGGTAAAGTCATCACATTGACTGTGTTTGAAAATTGTATAATTTTTCTCACTTTAAATTTCTGTTAATTGGAAGTGGTATTATGCTCACTGAAAGAAGGATAGAACAGAAGGTCTTGGACTTGATCTTAATTTAGTTGCTTTTATGAGACTGAGACCTTAGTTTTGTTAAGGAAGCACCACTTGAAATAACATTAGCTTGATGATATCATAATTCTCATACAGCTGAAAGAATAAGTTAAAAAGCTTTCTTCCCTAGTACAATTCCACAGATTTTCATTAGCTGGCTACCAGGTTCAAGGCTAGATTTTGGGAATAGAAAGGTAGATGACACATGAAATGTATAGTCTAACCAAAGGGATAAACCAAAGTATATATAATATAGGGTATGAGGTGATAATGTCAAAGGAAGGGATCCAGACAAAATCCTATATAAGGCGTCATGAGGCAGGAACTCTATTATTTCTTTCCAGAGATAATTTCTTCCTCTATGATCCTAGACTGATTCCCCCCTCCCCTGTCCCTGAGCTGATAAAATCCTTAAGTCTTAAATTTGGATAGGTAGAACTTTTGCTTGAATATGCTTTCTTATTTTTTCTTTACAAGGAAAGGAGTGTTCAGTTTCCTAGGTGAGATTTTCAGTTGAAGTCAAGAAGTACATTCCTGTACAGTTACTTTTTGAAGCACCTCAGTGTACTGTTTTTCCTCCTACCTTATTAATGTCTTATTCTCTTCTTTGGATTTTGTGGTACACTGAGTTGCTATTCATAGCTGACTATAGATGCATTATTAATGTAATTTGGAAACAATAGCTTGTGAAAATAGTCAGATGCTAGACAATAGTGGCTTTTTGAACTCAGCAAAATTATTTCATAGTCATTTGCAACTTAACTTGAATGAATTATCCATCAATCATTATCTCTTGAAACAAAAATATGATTTGGTCCTATTTGAGCTGTGCTTGATAAATCTGAGTTCATTAAGATGTATCATGATGTAAGCCTGCTTTCCTTAATTGTTTCAAAACTTAGATTCAGATTGCAAAACTATCTCATGTCATCAAGTAACTGTAACATGCTGGTTAATTGAGTGTTGTTGCTTATATGTCTTAAACCTTTCTATATCTTATGATTCCAAGTATCACAGATGAACTTAATTAGGGAAGAATGCACTCTCATCCCTGATTTTTAAAAAAAAATGCATTTTGGGGCTTATAAATCTGAGTGGAATTTAAAATAAATGGTAATTAATTTTAGCTGAATTTCATATTCTTTTATCCAGTAGATATTGATTCTTTTAAAAGAACATTCCTTTTGACAAATTGGATTTAACTAGTATGTGACAACTCCTAAACTGGTTTCAAAAGCCTCTTTTTTTTTCTTTAAATTGGCAGATAGTTGTACCTAGAAGCCCTTTCCAGGCCAAAGGACTACTTTTGTCATGCATAGAAGATAAAAATCCTTGTATATTTTTTGAACCTAAAATCCTTTACAGGGCAGCAGGTAAATTTTTTTCTATTATTTTCTTGTCATATGTGTATGAGATACTTGTTAGATATTATTATGTGAACTTTGTGTGATGCTTTTTCATCATTAGCCTTGATGTTATATTTCCCATAGAGGAAAACATCTGCTTGGTCTGAAGCTTCCTATATTGTTCTCTCTCCAAATATAACTTTCTGTGACAATTTGGGTAAGATCTAATGAGTCATTTTTTGATTTTTTTTAAAGCTCTACTTCTCCCAGTGATTCATCAGACTTTTCCCAGAGGCAGCAGAGTGTAGAGGAAAGAACAAAAGACTGGGAGTCTGTTGGTACTTCCTGTCTCAGTTTTGCCATTTATTAGCTGTGTGACTCATGTCATTTAATTTGTCTGTGCCTTAGTTTCCATACTTGTAAAATGAGTTGTTGTTGAACTGAGATGATTTCTAAGGTCCTTTCCAGATAAAAATTCTCTGATTTGGAGTAAATTCATGCTTTATTGAATGCTTATCTTTCAAATATAAGCAATTAAAATTTAAAATTTTTCTTGAACAATATTGAATACAAAATCAGGTCTTTGAAGAATGTTCAGTGTTAGAAATAACAAAATTTACACGTGCAATTGACATAACCTATTACAATTTAAATTTTGCCTTAAGTATACAATGAAATTAATGGATGATTTAATGACTTATGAGAAAGTTGCTTATTGAATGTAACATAGCATATTTGTCTTTCACTGAAAACTAAAAGAGACTATACTTTTAAGATTCTAGTCTACAAATTCCTTTTGTAGGTCATGATTTTGTTTTGGGGGGGGAATAGATTTGATAAGTATTTTATTTAGGGTCTCAATTTACAAAGCCCCCCCAATTGAAATTAATCACTCAATCAGTAAGCCTTTATTAAATGTCTGTTACAGATCAGGCACTATGCTAGGCACTAGAGATACAAAAAAAAAGAGAAGCAATCATTTTTCTGAAGAAGTTAGATTTTTTTTATCAGAAGAGACATGCATGTATATCTATCTATCTATCTATCTATTTATCTATCTATCTATCTATAATAAATACAATGTAGTTTTTTTGTGGGTAGAGCACTAGTATCCAAAGGAGATCAGGAAGGGCTTCACATAGGAGATGGATGGCACTTCGGTGGATGTTTGAAGGAAACTTGGGTTTCCAAAAGGGAAAGGTGATGAGGGAGAGCATTCTAAGCCTGGGAAACAGCCATTGCAAAAGCATGAAGACAGAAGTTGGAATGTGGTACAAGAATAATAGCAAGAGGTCTACTCTGGTCGACTCATGTAGTGTGGGTGGGGGTAATATATAGTGAGGTTGGAGAGGTAGGTTGGTTTTGGAGTGTGAAAGTCTTTATAAACCAAATGGGGCTTGTTACTTTCATAAATTTTTTATTTTTGCTTTTTTGGAGGGGGGAAGACAGTGCACTTGGAGTTAAGTGACTTGCCCAAGGTCACACAGTGTTAAATGTCCGAGGCCAGATTTGGACTCAGGTCCTCCTGACTCCAAGGCTGGTACTCTATTCACTATGCCACCTAGCTGCCTCTTATCATTGCTTTTAAAGGAAATAAGGAACCATTGACATTTATTAAATAGAGGGTTGATATGGAAAATCACTTTAGCAAAACGATGGAGGATGGATTAAAATAGGGAGAGCAATGAAGTTGATAGACCAATTAGGAGATTGTTGCAATAGTCCAGACAAGAGGGGAAAAGGACCTGAACTAGGGTTGTGGGCATGTAAGTATAAAGAAGGGGAAAGATGTGAGAGGTATTGTTTAAGTGATATTGGCCTCCTTGCTATTCCTTGAACAAGATACTTCATCTGCTGATCCTGGGCGTTTTTACTGACTGTCTCCTGTGTGTGGAATGCTCTCCATCCTCTACCTCCTGGCTTCCTTAACTTCCTTCAAGTTCCAGCTAAAATCTGACCTTCTACAGGATGTTTTTTCTGATCCCTCTTAATTTTAGTGCCTTCACTCTGTTAATTATTTCCAGTAAATCCTGTGTATAGCCTGCTTGAACATGGTTATTTGCATATTGTTTCCCCTTTTAGTGAGCTCTTTGAAATCAGGGACTTTTATCTTTCTTTGTATCCCCAGTGCTTAGCATAGTACCAGATACACAGAAGGTACTTAATACATGTTTGTCTGCTAATTGATTAGAAATTAAAAGATTTGGCAATTGATTGGATATGTGAAGTGAGAGAGAATGGAGTCTCTGAAAATGAGGTTGCAAACTTGGGTTCCTGGAAGGATGGTAGTGACCTTGATAGAAACATGGAAGTTTTAGAAGGTTGGGTTTGAGGGGGGTATGGATAATGAATTCAGTCTGGACATACTGAATTTGAGATCTATCTATCTATCTATCTATCTATCTATCTATCTATCTATCTGTCAAAAGCATATTCTAAAGTAGCAATCAGATAGGTAGAGGAAGAACCAAAACAACAGTACCACAAAAATCCTGACAATATAAAGTATCCAAGAGGAAAATGTGGACATCAGTGTCAGATACTATAGAGAGTTACAAAGCATGAGGACTCAGAAAAGGCCATGAAATGTTTCAGTTAAGAGACTGATAACTTTCAACAAGGTAATTTTGACTAAGTGATAAAGTTGGAAACCAGGTTGTAGAGAAGGGAGTGAGAAGAGAAGTAGAGATGAAAAGTTCATGTAATAATCCAATTAAATGCAGCAAACCTTTATTAAGCACCTACTATGTGCTAAGCACTGTGTTAAAGTGCTGGGGATAAAAATTCATGAAAAGAAAGATAATTCTTACCCTCAATGGGCTTATAATTTAAAGGTGGAGAGAGCATACAAAAGGAAGTAGGAAAGGGGGGCAGGGAGGTAGGACAGTACAGTGAGTGTGTTTTGTTATGTGGAATTGAAGCCAGGCAGGACAGCAGATGCAAAGTGGAATCATAATCATGTTGAGTTTTAACATTTAATCTTGGAAATTACAACAAACAGGGAAGAAATAAAAAAAGAATTATCACACCCCATTTATTTATTGGGAAAACCAAAAATTTAAAAGAAATGGATACTTGGAAAAATATATAATGCCCCAATTAATAGATCATGAAATAATTATTCTAAGTAGCAAAATCTTTGAAAATGAATTTGATCAAGCCATAAAGGAGCTACCAAACAGGAGAAAATACCCTGGTACAGATGAATTTATAGGAGAATTTTTTAAAGGCATAAAGAACAATCAATACCTTTGCTTACATATTATTTTCAAAATTAAAGAAAAAAGATTTGTATCAGGTTTGGTTTTTTGTTTTCTTTGTGGTATAGGAGTAATGTGGTTCTTAATATCTGAACCAAGAAGGGGTAAATCAAAGAAAGAGTGCTTTAACTAATTATTGCTAATGAATATTGTTGCACAAGTCTTAAATAAATCCTAGCAAGAAGACTATAGAAATATTTAAAAAATTATTCACTATTATCAAGTTTTGGAGATTCTTCTTGTAGAGAAGATGGAAAGAGATGGATCAAATTAAGGGCTCTCAGGTTCTGTGAACTTGTTTTTTAAAAAATATTTTTAAAAATTTGATGCTTATTTCAATATAATTGGTTTCCTTTGTTATCCTATGCCTTTTATTTCATGCATTTTTATATTATTCTGAGAAGGAGTCCATAGACTTCAGGTTGCGAGCATGGAGGTCCATGGCACAAAAGGTTAAGAAACCCTGGATGAGAGGCTAATAACAGTCACATGAATTCAGAATTGTTTCAGTGGTGATGCTCAAATAGTCATTCATTGTTAAAGTTTAGTGTTAGAATGGCAGTAGTGTCTCAGAGGTTTGTCCTTAGGTCTGTGATTTAAAAAAAAATCAATTATTTCTTTACTTTCAATTAGAGCATTTTTCTTTTAGTTTTTTCAGTTAAGCATTTTCCCTCCTTTTTCTCCTTCCCCATCTGTGTAACAAATATACATTGTCAAGTAAAAATAATCTCCACGTTAACCATGTCCAAAAATGTATTTATCATTCTCTATCTGAAGTTCATTACCTTGTTGTTAGGAAGTGGATAACTTTTTTTAGATCATTGGTTGTCTAGAATCATGATTGGTCATTGCATTGACCAGTCTTTGAAAATTTTTCAAAGTTCTTTGTCTTAAAATTTTTTTGTTATTGTATAAATTGTTTATTTGCTTCTTCTCACTTCCCTGTGCATTTAACATTTTTATCAATGACTTGGTTAAAAGTATTCTCATAAAACTGGCAAATACCACAAAAGTTAGAGAGGTAGCTAATACTGTGGAAGACTGAGTTAGGATCTAAAAAGACAATGACAGAATTGAGCATTAGACTGACTAAATCTAACAAGAGCAAATTAAATAGAGATAAATGTAAAAGTCATGCATTTTGGTACAAAAAAACCCCAACCCCACAAAGATAAGATTAAAGAAGCTTGGATATATAGTTCTAGAAAGGATGTGGATATTTTAGCACATTGCACATTCCATTTAAGCCAACTGTATCACATGACAACTAAAAAAGCTAATGCAACATGGGGCTGCATTACAAAGGGCATAGCTTCCAGCAGCAGGGAAATTATAATGTACTTCATCCCTCGCAGACTACAGTAGGAATATTATATTTAATAAAAGAAAAAATGAACCAAAACATAGCAATAGTTATTTCATTAGTTATGACAATATTCAAGATGACAACTTAAAAACAAAAGAAGTACATTTCAAATACTCTTTAATGGTTCTGATGAGAGTTTTCAAGTTGTTTTGACTACCCTTCCCATTTATTCATCTTAAAAGATATTATTTAATAGCTGGGACCATTTTCTTATGTATCTATTTCTTTTCCAAATCATTCAGGACTTTGGTTCTAAGACTGGTATATAACAGTTTAAAATCTATTATTATACTGTTGTTTCTGGGTGCCTTAGTTTAAGAAGTATTGACAAGGTTGAGAATTTCCAGAAGAAAGCAAGCAGGGTGATTAAGCACCTTGACTTCTTGACATATGAAGATCCATTAAAGGAATTGGGATATTTAGCCTAGAGAAAGGCTCAACAGTAATATAATAGCTGTGTTCAAGCATTTGAAGGTTGTCACATGGAGAAGATATCAAACTTACTCTGTTTGGCCCCAAATGGCATATTCAGGACCAATGGCTAGAAGTTGCAAAGAGGATAATTTAGACTTGATGTTAGGAAAGGCTTCTTTACAGTTCAGGCTGTCTTGAAGTGGAATGGCTTGCTTTGAGAAGGTAGTAGCTTTCCCCGTCTAAGAGGTCTTCAGGCAGAGGCTAGATGACCACTTAAGTGTGTTGCAATAGAGATTTTTTTGTGTGTTTATAGATTGGACTAGATGGCTGCTGAGGTTCCTTCCAACTCTTGATTTCTATGATTCTGTGCATTTATGTCAGGGAAGCAAGAATAATTCAGCATTTGGAAAACAGTTGATATAATTATATTTAAAAATGCCTCAAATGCCATTGTTATAGCATATGGAGAAAAAAAAACCTTTGAGAAAGTATAATACTCATTTATATGGAAAATCCTACATAGCACATACATTTAAGAGTAATATTTAATATGATTTTAAAATTCCAAAATCAAAAGCACTGATTATTTTCTATGGAGAACCATTAGAAACTTTTCCAATAAATACTTTTCCAATAAATTAAGATTGTCCTCTCTACTACTATTTGACATAGTTCTAGGAATGCTAATGATAGCAGTAAGACAAGTAAAAAATGTAAAACTTGAGGATTGGCAAAGAGGAAGCAAAATTATCCCCATTTGAGACCAATATGATAATTTACTTGGAAAATCCCAGAGAACCAGCAAAGAAAGTGAGACTATTGTTTCAGCAAGTTAGCAAGCTATAAAATAAATCCAGAAAAATCAATAGGCAAAAACAGAATCAAGGAGGAAATAAGAGAAAAGGAAATTTCATTCAAAATTATTGCAAAATGCATGAAATATCTGGTGGTCAATGTGTCAAGATACATTTAAGATTCTACATAGTAGCAAAACAATTTTGAAGAAGTAAATGATTTGGAAGGCTGTTTATTGTTAATGGTTGACCCATGCCAAAATAATGTGAAATTACATAGCTGTCTCCATACCAATTAAACTCCCAAGGGGGTACTTTACAGAGCAAGACAAAAATAACAATTCATTGGTAGGAACAAAAGGTCTAGAATCTCAAGAGAAATGAAATGAAAATGAAAATGAATGAAATGGAAACAAGTGGGAATGAAGAAGAACTAAGGAGTTGGTAACTGAATTGAACAGGAGGCAGATTCCTCCTACCCCATTACTCCTCAAACCAGGGCCTACATACTTTCTCTAGCAAAATCTTGAAGTTTACACTGGACTGATTAACTGGATAATGATCAAGAATTTCAGTGAAAAACTACAGTAAGTGGTTTAATTCACTCTCGAACTGTAGGTCAGGCAGACAGAGTCTGAGGGAAATAGGAAGGAAGGAAAAAAGAATTTATTTGTATCTAATATGAGCCCAGTACTGTGTAAAGTGCTTTATAAACATTTCTTATGATCCTTGTGAAAGTAGGTGCTATTATTTTCCCCATTTGTCAGTTGAAGAAATTGAGGTTGTGACTTGTCCCCAGGCACAAAACTAGTAAGAATTTAAGTATTACTTCTGGGGGTGGAGCCAAGAGGGCGGGATAGAAACAGCAGCGTCCCACAGCTCCCACACAGCCACCTTAAACACCCATAAAAATACGATGATGGACAAATTCTAGGACTCTCGAACTAAAAAAATACAGAAAATACATCTCTCGCGGAAGGCAGCTCGGCAGCAGGGGATCATCAAGGCAGGACACGAGCTGAGGCTCGCTCAGCTTGAAACTGAAACTGCAGCCAGACCCTGGGGAGGTAGGAAGGAGCCAAGCCAAGCTGCAGCCAGTCTACAAGAGAGAAGACTTACATCCTCCAGCAACTCCATATCTACCAAGGTGAGAAAAGTAGGGATTAAAGAGAGGTGTGAAAAATAGGGATTAGAGAAAGGCAGCTGGCAGGAAGGGCTCATCCCGGGCTGGGAGCTGAGAGCAGCCCAGCCTGAAACCGCCATGTGGCCAGGCTCCAGGGTGGCCTGGAGGAGACCAGCCTCCCAAGCCACAGCGTAAGTCGACTTCAGAGAAGATCTAAAGCACCTGGAGTAATCTGCATAAACCAGGATTAAAGGTCAGTGACAGTGAGTGAAGCTTTAAAGCTAAATTTGGGGGAGGAAAAGTAGTTTGGCCAATCTACCCCCGGGACAAGGAAGCAGTGGGGGAAGGGCAGAAACTGCTATAACAGGTGGCTGCACCCACTGGGCTGCTTGAGACCCCCTGGCCTGTGGATCCTGCAGGGGGACTGAGTCGATTGATCAGGGCCAAGTGCTCATGCGTTGAGTGGCCTGGAACTGGATCATGGTCTTGGGTGGTGGTCCTGGGGAGCTCTTTCAGCAAGCCAAAGCTGGGGGGTACTTGCAACACCCACCTAACAGCTCCGGTAGTGGGAAAACCCCAGAAATTTGGAACAGAGCTTTCCCCTCTGGAAGCAGAGTTTCACAGAGCTAAAAAAAACCCAACCAATTAATTGACTGGCCAACATGAGGAAAAGAAAGGAAAATAAGAACAGCAATAAAACTCTAGAATCCTTTTTTGTGGACAAAAAGGATCAAAGCATAGAATGGGAGGAAGACAACACAGTCAGAATTCCCACACCAAATGCTTCCAAGACACTTGAAGAATGCCTAGTAGCTATAGATAATCTAAAACGGGACTTTGGAAAACAAATAAGAGAAGTGGAGGAAAAATTGGGAAGAGAAATGAGAACAA
>CM053593.1:244112941-244132487 GCA_028646575.1 Pseudocheirus occidentalis | reverse complement strand
CTCTATTAAGGTAAGAGAAATAAAAAGGAGAATTATAAAAATTGAATTTTTTCATATTTTTAATTGATTTGTTTATTTACTTTTAGTTTACAGGATTCAGTTCCACAATACCTTGACTTTCAAGTTTTCTCCTCTCCCTCACCCCTCCACCCCATGGTGGCATGGAATCAAGTATAGGATCTGCAAATACTTTCACACTGGACAGTAGTCTCATTGTATAGAAGGGTTGTAACCAATGGAGCGAACAAAGGGAAAAAAGAAAGAAAACCAAACATGCAAAAGAATGATAGCATGTGTTGCTTCAGTCTCCATTTAAACTCTGTTCTTTCTAGATCTTTCTCTGAATATAGACATCTCCTTCCATCCTGAGACTTGTAGAGTTGTCTTATAACTGTGTGTTCCTGAGAAGAGTGCAGTTTTTCAAAGTTGGTCATCACACATACGATGTGTCTGTGACTCTGTACAAATTTTTCCTGGTTCTGCTCTTCTCACTTAGCCTCTTCAGGTGAATATCAAGACTGTCTCCTCCCCAATTCTTATAGCACAATAGTATTCCATTACATTCATGTACCACAACTTGTTCAGCCATTCCCCAATTGATGGGCATCCCCTTAATTTCCAGCTTTTTGCCAACACAAAGAGAACTGCAATAAATATTTTTGTACTTATGGGTCTTCCTCCCACTTCTATGATCTCTTTGGGATACAATCCCAGGAGTGGTGTTACTGGGTCAAAGGATATACAATTATTTATAGCCCTTTGGGCATAGTTCCAGATTGCTCTCTAGAATGGTTGTATCAGTTCACAGCTCCACCAACAATGCATTAGTGTTCCAATTTTTCCACATCCTCTCCAGCATTTATCATTTTCCTGTTTTGTCATCTTAGCCAATCTGGTTGGAGAGATGTGGTACCTCAAAGTTGTTTTGATTTGCATTTCACGAATCAATAGTGATTTAGAGCATTTTTTCATATGCTTATAGATATCTTTAATTTCTGCCTCTGAAAATTGCCTGTTCATATCCTTTGACCATTAATCAATTGGAGAATGACTTGTATTCTTATTAATTTTACTTAATTCCCTGTACATTTTAGAAATGAGGGCTTTATCAGAGACACTGGTTGTAAAAATTCTTTCCCAATTTCCCACTTCCCTCTTAATCTTGGTTACATTGGCTTTGTTTGTACAGAAGCCTTTCAATTTAATGTAATTGAAATTATCCATATTGCATTTTATAATGCTCCCCAACTCTTCTTTGGTCATAAAGTCTTCCCTACTCTAAATCTGACAGGTAAACTATTCAGCCTTTATACCTAGATTGTGCACCCATTTAGACTTGACCTTGGTGTACAGCATTAGATGATGGTCTATGCCCATTTTCTGCCATACTGTATTCCAATTGACCCAGCAGTTTTTGTCAGTGAATTCTTATCTCCAAAACTGGAGTCTTTGGGCTTATCAAATAGTATATTACTATAATCGTTGATTACTGAGTCTTTTGTACCCAGTCTATTCCATTGATCCGCTACTCTATTCCTTAGCCAGTTCCAAGCAGTTTTGATGACTGCTGCTTTGTAATACAGATTAAAATCTGGTATAGCTAGGCTACCTTCCCCAGCATTTGTTTTTATTAATTATCTTGATATTCTGGATCTTTTGTTCTTCCAAATGAATTTTGTGGTTATTTTTTTCTAGTTCTATAAAGTAATTTTTTGGTAAACTGATTGGTATGGCACTGACTTTGTAATTTAATTTAGGTAAAATTGTCATTTTTATTATATTAGCTTGACCCAGCCATGAGCAACTGATGGTTTTTCAATTAGTTAGATCTGATTTTATTTGTGTGAAAAGAGTTTTGTAGTTGTGTTCCTAAAGGTACTGGGTTTGTTTTGACAGGTAGATTCCCAAATATTATATAATGTCTACAGTAACTTTAAATGGGGTTTCTCTTACTATCTCTTGCTGTTGGACTTTGTTGGAAATATATAGGAATACTGAGGATTTATGTGGATTTATTTTATATCCTGCAACTTTGCTAAATTTATTTATTGTTTCAAGAAGTTTTTTACTTGATTCTCTATGATTCTTTAAGTATATCATTATATCATCCATAAAAAGTGATAGCTTAGTCTCTTCTTTGCGTAATTTGATTCCTTTGATTTCTTTTTCTTATCTAATTGCTACTGATGACATTTACAGTACCAGATTGAATAAGAGGGGTGATAGTGGACATTCTTGTTTCACCCCTGATCTTATTGGAAATGCTTCTAATTTATCCCCATTACATATAATACTTGCTGATGGCTTTAAGTAGATGCTACCTATTATTCTAAGGAAGATTCCATTTATTCCTATACTTTCTAGTGTTTTTAATAGGAATGGATGTTGTATTTTGTCAAAAGTTTTTTTCTGCATATATTGAGATAATCATGTGGTTTCTGCTAGTTTTATTGTTGATATGACTATTGATACTGATGATTTTCCTAATGTCGAACCATCCTTGCATTCCTGGAATAAATCCAACCTGATTGAAATGTATTATTCTTGTGATAAGTTGCTGAAGTCTTCTTCCTAATATTTTATTTAAAATTTTTGCATCTATATTCATGAGGGAGATTGGTCTATAATTTTCTTTCCCTGTTTTGTCTCTTTCTGCTTTAGGTATCAATGCCATATTTGTGTCATAAAAAAGAATTTTGTAGGACTCCTTCCTCACCAATTTTCCCAAATAGTTTGTAGACTATTGGGATCAATTGATCTTTAAATGTTTGATTGAATTCACTAGTAAATCCATCTGGCCCTGGAGATTTTTTCCTAGGGAGTTCTCTGATAGCTTGTTCAATTTCTTTTTCTTAAATGGGGATATTTAAGTAATTTATTTCCTCTTCAGTTAGTCTGGGCAATTTATATTTTTGTAAATATTTGTCCATTTCACTAAGATTGTCAAATGCATGTGCATACAAATGGGCAAAATAATTCCTAATTATTGTTTTAATTTCCTCTTCATTTGGAGATACATTTGCCCTTTTTATTTTTGATACTCAGAATTTGATTTTCTTCTTTTTTTTATCATATTGACTAAGGTTATATCAATTTTATTGGTTTTTTCATAAATCAACTCTTAGTTTTATTGATAATTTCAAGAATTTTCTTACTTTCAATTTTATTAATCTCTCCTTTGGTTTTCATTACTTCTAATTTATTATTTAATTGGGGATTTTCAATTTGTTCTTTTTCTAGTTTTTTCAATTCCATGCCCAATTCATTGACCTCCATTTTCTCTATTTTTTTCATGTATGCATTCAGGGATATAAAAGTTCCCCCAAAGAACTGCCTTTGCTGCATCCCACAAGTTTTGGTATGATGTTTCATTATTGTCCTTCTCCTGAATGAAATTACTGATTGTTTCTATAATTTCTTGTTTGACCCCTCATTCTTTACCATTAAATTATTTAGTTTCCAATTAGTTTTTTTCCCTATCTTTCTGCAGCCCCCCTCTATTGCATATAATTTTATTGCATTATGATCTGAGAATGATACATTTGCTATTTCTGCCTTTCTGCACTGAATTGTGAGGTTTTTATGCCCTAATACATGGTCAGTTTTTGTGTATATGCCATGTGCCACTGAGAATTCAGTTTTCTCCAGAGATCTATCATGTCTAGCCTCTCTAAAATTCTATTTGCCTCCTTAACTTCTTTCTTGTTTATTTTGAGATTAGATTTATCAAGTTCAGAGAGGGGGAGATTGAGGTGCCCCACTAGTATTGTTTTGCTATCTATTTCTTCCTCTAATTCTCTGGACTTTTCCTCTAGGAATTTGGATGCTATATCACTTGGAGCATATATGTTAAGTAATGATACTGCTTCATTTTCAATGGTGCCTTTTAGCAGGATGTAGTTTCCTTCCTTATCTCTTTTAATTAGATTTATTTTTGCTTTTGCTTTATCTGAGATAAGGATTGCTACCCCTGCTTTTTTTTTTTTACTTTACCTGAAGCATAATATATTTTACTGCATCCTTTCACCTTTACCCTGTATGTATCCCGTTGTTTCAAATGTGTTTCTTGTAGATAGCCTATTGTAGGATTGTGGTTTTTAATCCATTCTGCTATCCGTCTCTGTTTTGTGGGAGAGTTCATCCCATTCTCATTCGCAGTTATGATTACTATCTGTGACTTTCCCTCTATCTTATTCCTTCCTGTGTTTATATCTTTGTGTCTTCCTTTTCCCTTCCCCTCCTTATGAGTTTTCCTTTTGACCACCACCTCCTTCAGTATTCCCTCCCTGTGTCGCTACTTCTTTACTTCCCCTTCCCCTTAACTACTCTTTCCCTCCCCTCTGACCAGCCTCCTCCTTCTTACACTCCTTCCCCCCTTATCCCTCTTCCTGCCTGTAGGGCACAATATATTTTTATTCTTAATAGAATATGTTGTTCCCTCCTTGAATCCCAACCAATGCTAGTAAATTTCATACATTACTCCTTTCCCTCCCTTTTTCCTCTATTATCATGAGTTTTTTGTGTCTTTTTGTGTTAGTACCTAAACTTAACTGTTTGTATTGATCCCTCTTTAGATCAGAGCCAATGAGAGTAACAATCATATGATGCTCATCTCCTTCTTTCCCTCCCCTCCACTTTAGCATGTTTTTATGCCACTTCTTGTGGCATACTTTACCATTTTCTGCCTCAACATTTCCTTTTCTCCCATTACAATCCCTTTCTTCCCCTTAATAGGGTTTAAAAAAAATCTTCAAATTAATTCACTTATACCCACACTGTCTATCTATGTACATCCCTTTTAAACCTCACAATATTTATATAAATTACAATAGTGACAGGTATCCACTTCAAATATAGGGATGTAAACAGTTTGCTCTTATTGAGTCCCAAGTTATGTGCATGTGTGAACATCTGTGTGTGTTTGTGTACCTGTGAATGTGTGTTTTCCTTTTTTTACCTTTTCATGTCTTTCTTGGGTCTTGTAAATGGACATCAAATTGAGCTCTGGCTTTTTCATAAGGAAATTCTGGAAGTCCTTTATTTCATTAAATGACCATCTTCTTGCCTGAAAGAATATGCTCAGTCTTGCAGGGTAGTTGATCCTTGGTTGCAGTCCTAGCTCTTTTGCTTTATGAAATATCACATTCCAATCCCTCAGATCTTTTAATGTAGCAGCTGCTTAGTCCTGTGTAATCCTGACTGTAGTTCCACGATATTCGAATTGTTTCTTTTTGGCTGCATTCAGTATTTTCTCCTTGACCTTGTGGCTCTGGAATTTGGCTACTATATTTCTTGGAGTTTTCAATTTGGGATCTCTTTCAGGAGGAGATTGGTGAATTCTTTCAATAACCATTTCTCCCTCTGATTTTAAGATCTCAGGACAGTTTTCTTTGATAGTCTCTTGGAGGATGCTGTCCAGGCTGCTTTTTTTATCATGACTTTCTGGTAGGCCAACAATTTTTAGGTTATCTCTCCTGGATCTGTTTTCTAGGTCAGTTGTTTTTCCAGTGGGATATTTTGCACTTTCTTCTAATTTTTCAATCTTTATGTTTTGTTTGACTGACTCTTGCTGCATCATAGAGTCCTTAGTTTCAATTTGACTGATTCTAATTTCTAGTGAATTATTTTCCTCAATTAGTTTTTGAATCTCCTTTTCCATATGTTCACTTTTCATTTTTAGGGATGTATTTTCTCCAGTTAGATTTTGGACCTCCCGTCCTCATTCTCCAATTTTACTTTTTAAAGATTTGCGTTCTTCAGTGAATTTTTTTTTTCCAATTTGGTCATTGTAGTTTTAAATTTATCTCCTACCTCTCTAATTTTGTTTTTAAAATCCCTCCTGAGGTCCTCCAAGAATGCTTTTTGGGCTTGAGATCAATTCACTTTTCCTTCTGTGGTTTCCAGTGTGAGTATAGAGTCTGTGTTCCCTTCTGAATTTGGTTGTTCTTGTTCACTATAAAAGGATTTGATGGTCCTAGATTTGGTAGGTTCCTTCTTCTCCATTGTGATTGCTTATGTCCTGGATTTTTAAAAGTGGTTATCTGCTTTTGGGGTGCAGAAGTATTGAGCTTCTCAGGCTGTAAGGTAGGGGTTTGGTTGTTCACTTCATGAGCTGTGGTCTCTGATTGACTTGACTGAGGCCAAGGCTAGGACTCTCAGTGTTTCCCCTGAGTTATCCAGAGGCTTACAGAGTAACCTATGGGGCGGGGGAGGTTGGCTCCTTCAGGTTTACACCTCTGTGTCTCTGGGCTACAGCTCAGGCAGGCTCAGTAGCAGAAGGCCAGAAGGGCTGCTGTCAACTGATTCCCTCCTGGTGGTGCTAAAGCTTGCACCTGGGCTTATGTAGTTAGTGTTTTCTGGATCCACCCTCTTCAGCTTCCCCCTTCCTCTGTGCCTCCCAAGCCTTGAGGCTATTCCACTAATTCAGGGTTTTACTCTGGGTGGGGCAATTATCTTTGGACTTTTTTTCTGGGTGGGGGGGGGAAGGCATCAGAGCAACTAAGTTTTATTCCTCCATCTTGATTTCTGGAAGTTTGGGTATGTAATTTTTAAACATCTGGGCTGTGGGCTGGTAGCCCCCCAAAAAGGTGCTGATCCTGCTGTGGCCCTGAGTTTTCTCTTACCCAGCTCTGAAGATCCTCTGTCTAGTGGCGAGATGGCTGTACATTGCCCTCAGGTTGGGTGAGTCTGCTGGCTGTCTGGGGCTTCTTCTCAGTCTGCCATACTCTGCTCTCAGATCCATGCTGGTGCAGCTGCTGTGTGGTCTATATTCTCCCTGCCCCAACCTGAGTAGGCACTTTCCTGGGCTGGGAATTTGCCACACTCTGTCTCCCAATGGATTCTGTCACTCTTAAATCCATTCAAACTCACTTTTTAGCTTTTAGCAACAGAATTCTTGGAGGAGCTTGGAAAAGCTACTGCTTCCTTTCCGCCATCTTAGCTCTGCCACCCCCAGTGAATTTTTGTATCTGCTTTTCCATTTGGCCTATTGTGTTTTTAAAGAGTTCTTTTCTTTAGTGAATTTTGTGCATTTATCATTAGGCCAATTCTATTTTTAAGTTTACTTTTTTGAGTAATTTTTTTGTACCACATTTACCAAACTGTTAATTTTCCTTTCCTAATTTCCTTGCATCACTCTAATTTCTTTTCCCATTTTTCCCCTCTACCACTCTTATCTCTTTCTTTTGCTTTTCCATGAATTCTTGCTGGCCTTGGGTCCACTTAGGATTTTTCTTTGACACTTTGCTTATGGCTATTTTTATATTGTCTTTTTCTATGTTTATATCTTTGTCTTTGCTGACATCATGTAGCCTTTTATGATCAAATTCTTCTTTCATTGTTTGCTCATTTTCCCAGCCTATTTCTGCACTCTGAACTTCATGTTAAAGTTGGGCTCTGCTCACCTTGGGATGAACTTCAGGATTTTTCATACTGTTGTTTTAGACCTCATTCTGCAGGTCAGAAAGTTTTCTGTGCTTTCAAGATGGTGTAATCTGTGGAAAGGCACAGTCACTGCTCTCCTGGACTTTGCTCTGTGCTTTACCCAGAAAGGGGTCCTGTTCCCCTGCAGCCTCTTGGCCCCTGGAACTGTGACCAGGTTCCCTGGTTCTGCAACCAAAAGGCCTCATATTCTTTTTGGCCCTGGAACTGTAACGAGGGCTTCTGTTCCTTTGTGACTGATCACAATCTCACTTGTTTGTGATCCAGAACTGCTTATGGGCAGTATTAGCCATTCAGTGCCAGCTGTACCCAGTACCACCAAAGAGTCCCCTGTAATCTCTTTATGGCTAGTTTTCTATCCTCCTGCTGTCTCTGGACCTAGAGCTCCTAAAGAGAGTGCTGCTGTTGTTGCTGTTGCTATCCTAGTGTAAAGCCAAGCAACAGTAGATTCCTGAAAGAATGCTACTGTGAACAGCTTTTAATATTCGGATTACACAGTAGTAGTGAACACTCTGTTTATTCCATTACAAATCAAGATTCAGTACAATACTCACAGTATCAAAAATTCACAATATTATATACAATATTTAGAACAAGGAAAGTCTCAATATTTAGAATCACCTGGTTTCCCTAAGGGGGAAACCAGCTTAACACTTAAAGAACAAAAGAAGAGATTCAATCAATCAATTTATCTGGTTTCCCTAAGGGGGAAACCAGCTTAACACTTAAAGAAAGAACAAAAGAAGAGATTCAATCAACAATTCACAATATACTGATCTTCCACTCATGGGGCAACCATTAACTTTAGTCTCCAATATAACCCTTAGAAAACCATACAAACTTTCAACCCCCTGATACCTCAGTTTAGTCCAAGGGGAGGCCTTTTCTTCATTTTGACTCTGGGTGGTCTCTCTGATTCCCTGGAACCTCTTCCCTGGTCCCAGCTCCCTCCTGAATCTGCCAATCACGTAGATTCAGGAGCTGACAGCTGCCAGGCTCTCGTCCAGTCCTCAGAGATGAACAGCTCCCAGGTCCTTGTCTAATCCTCAGGGCACACACTGAAGTTCACACACTGAAGTTCACAGGGTTCAGCACACCTCAAACCCTTCAGGACTTCTCTTGCCTGGAACTCAAGGATCAGCCCGGCCACAAACAAAGTCCCATCCTGTTCACGTTTTAGTCAGCTTCCAGATACTGGGAGAGGAACTCTCTCTCTCTTTCTCTCTCTCTCTCTTTCTTCCCCTCTCTTTTTTAGCTGACTTCAGTCTCCATGAATCTTACTTCACTGAGGAACCAATTCCAAATTCTCTCTTGTCTCTCTAAAATTATTCTTTATATACAGCACTGGCCTCCTGTTTCAGCCAATAGCCTTCTCCCAAGTCAACAGGGGAGTGTCTCAGCCAATAGCCTTCTCCCAAGTCAACAGGGGAATTCACACCTTTTCACCAATGGACAGAGTTCATACCTTCTATACTTAGCCCTAAGTTACTAGGTGCTACTTAGCCCTAAGTATCTGATCTACTTAGCCCTAAGTTTCTAATAAACTGATTACTATTACACCTAGCCACCTCCAGGGTCTGCCACTGTGCTGGGCTTCAGTCCTGTGCCCATTCTGGTGTTAGACACCTCTCTGCAGACTTCCTATGTTGTCTTAGGCAGAAAAAATTTCTCCTGCCTTTTTGTTGGCTCTGTCTCTCGAAAATTTGATTTGAGATTTTATTTCAAAGCTGTTTCTAGAGGAATGTAGGGAGATTTCAACTGGGTCTAGGTCTGAACTCTGCCATCTTGGCTCCACTGCCAGAGTGAATTTCTAAATGGGAAGTTCCCCTTACCAATGACTCACCAGTGAAATCACAGATTTGCACCCCTCCACTACCCTTAAAAAAGAAGTCATTTAGGCTTCCATTCAAATCACTGATAAAAATACTGAATGGCAGAAGTCCAGAGACAGCACTCTGGGGCAATCCACAAGAGCCTTCTAACAAGAAAATGTGAGTGGACTCTGTTGTACAAATGTTGCATAGGATGGGCAGGCATGGATGATTGTGGTGTGCATTGTTGAAGAAAACTCCCAAATCCATTTTAGTTTGATTATTTTTATATTTGAATCATATGATTCAGAGCTGGAAAGAAACCCTAGCTATTACTTAGTTCAAATTCCTTCATTAAAATAATATTGAAGAAAGTAAGGCCCAGTGAATTTAAATGTTTATTTTGGAGTTCAACAGGTAAAAAGTAGCAGAGCAAAAATTTGAACCCAGAACCTCTAATGCCGAATGCAGTATCTTCCCGTTGCATAGTCCTTCTATAAGATACTTCTGGACAGGTATGTTGTCCTCTCTCCCCTCCTGCCATGCCATTTTTGTTTCCTCCTGGATTTTGTGTAGCATTACACACACAAGAAATAAATGTTAATTGAATTGACTAGTAAGATATATGATCTGGTGGGGGGGCAGTGTACTCTATTATTATTATTATTATTGTATTTTGTCTGGGTAATGTAACTGTAGATTTGTATTCGTTTGATTTCTATTTTTTTTTCCATCTTGCCAACAGATTTTTGGTTAAATATTTCTCCCATTTTCCCTATATTGTTTTTGCTTTATAAACATGAACCTTTAGGTTTATCTATCTATCTATCTATCTATCTGTCTGTCTGTCTGTCTGTCTCTGTCTATCTATCTATCTCTCTATCTCTCTATCTATCTATCTATCTATCTATCATCTATCTAAACTGGGGGAGGGTGCATTTAATTTAATTTTGGTTGTAAAACCAAGGTTCTTATGAGACTGTTGGAAAGAACTTTGTAGGTGTAAAAGGCTCAATATTTTTATTACTGTTTATTGACTCTTCTGTATCTGGTTGTTTTTTTTAGGGTAATATGGCTGATTCAACTAATTGATTTAGATATTTATAATAATTTTAACAGTAGCTTCTTTGTAAATGGATTCTCTTTGGTTAATGGTTACACACAAAGTCAAGTGGTTGCTAAAATGTAGCTTTACCTTTCTTTAAAGCCATTATTAATAGTTGTTAATGTTACAGGATATCAGTTGAAAAGTTGTGGTGAGAGGTTTTAACTCTCTTCAAGGAGCCTGTTAATTCTAAGAACATTCCAAGATAAGCACTTCTCTAGTAACTATGTAAACAGCATTCTGGCTACTCTACATAGTCTTGTGAACTATAATGTATTTGTTGCCCTGAGTGGGTATTTTTGTATCTGTGGTGATGTGATCTCTTTAGTCAGTGGTACATTGTACATAATGATATTCAAGGAGAAGTTTCTAGTATTACAAAGAAAAGAGTATGAAACCAGAATCTCTCATGTAAATTGTGGTCTGTAACAGTTCCACCCTTGGGGAAGGGAGGCAGATTGAAACTTCCATGGATATTAACTGTGAGAGAGAGCATGCATGATGTGCTTGGAATGGGGCCTTTGGCCATTCTGACAAGCAGAGGCTGGAAAAATCAGATCAGTTTGAGTCCCAGGATGACATTTTTCTTGTTCCCCCATCAAAATGAAGATCTTAACTCCTTCAAATGAGGCTGTTTCTGTTAAATCTTGACAGTTATGTGAAAACTTTTTACCTTTTTAAAGCCATTTTTTTCCTCACACATTAGTCACAAAAAAATACAATAAAATGTTTAATGTGTTTAATTTCTAGATATTAGCTTCTTTGACAAGTTGCCTTCTTTTTTGGAAGGTCTTCCAGGTTGAGCTGTTATTATTTCTTGAGCAGATGGTTTCTTGAGCCTTTTTTGAGAACAATCTGATATTCTTAATTTCCTCCGTTCTTCATATGAAACATGTGATACTGGTCCTTTGTAGACCTCTCAGCCATGCTTGCTAATGAAGATTGCATGATCTCTAGTACATAGAGCATTTGGCCAAGAGGCAGGCCAAAACAGTATTACCTCTGTAACTAAGTCATTAAGTTACTTTAGCTGGGCAACTCAGTCATTGTCAAAGAGCAAGAATTTTATACAAACAGGATCTAGAAGTTATCGTAAGATGCAGGAAAATCTAAGAATTTTATTTGGGGACTGGGTGTTCTTCCATGGGGCACTGTATCTCAAGTCTGCCTGAGTGATTATATTTTGCTTTTCCTGCTATATAGTTTCACTTTTTGAAAAAAAAATGGAGATGATGCTTACTTGCCTGTTTTGCAAGACAAATTTGAGAATTAAGATGATAATGTTTCCCTGTTACTGTAAAGGGAAACACTGCCCTCCCAGTCCCCCAGTCTCACAGCCTAGAAGTCATTCTGGACTCCTTGCTCTCTTTCACCCCTCCCCCCATATATAATCTGTTGTAAAGATCTGTTGATTTCACCTTTGTAACATCTCTTGTGCATCCTCTTCTGTCTTCTGACATGACCACCACTCTAGGGTAAGTCCTCATTATCTCTCTGCTGGACTGAGGCTGCTGTTGGGTCTGCCTGCTTCAAGTCTCTCCCCACTCCAATCAATCTTCCATTCAGTCACTCAAGTGATTTTCCTAAAGCACAGGTCTGATCATGTCAGGTCCCTCACTTTCCACTCCATAACCTCCAGTGGCTTCCTGTTATCTCCAGGAGCAAATACAAAATGCCCTTTTTGGCATTTAAAGCCCATCATAATTTAGCCCCTTCTTATTTTTCTAGTCTTCTTACAATGTACTCTTTGATATGTACTCTTCCATCCAGTGATATTGGCTTTATGTCCATTCCACTAACAAGACATGCCATGTCTCAACTCTAGACATTTTCTTTGGTTGTTGTCTTTGCCTGTGATTTTCTCCTTTGTCATCTTTCCTACTGACTTCTCTGACTTCCTTTAAATCCTAACTAAAATCCTGTCTTCTACAGGAAATCCCCAACTCCTCTTAATTCTAGGGCTTTCCTAATATTAATTATTTCCACTTTATCCTATATATAGCTTGTTGCTGTTGTTCATTTACTTCATTAATGTTTGACTCTTCGTCATCCCATTTGGGGCTTTCTTGGCAAAGATACTGGAGTGGTTTTTTTCCATTTCCTTCTCCAGTTCATTTTACAGATGAGGAAACTGAGGCAAACAGGCTTAAGTAACTTGCCCAGGGCCACATAGCTAGGAAGTATCTGAAGTCATATTCCAACTCAGGTCTTCCTGACTCCTGGAAGCTCAATCCACTATGTCACTTGGCCGCCCTTGTATATAGCTTGCTTTCTATGCATTTGTTTGCATGTTATCTCCCCTATTAGGCTGTAAACTCCTTGTGGGCACAGACTATCTTTTGCCTCTTTATGTCTCTAGCCCTTACCACTATGCTTGGAACATAGACCCTTAATAAATGTTGATTGATTGATGTATCATGTTCTGTTTAATGATTTTACTAATACCTGAATATTAAACACTTTGGCAAATGCATCTATGCTTTTTTTTAGCCTAAAAGAGCGAATGAAATAAATTCCCATTTCACTGAAATAAATGATTTCTTAGTTACTTAAATGAACTTTATACAAAGTTCAAAATGTCTAGGTGAAAATTAGTGGGACCCTAAATGCATATATTCATTTGAGCTGTTAAAAAAGGGGGAGATGCTATACAAATATTTGTTATTTAGGTAACTCCTATTTTCAAAATACTATAAAATCAGAAAGTCAAAAAGGGACTTTGAGAAATTATGTAGTTATTTCCCATCCTATTCTGATTGTATTATAGTTTTCTATGACTAGCAATCCTTAAAAAAATATTTCTATAGTAAACATTCCCTTTTCAAAAGAAGAAAGTAATTGATATTATCCATACTTAAAAAAAAACCAAATGATTAAGGTGCCAATTTGACAAAAGTTCAGCTTCATTGATTGGCCTAAAATCTGTTCTGCATTTGTATTTATGGAATTAATTTCCTTAGTTTAAGTGTCAGTAGGGTGAAGGCCATGTAACTTGGACTCAGAAAATCAAAAGAACTTGTGTTCCTACTAGTTAGTTTTATGTTTCTGGACAAATTACTTAACTTCTGAGTTCTAGTATGTTGCTCTATAAAACAAAGATACCAGTACTTGCATTACTTACTTCAAAGTATAGTTGTGAAAATCAAATAAGATAATATATAAACATGATGTAAGGTAGTATTATTTATTTATTTTGGTGCTCAGCTTTCAGATTTTCACTAATGTGAGCTTGAGCTAACACACCAAGGTTAAATACTTCAGTATGCTTTTAGGTGTGTCCATAATGCTATTTAGATTCAGGGGAATTATTTCCATGAATGTTAAAAATGGTATGCCTGAGATAATAGTATGGTCTTTAATATTATTTCTGTTTTAGGGTCTGATTTAATCAAAACTAATCCTGGTGACTAGTCCTATTTTATTCTGTCCTGGTCAGACTACATACAACACTATTATCACTGTTATTTTCATATATAAACAAAAAGTACTTTGTTTTCTGCTTCTCCTCCTACCTGTCTGACAACTCCCATTTGGTGTTTTTGTGTTGAATCATTCTCCATGTCACATTCATTGTATGGGAGTAGACATCAGGATTTTGTTGTGAATCCTCTTCTGTTTACTCTCTCAGGGCTCTCATCAAGACCTATGAATTCAGTTATCACTGTGCAAATGAAATCTATTTCTAAATATCCTGCCGTCATGTTTCTCTTAAGCTCTAGTCTTACATCAACAACTTCCCTGTTGATCATCTGCTCCTAGATGTCCCATAGACAAATCAAATTTGACATGTCCAAAACCAAATCCACATTCTTCCTCCTTTACCCTCCCCTCTCTTTCCTAGTTTAATTATTTTTCTTTAGGGCATCATTGTCCTTCTTTTCGCGCAGGTTCATAATTTCAGAGTCCTTCTTAGCTCTTCACTCCCCATCAACCCCTTAGCCCCTCAAACAATTGATAAGTCTTGATTCTGCCTCTATAACATCACATGCATCTTCCCTATTTTCTGCAAAACCATCATAGAGCAGGCCCTTATTACTTCTTTGTTGGACTATGACATAATCGGTCCCCTCGTCTCCAGTCTTACACCTTACCAGTCTATTCTTCATATGACTATCAAATTGATATTCCTAAAACACAGGTCTGACCATGTCATTCCCCTGCCCAAGAATCTTTAAAGGCTCCTTGTTATTTTTGGGATAAAAATTAAGTCCCCTATTTGTCATTTAAAGCCTTTTAATGCTGGTTCCATCCAGACTGATTTTTATCTTACTCCTCTTTACTTACCACATTCCTCACTCAGATTAGCCTATAACTATTTATACAAGTCTGTATTCTATTCATACATGCCCTTGTATCCTCTTGTCTTTATGCCTTTGCATAGACTGTACCCTATGTCAGGAATGCTCTTCCTTAACACCTCTGCCTCTTGTAATCACTAGTTCCTTTGAGGACTTATCTGAAGTTCCACCTATTACTCAAATCTCTCCTGAAAAATTCTCTCCATGCCCATGTTGTTGGTCCTCCCTCCAATTTCATATGTGTGTATATGTATGTGTCTTTTTTAGAATTTACTTAAATTCATATATAGTTCTCTTCAGCATACTATGAACTTCATTTTTCTTTTTATTCCCAGTAGTTTGCACATAATTGGTGCTTAGTAAATGTTTGAAGAATTAAAATGAGTATTATGCACATTTCTGGATACCAAAATTTTAAGAAAAATATTGATAAAGAGCATTCCCAGAAGAGTGTGACCAGGCTGGTGAAGCTCCTGTCAGTTGAGAATTGTTGGAGGAACTGTGGAGGTTTAGCCTTGAGAGGAAAAGAATTAGGTGAAACATGATATTTGAAGGGCTATGATGTGGAAAGGGATTAGAATTGTTTTATTTGGCCCCAGAGGGCAGAACTATGAACAGATTGAAGCTGCAAAGAGTCAGATTTAGGATTCATATAAAAAAAAGAATCCTTACAAATCTAGATCAATCCAAAAGTGCAATTAGTTGTCTAGAAGTCAGTGGATAGTTTACAAGACATTTTCAGTTACGTATGAGTTGAACTAGGTGTCCTGAATTTCATTAATTCATACAGTCAATAAAATTTTATTAAGCACTTACTATATGCCAGACAGAATACCAAGGTTTTAGGCTACAAAGAAAGACCAAAAGAGCTTTCTAGGAGCACTGTCTGTCAGATGGCAGGGGTGGGGTGGGTGTAGGAGGTGGGGAGTGAGAAGGGGTTGAGACAATGAATGACAGCTTGAAAACAACTATATATAGATAAGACAGATAGAGGATAAATTGGAGATAATCTCAGAGGGAAGCACTAGAATTTAGGATCTAGAAGGGATTTTTGCAGAAGGTAAGACTAACTGAGACTTGAAGGAAGCCAAGGAAGGTAGGAAGTGATGAAGGAGAGCCTTCCTGGACAGCTAGTGAAAATGCCTGGAATTAGGAGATGGAGTGTATTGTTAGAGGAACCATGAAGCATGTCAGTGTCTTTGCATCACAAAGTACATTGAGGGGAGTAAGGTGTAAAAAGACTGGAAAGTTGGGAGGCAGGGAGGCAGATTATTTATTTATGATATTGAATGCCAAACAGGATTTTATATTTTATCCTGGAGGTATAGGGACCCACTGAAATTTATTGAATGGAGTGGGATAATGTGGTTTAATATGGTCAGACCTGTGTTTTAGGAAAGTCAATTTGACAGTTGATTGGAGGATAGACTGGAGTGGGGAGAGACTTGAGGCAGTATGATCAACCTGCAGAATTTTGCAATAATACAAATGTGAGGTAATGAGGGCTTGCATCAGGGTGGTTGCAGTGTCAGAGGAGAGAAGGGAGTATAGTATGTATGAGAGATGTTAGTAAAGTAGAAATAATAGGACTTGACCACTCAAAATCAACTATGGACTTTTGTGATTATGACTGATGACTCATTAGAGTTCCCTTGTCCATTATGCCAGTGAGCCACAGAAAGTACCCACTATTGGAATATGGAAATATTTCTTCTCATGGTTGTGGGATTACAGAGTGGCTGCTTTTTCCAACCACCATATGTGGTGATTAGACCCTTGGGAATGACATAAGGGAACTCTGAATACATTGTGAAAGATTTCCAAATAGAGAGAGACTTTTCCTCTCTTTAGGCAGATGAACTATTCTGTAGTTTTAGGGTAACTTTAAAGTGGTATGCCATGCAAAACTGAATATTATCATATCTAGATTGATGAAGTAAGCAGTTATCTTTGATTAATTTGTAGATAATCTCCCTACTTTGTCTTCCAAGTAGAATATTATGATGTTTCATTTTTATTTAATTTTCATTATAATTAAGATTTTTATAAATTTGTGCTTTAAGAAGATTAGTCAAACTTGTTATGGGAATCTGAAGATCTTCCCTGCCCCTAGGCCCTTTGATAGGCTTAAGTGACTCTAAGAATATTCCCTGATTTGAAAATGTACTCTGACCCCTAATAGGCTGAATGTGGTCACATGGAGCCTGTGACAGGAAGCTTGTTTTTCAGGAATGCTCACACCTTATTACTTTGTGATTGGGCAGTGGGTCAAGAGGGTTGTGAGATTCTCTGATTCAGGAGAAGGCTATATATACCCTGATGTGAGTTTTTGCTTTGGGGCTCCTCACACAACAGAGTTGTATGATTTGGCCAGATGAAACTCTGGGCAACCATTGAGCCTCTTCTGCCCTCCCCCCCCCCCCACTTTGAAAACCCAGATGTTGGTGATTGCCTTAAAAAATCTAGATCAGTCCAAAAGTGAAATTAGTTGTCTAGAAGTCAAGGCATTTTCAGTTAAGTATGTGTGGAATGAGTGAAAACTTCTCAATTTGGGGTTGTTAACCTTCCCTTACTCCCCCCTTCCATGGCTGCTGTCAATCACTTTTACCTTCCTTTGTCTGTTTTCCCACCTTGGTGGGACCTTCCCCCCTGCCCCCCCCCCCATCTTCTCTTGCTGTTCCAGTTGGGAAGAATTTGGGGAGGTGTGCCTCTCCATCAATGAGAGACAAAACAGTTGGGAAAGGGGGCTTGACTAAGTTGTTATAATGTCTGGTTCTACCCTTTGAAATACGCCTTCTCCTCTATGTTCAGGCATGGGGCAGACTGCCCTCTTCTCCGGGGGAAGAGAATAAACTTCTGTTCTTATCCTAAGACATCTCTGTGTTTACTTTTTTTTTTTTTTTTTTACTAAATTAAGGATGAAGGGTATTTTTCAACCCAAATAGGTATGAGTTGAACTAGGTGTCCTAAATTTCATTAATTCATACAGTCAATAAAATTTTATTAAGCACTTACTGTATGCCAGAGAGTATACCAAGGTATACTGACTAACTAGGACTGGAAGCCAGTCTGCTGATCTGTTTCTTTGTCTGTAACTTCTGTTTGTATTCTCTGAAGTTCAGGGTGTAGACTTTCCCCCTTGAACTAAGTAAATGATATAGGTTTGATTGATTAAAGTACAATTGTTTATGGTTTTTGAGTTACTTTCCTTTAGAAAAGCAGATCAAAGAACCTGTGCTAACAGCTGCCCTGGGTATGCCCTGAGTTTTCTGATAGTGCTTGCTGATAAAAAATGTAAATTTGCATTTTGTAAGTCAGTGATATATTTTATATGTATATAATATATGTGTGTGTATATGAGTTCATAAAATTATTCCCAGTTTTTTCTGAAACCATCTCCTTCATCCTTTCTTCAAACATGGTAGTATTCTCTTATATTCCACACATAATAACTTGTTTAGGCATTTCCTTATTGATGGACATTTCCTTCAGTTTCTTATTCTTTGCTACCACAAAAAAGAGTGGCTATAAATATTTACCTACATATGGGTTCTTTTCCTCTTTCTTTGATCTCTTTGAGATATAAACCCAGTAGTATAATTGCTGAGTCAAAGACTATGTGCAGTTTATTAGCTTTTTTGGTCATAGTTCCAAATTACTTTTCAGAATTTTTGGTCAGTTCATAGCCCCACCAATGGTATATTACTCAGTCAAACCATTTGATACTTCCAAAGACTAGAGTAGATAATTAGAATTTTGTTTTTGGGTACCTCAGTGACTGTGCTCCCAAAAGGAGGCAGAGGTACAGAAGCATTTACTGAGTTGCATTAAGGAGTCATTGTGATGTAGTAGGAATAGAACTGACACTGAAATCAGGATCCCTGGTATTGAATCCTTTCTCTTATGCTTATTACTTTGTGACCTTGAGCAATTTTACTTAATCTCCCTGGGCCAGTTTCCTCAATATAAAATAAAAGAGTTGAACTAGATGGCCTTTGAGGTCCCTTCTAGCTCTAAATGCATGATCCACAAAGGTTGCTTCCTTGGAAGATGACTATGGCATTTAACTGGAAGGGCCTGTTGGGCTTTGGTTGGGGATGGAGGAGGAGGAAAGGACTGTTTCTGTCCCAGCAACTTTTCAGTATAGGATACTAAGTGGTTTCCATCAGGAGACATGAGGAGACATAGAGTCCAGTTGACCATTCTCCCATCTTATTGAAATTCTCCACTTCCCTCAAGGCTCAGGTGTGACACTGCCTTGTCAAGGAGCGCTCCCTGGTATTTCCTCTCACCCCATATCTTTATTCAGATTTTCTTAAGGAATTTTGTTAACTCTATTCTTTGTCCCTAAATACATTATATCTGGTGTAATTTTTGTTTGAAAATATGTCATAAGATCATAGATTGAGAGTTGGAAGTGTCCTTAGAGATCTAATTCTCTCATTTTACTGTTCAGAAAACTGAGTGCCAGTAATGTCACAATAAAAAGAGCCAGTTAAAGTAATTATTAAAAGTATTTGGTACAAATCTCAGGTTTTCTGACTCCAAGTGCAGTTTTCCTATTCAACTGTAAATTCCACGAGGTCAGGGACAGCATTGCTGTTTTAATTTTTTTTGAATTTTAATTTATTTTCTTGATTACATCATTCATTTCCATAAGGTTTTGAGTTACAAATTTTCTCCCCATCTTTCCCCTAACCTCAAGCCCAAAACAGTGATCCCACTGTAAAGCCCCTCCCACAATCTGTTCTCTTTTATGTCCTCCTCCAATGCCCCTCTAACTTTCTATTAGGGCAGGGAGGGTCTCCCTACCCCAGTCCCTATATGTCTTATTTCCCAGTTGCATGTGGTTAATAATAATAATAATAATAATAATAATAATAATAATAATA
>CM053593.1:244091606-244103924 GCA_028646575.1 Pseudocheirus occidentalis | reverse complement strand
GAGGTTTGTTGGAAAACAAGGGGTGGAAAGTTTGTGTGGTTTTCTAAGGATTGTATTGGAAACTAAAGTTAATGGTTGCCCCATGAGTAGAAGATCCGTATGTTGTGAATTGTTAATTGAATCAACTCCCTCTTAGGGAAATTAAGTGATTCCTTTTGTTAATTGATTGACTGGATCTTTAACTTGATTGAATCTTTAAATGTTAAGCTGGTTCCCCCCTTAGGGAAACCAAGTGATTCTTCTCTTGTTCCTTGTTACTTTCTGTAATAAGACATAATATTGAGACTTTCCTTGGTCTATATATCGTGATGTTAGCATATTGTGATTTTTTTTTAGTAAACTATAATTGAATTGTTGATACTGTGAACAGTGTACTGAATCTTGATTTGTAATGGAATAAACAGAGTGTTCACTAATACTGTGTAATCCGAATCTTAAAAGCTGTTCACAGTAGCATTCTTTTAGGAATCTACTGTTGATTGGCTTTATAATGGTACACTAGGGAATTTAGATAAGATACACAGGACAACAGGTTTCTTGAGCAGGGAAGTGAAATGATGAAAATGGTGCTTAAAAAGCCTATTCTGTAATCTAGATGTAACCTCCTGCTATTTTAGGAGGCTGTAACAGTATTCCAGTTATGAAGTGATGAAAACCTGAGTGAGAGGAAATGGAAACTCAAAGAAACTAACCTTATTTTTATTTTATGACTGTTTCACATGACTTGAATCTTGATAATCCTCAGGAATCTTGTATCAATAGACATTAATGTCATTAGTAAACACAAAGAAAACTTACCATATTTGTCTCGTAAGCCAACGGTACATCTGAAGACTCCTCCAAACGCAACATCTTCACCAAAAATTACTGAAAAAGAAGATAATATTTGAAGATTATAGTTTACTAAAAAAAATCACAATATGCTAACATCACGATATAAAATTATGTACTCCTACTTGACTAAATCATATTTATATTTAAGACTCATCAAATCAGTCAAACCAGAATAGAACTGTGAGCTCATTTAGTCTACCCCCCTTATATTTATAGGTAAGGGAACTGAGGATGTGTCTAAGATCATACAGATAAATCAGTAGTAAAGCCAAATTTTGAAATGAGAACTCCTAATTCCTTTTTTCACCAATTCTTGTTGCCTCAACAAAGTGATATAATATTTGTAAAGCACTTATTACAGTGCCTGGCATATAGTAGGTACTTAATAAATGCTTGTTTCCTTCCTTTCCCTCAAAAAAGTCTTACACAACTCCTTTAAATAGCTACAGGTGTTTGCAGATTCACTCATAATTGTTTCACAACTGAATTTATGAAATATTAACATGAAATAGAGCAGCAGTGAGATTTAGTGGTAGGAAGAACATGGTTCAAACCCTGTCTCAGAAAGATACTGATTTGTGAACCTGGGCAAGTCACAGTGCCCCCAAGCAAGCTCTCTAAGACTACAAATTGCAGAACAGATGCTCATCTGCACTGGTACAGAAAGCTCTCCATACCAGGGATGCTTAACTTAGGATCCATGAATTTTATATTTTTAAAATATTTTCATAACTATATTTCTCTATAATTTCTTTCCTTTATGATCCTATGTATTTTTTTCCTTTTTGCCTTTAAAAATATAATTCTGAGAAGAGGTCCACAGGTTTTACCATATTGACAGAGGAGTCTGTGACACTTTAAAAAAAAAGGTAAATAACCCCTGTTCTACATAGATGAAATAGAAGGTCCAGGAAGAAAAATAATAACATCAAAGATTTTATACTGCTGCAAATACTTTTATTTTGTGTATGTCTTTCCCAAGGAATGTCAGGTAAAAAAGTAAAGGGTCATCTGCCTATAACAGTAAAAACAACCCTATAGGGGCTATGAGAGATAGATGTCCTTAAAATGCTAATCAGAATCCCAAATATCCAAGAGAGAAAGAGTGGAACTAAGGAAATTGTTATGTTTGACAATGTACTCCAGGTCCTAGGATACATCTATATAGAGACAGATAGGAAAGCAATAAATATTTCATGGTTGTTAATACTTACAATGCGTGTTTTTTTACTGGCAAGGTATAGGGATGGAGAGATGGGGGAAGAGATATTGAGTGAAGAATTCTGCCTTAATTCAGAACTCAAGGGCTTTAAATCCCAATAGAGAAAACATTACCCAACTTCCCTGACCTATAATAATTTGGATTTTTCCTATGTTGTTATTAAAAGTCAGCATTAATGTTAAGTTGTATGTCTAGTAGTATAGATTAATTTTAACTGACCCATCCTCATATAATGACCAATAGCACCCATTTCTGAATTTTTATATTCCAAAAAAAAATGACTGACTTTTAGTGGTTTCAAATCATTGATCTGGATCTCAGAACATCATGTTCTAGCGAAATAAGTTAATGTTTAAATATTATATTTGAAAAACTGACTTGGATCATGCCAGCAATTAATGATAATGATAATTATGCTATGCTAGAAAGAAGGTCCAAGAATCAAGACTCCCGTGCTCTACCTACCTCTGGCTCTGCTGCTGGTGTTGACCTGTTTCCTCATGTGGAAAGGGTTGGGCTAGAGCATTTCTAAACGCTCATCTAGCAATAAAACTCCATGATAATAATAAAAAATAAATACAGGTCTAAATAGGGAAAAGTTGATCAACAAGGTCAATCCAAAGTGTTTCAAATAGGTGCAATAACTGAAACACAAAGTTAAAAGTCAGCCCTACGTTTAAGTCTAAATGCACTTGTTTGATATGTTATGAAGAATATCAAAGTATATAAGCTAATTCACTATTTAGTTAAAATCAAGATTCCAATTATGTGCAAAGTAAGCATGTTTAATTTAAATTTTATTTTCCAAATATGGAAGAAAATAAACATTTCATTTCTTTGGTCAAAACTTGAAACATAAAAACATTACATCTTTTCTACTTTGAATTGACCTTTTGGCTGGATGCTATGAACTTTTTCTCAGTCCTCATCCTTCTGGACTTTGCAGCATTTGACAATGCCTATCATACTCTTCTCCTTTATATTTTTCTCTCTTAGTTTTCCCCTGGTTCTCCTACTACCTGTCAGAATGTTCCTTCTCAGTCTCCTTTACCCACTGCTAACTGTAGCTGTCCCCCAAGCCTTTGTTTTAGGTCCTCTTTTCCCACTATATGATTTCTCTTTGTGATTTAATCAGTTCCCATAGATTCAATTATCTCAATTCAAATGATTATCAGATCTACTTATTCAGCCCTAACCTTTCTCTTGACCTCATCTCTGCCTACTGAACATCTCAAACCAGATATCCCACAGATATCTTAACTCAACATATCAAAAATTGAATTTATTATCTTTTCCCCAAACTCCTCTTTTCTAAATTCCCCTCATCTCAATCTACTCTAGTCTATCCTCCATTCTGCTGTCAAATTGATCTTCCTAAAGTATAGGTCTGACCACATCACCGGCTATGCAATAAACTCTAGTGACTTCCTATGTCTCCAGAATCAAATATAAAATTCTCTGTTTTTTAAAATCCTTCATTGCCTGTTCCCTCTCTAGCTTTCCAGTCTTCTTATATCTTATTCCCCTTGAATTATGATCCAGTGAAACTGGCTTCCTTGCTGTTACTCATACAAGGTGCTCCATTTCCTGACTCCAGGCATTTTCACTGACTATCCCCCATACATGGAATACTTTCTTTTCTCAACTTCACCTCCTGGCTTCCTTCAAGTCTCAATTAAAATCCTGCCTTCTGCAAATAATCCTTTCCCAGTCCCCCTTATTTCTGGTTTCTTCTTCCCTCTGAGATTATCTCCACACTACCTTGCATATATCTTGTTGCATATAGTTTTTGCATGTTGTCTTTCCGATTTGATAGTGAGCAAGCAACTTGAGGATAGAGATGAGGAAAGTAAGGTTTAGAGGAGATCATAGGAAGACAGATTTAGAACTAGAAATTCCTCTTCCTCCTCTTTCTCCTGCTTGTCCTTCCTCTTCCTCCTTCTTCCTCCTCCTATTCTCCCTCTGTTCAAGTGGGGAGTCATACCTTTACGTGTGGTTTCTCTGTCAAATAAAATATAAGTTTTGATCACTTATACTTCCTAAGGTATCTTAGGGCTTGGGGGCTAGATTTTTTCCCCCTATTTGAATTATTCTATCATTTCCCCCAAAAAAATTTGAGACAATTAACTTTTCTCTCATGTAGCTTTCATTTATGATTTCTTGAAATATAACTCTGAAAAAATAGGCTCTGATTAAGCCCATGAGGCTTCAAATGGAGCTACTTGACTATGCCTTTAAACCCTGTTTGCCCAAGCCTCACTTGCTTATTGTTTGAGTTTTGATGGCTCAGAGTGAGTGTACATAGCAATCATTTCTGTTCTGGCCAGACACTCTGAGGTCTTCCCCTCCCAGACAGATTCTTTTGTGAAGGCAAACTATGTGATGTGAAGGCCATCTTTTGCCTCCATTCTTACCGATTCTTTAGCTTCTGAATAGACGCTGCCTCAGGTAAACTGAGACATGGAAAAGACCTTAGCTTAAAAAGGCCAAGGTCTCCCCCTACATCCTAGGCCATCTCCAGTTGACCTGACATGTCTTGCCAGTGGACTCTAAAGACTATGGAGGAGAGAATGAGGCTGATGACTCTGCACAGCTCTGCCTCACTTAAATCTAATTCACTTGCAAGTCAAGACATCACCATCCTAATATCATTGCTTCTCTTTGAGAACAACATAGTCCAACTCCCTTATTTTAAAGATAAGTAAATGAGATGTTAAGTTACTTGTCAATGGTCACATAACCAGAAAATGTCATAGGCAGGATTTTAAATGATCTTGAAAATATCATTTCTTCATGGCATTATTTGGGATCAAGTTTTCTGCCTAAAAATATCTTTCTCTTTAATATTTTCACTTGAAATGGTTTCTTAAGTATCTACTAAGTACAAATCATTGTGCTAGGCACTGAAGAAGATAAAAAAACAATTAATACAGATCCTTCCTTCATGGAACTTCCAGTTGAGCCTGATCAGGCAGCAAAGGGTTGTGATAGTTTAAGTGAGTCCTTTTTTTCCCCAAAAAACCAAGTCAAAGTAGTTTTGGATACTAATTTAGAGCCTTTGGGAATTTTGTTTGGGTTTTCTTGTTTGTTTGTTTGGGTTTTTTTATGCTTCACAGTATTTTATTTATTTTGTTCATTATGTCCAATGACATTTTAATTTGGTTGAGACTGCACTCTGGTACGTCTAGCATGTTTGACTTTCAAGATCTAGACTTTCTTCTCATTTTACATGGAACCTTAGTACCAGAGCCTCATACAACAGGAATGAAGAATGTTTCTTTTTTTTTAAGATGAAAGAAGAAAGAGCTATCCAATGATAAGAAATTTCCTATCCTCTTAAAAAATTATTTTTGTGGCATCTTTTAATAGAAAAGTATGACTATTTTAAATGGTAAGTCATTCTTTGATGGTCTCACAATAGAAAACAGATGAAAACAGAAGATACAGGGCAAAGCTGAAGTAAAAATGTAGTCTCTAATTATAAAAAATGCTGACCATATTACAGTGTAACTAAAATAACTGTGATGTGATGACAGGAAAGTACGTCTTCTGAAATTAGAGTAAAGAGAGACCTATATTCAAATTATACACACTAGTCATATGAACTTGGGTGAATAATGAAACCTCTTGGAACCCCAGTTTCCCCATCTATAAAATGAGGGTAATAACAGTTACCAAATTTTCTCTATAAAGTTGTTGTAATAGAAACACTTTTAATACAAAAGCATTAGGTAAAACTGAAGTATTATTATTACTGGTAGAAAATAATTATTAGTTATTCATTACTCTTGCTTCTACCACTAACTAGCTATATAATCTTGTGCTAGTCATTTCATCTTTCTGAGCTTCAACTGCTTTGTCTGCCAAATGAAAGAGCATGTTCATCTCTAGGAATTTTTCTAGCTCTAAGATTCTGAGAATTGTATGTATAGCCTATTTTTCTACTACAAACCTATAAAGAAGAGAGTTCTAGAAAACCATTAAACTAGAGTAGCAAAATCCCAGAGAATATTATCAAAAGAGAGGCACGGAATTAAGCAGAACTTGTTACCCTAGGCCATTCTTTTCCTGAGCACAGGATTTAATTCTATTCCCTTCTTGGCTCTGCCATTACCAAAAAGGTGGGGATCAGACCAGTACTCAAACCACAAAGAAGAATTTAAGTTCCAGCAGGAGATCACACAGGCTAAGAAAAGAAACTAAAGTGTAGTCTACCAGGAACTTGCACAAAGGACAGATATGGAAATTCAGAGTAAACCAACAGAGGCAGTCAAAATATTTGTCCTCTAAAGGAAAATGTGGCAGAAATGCCAACTGAAGCAATATACAGATAAGTCAGATTTCACCTTAAAGGGAGAATCAATCACAGAAATTGGCTAGTGCCTTGATTATGGGCAAACCAACTAGGAGAGAACAAAATGGGTCAAGGGTGTCAAAACTTTCAAGGAATCAGAACCAGCAAAAACCTCCAAGAGGATGAAGAAAGCAAATACAAAATTGGTCCTGAAGCCCAGGAGAGGAATCTTTGCAGGGTCCAGTTAAAAAGCACTTTCCAGCTAACTAGGTGGCATAGTGAATACAGCACCGACCCTGGAGTCAGGAAGACCTGAGTTTAAATCCAGCCTCAGACACTTAACACTTACTAGCCATGTGACCTTAGGCAAGTCACTTAACCCCAATTGCCCTGCCTTCCTCCCTCAAAAAATAAATAAATAAATAAAAAGTGCTTTCCACAAGCCAAAATTCTAACAAGCAAATTCTAAAAGAAAGCACAAATCCGGGTAAACCTTGCAATCAAACTTTCCATGCTTCCAAACTCAACACATGATATAGCAGCTAACCCAGACAAAACTAGAGGGCTCTAGGAGAAAAAAAACTAGAGAAAGAGGGTCTTTAGGGATATGGAGGAAATATACCTAAGTAAAATAAATGCCTATTTCTCCCTTAGGCCAGAATTAGCTCTTAAGACTAATGTAACTTTATAATTTTTTTTCCTTTTGTTATGAATTCTTATACATTTCCCTGTAATGATCCCCATTTGGGGGAGGGAAGAAAGGGGGTTTAAATACATTTATAAAATTGAAAGAAGAATATGTAGTTTCCAAGGACAGCAGAGTAGGGTCCAAAAGTAGAAGGAAGCCTATATTCCCTCCTACAGAATAGCAGAAAATTGTCAGAAGGAGGAGACTAAGCAAAAAAACACATAATAGAGGGAATTGGTAAGATAAGCATTGAATGGCCAAGTAGTAGGAGAAAACTGAGATCATTATTTACCACAAACTTGTGGCACTCCAATTAGTCACTGGACTTAGTTCTTATATTAAGCCTATCAAAACTAATGAATTCTCAGTCTCTGAGCACTAATTTACCAGATATTTAGGATGTTCAAAAAACCTTTACTTAACTTTTAGGCAAGTGCTGAAATGCAAAAAAGTCCTTTGAGATACTATTAGAGCTACACTGCTAAAGTCAAACAATATGCAATGTGTGGCTTTTGGACTACAAACATTATATATTTAAAGGAAGAAAAATTAGCTGGTCAAGAAGTAAAATACTGAATTATTCAGAGCAGATTAGATAGATCAAGTTTAATAATCAATTTCATATAGTAGTCAATGCCTAATATTCAAAGTAAACTAAGAAATACATCAAAGAAAGGAGATATTTCCAGAAACTATTTTGTAAGTAAGTATTTTATTTCTAGGTACCTATTGAAATTTTAATCATGTCATTTTAGCTTTGACAGCTGCATGCCAATAAATGAGGATATTTTATGAGTAAAGTGCAGTTTACCTAGCCTCTTGCAGTTCTCTCAACTTTGAATATAGGCAATATTCTACTGACATTTTATTTAAAACATTTTTGAAGAGATACTTTTAAAATGCCTCTTGGGACTTATTCAGTTTATAACTAATTAAATTCAGAATTTTTATTCCAAGTAAATATCTAAGACATAATACAGCCAAATGAATTCAATTCCTACAGTATGCTGACTTCCAAATAACACAAAAGAACTCACAGATAGGGTATACTCAGAGATTATGAGAGTTATAGGAATCTGAGATGTCATTTAGTCCAAGCTCTTTCCCAATACAGATTAAGGAAAGAGTCCCAGAGAGGCAGAGGTAAATCATTTTTTGCCTCAAGCAATCTGGTGAAACAGGCAAAACCAGAATCCTTCCCTATTCTCCCTCTAACCTGGGGGGGAGGGGGAGGGCACCAATTCGAAGTTAAGTGATTTGTCCAGGGTCACACAGCTAGTGTCTGAGGCTCAATTTGACCTCAGGTCCACCTGACTTCAGAGTCAGTGCTCTATCCACAGTACAACCTAGTTGCCTCTCCCAAGTCTATTACTAAGAAATTAATTCAAAATTTCTAGCCAGGAAATGATAGGCATTTGAAGATAGAAAATGTTTTCCATGAGAAAGAGACTGATCTATGTTTTAGAACACAAGTACTTTTAGTTAGTAAATGGTAACTTATTCTCCAAATTTTCAGGCTAGAAAATTTCCAGATTTTAAACCTGACTTAGCGACACTTACTTCCATCAGGAGCATGTTTTTCCAAAGCAGTGTTAACCAGTGCTTTACTGAAAATTACTTTAAAATACCACACTCAGTTAAGATTCAGATTGGAGGAAGGGAAAACTATAGAAATCAATTTTTATTTTCCAGAATGTTAAGTCTACTATACACTTGTTTCAGACTTACCCCCAAAAGTAACACTAAACATAACAGTAGTAATGGCTTTCTTTTCCCAATGAGGAAGCACACTGTAATTCTTAAGGGCTATATAAAAGATCACACTATTAAGCCCTAGCACAAACATTTGAATAACTTTGTTCTAAACAGTGCTGAATTCCATGTGAAGCACCTAAATTTGAAACTCTGCAATCTTAGTATTCTGTCCCAACTGACTCTAAACATTTTTTAAAATATTAAAAAAATAAAATAATGTGATTTTAATTTTTTCTATAAAAGAACAAGAAAATAAAAGTCTTTTTTGTTGAAGGGGATACTGGATTTGAAAAATTATTCTGTTATTGTTAAAATTATTTTTGAGAACCAAAAAATATATAAGTAAAGTATTATACTAGTTGCATAGGCTATACTTTTTCCCTTTGTATCTGACAAATATAAACCCTAAGCATACTTATAATCACTCTTAGTAATGGAGTCATAGTTTTGGTCTCCCTGGAAGCACCAGAAGCAGTAGAATCTTTTTTCTTTTTTAATTTTTTTTTTTAATGAATGGGTCTTACTATTTTGCTCATGCTTGAAGTACACTAGCCACACTCATAGGCCCATCCTCCTGTTCATATGCATGGAAACTTTGACCTCCATTTCCAATCTGGGCCTATTTGCTTCTACTTAGGTAAGTACAGTGGTTCCCCATTCCTGGGAGCTCATCATGTTAATGCAACACAGTATAGATACTGTTTTAAACTGGTTTTAGCCCTAATACAGCTTGGAATTCCCACACTCAAACAAGTCACTTGCCTTAGCTTCCCCAATCCAATATAAGAGATTACAAGTATGTGTGACCATGCCCAAGAGCAACAACTTCCCGACCACCTGTATACCAGGGAGTCGATGAACTCAAATGGGTAAAATATGTTTCAATATTTTTTGCTTCCTTTGTAATCTTACATATTTTACTGTATACATTTAAACAAATTGTTCTGGCTTTTTTACCACACTATCAAAGGAGTCCATAGCACAAAAATAGTTAAAAACTCTCCAGCAGAGAAATCTGCTGCTGGGACTGACAAGAACAAGAAGCAGATTGCTCTTCATTTGGACAGCAACTACCTGTATCCCTTGCTCCCATCTCCTTAAAAAACAGAGTTCCCACTGCAAAGCCCAGCAATTTTCCTCCTCCGCTAAACACCCAAAGCTAGGGTGGAATAGGGACCCTCTCCTGTAGGGGTTTGCATTTTGTACCATAGGACAAATTGTTTTGTTGCTCTAGGCCTCAGTTTCTTCACCTGTAACAAGGAAATTGGACAAGATGATACCTAAAGTTTACTTCCAGTTCTAAATGTAATAATTTTAGGATTATATTATTGCTTGAGTTTGTAATGGGAATGGGAATTTGAAGATCTTCCCTGCCACTTGATAGGCTTAAGTGAATTTGAGGACCTTCCCTGATTTGAAAATATATTCTGCCCCCTAACAGGCTGAATCTGGTCACATGGAGCCTGTGGCAGAAGGCTTGCTTTTCAGGAAGGCCCACACCTTGTTACTTTGTGATTGGGCAGTGGGTCATGAGGGTTGTGATGTTCTCTGACCCTGGAGAAGGCTATATATACTACCTGAAGTGAGGTTTTGCTTTGGGGCTCACTTATGAGAAGAGTTGTATGATTTGTCCAGATGAGACTGTTGAGTTGTTGAGCCCCCCGGCTTTGAAAACCCAGATGTTGGTGCTTCTCTCTCTGGTAACTAACATTGTACGTGTGTAATGGTCAGACAGTTGGAAGCCCTGTCTGCTGAATTGTTTTGTTTTCTCTGTCTGTATTTTTTGTCTGCTTGTAACTTCCGTTTGTATTCTCTAAAGTTCAGGGTGCTGAATATTTCCCCTGAACTAGGTAAATGACATATGTTTAATTAAAGTAAGATGGTTAACCCCTTTTTGAACTACTTCCCTTTAGAAAAGCAGATCAAAGAACCTGTGCTAGCAGCCATCCTGGGTATACTAGGGTGCCTGCTGCTACAGAGTCGTATCTTAGGTATTTTGTGGGGTTTTTTTTCTATATGCTCATGGGAACAAACTCATATGCAATTAAATCAGAAAGATAAAATGTAATTTCAATATTAAAGAAATTATGAAAGCAAAATTAACTCAACATTGTCCAATAAGTGTAAGTTTCAATTAGGAGTAATTTTACCAAAAACATTAAAATCACTATTTGTCTTTTTTGTTTTGTAGCATTAGGTCATAATCAAGACCAAACATCACACTATTGACAATATGAATCACTATTCTGAATAAAAATTCCAAGTCTTTAATTATTCTGCAGTCTTTTAATGTAAAATTCACAAAAACAAAATCAGCTTTACCTGCAGTAGGATCTTTGGCCAATGAATTGTCCAAGGCACTTGTTATAGACTGGAAAAGATTCATTTTCTGGGTTTGTCCTATGAGATTAAAAATATCATTTTAGGTACTTTAAATATACACAAAAATAACACATGTATTAACTAAGCACAAAAATCATCTTCATAGTAGAAATAAATTTTGAAAGCTCTATGGAAAATCTCAAAATAGAGAATATTCAAATCTTTGATTCAAATCAAGAATTAGAGTACCTAGATATTTACAACCTTGTTGGAGAAATGAGAAACACATGAAGCAATTATATAACACTAGAATTCAATGCATAGGCACCTGTGTGACTCAGTGAGTAGAGGGCTGGGCCTTGAGTTAGGAAGACGTGAGTCTAAACTCGGTCTCAGATACTCATAGCTACATGACTCTGGGCAAGTCACTTAACTTCCATTTGCCTTAATTCACCAGAAAAGGAAATAGCAAACCATTTTAGTATTTTTGTACAGAAACAAAAACAAAACATGGGGTCACAAAGAGTAAGACACTACTAAATGACTGGAAAACAACATATGTCAGTACAAATAATTCACTGTGATGTATTAAGTGGTATAGACGACGTAGGAAACAAAGATGACAGATTCAGACATTAAGAAAGCTTTCATGGAGGGAGAAGATTGAAGTTAGTCTTGAAAAATATATATAAAGATATATGAAATGCAATTACTGAGAAATAATTTTTTAAACCCTAGATTTTTACAGTAAAAGGAAAAATAAGAGTGATAGAAATATGTATTTATAACCCCAGGAAATGTTTGCATGCTGTATACCATACAAAATTCAATCCACTAAAATGAAATTGAGAATTATGGGGACTAAGAAATATAGAAAAGCAACCTTAAAGAGTGTATTCTTTACTGAGAGTTAGGAGACCTGAGTTCTAGCTCTGACTCGGTTGCTAATCAGTTATTTAACTAGCAGTTTAACTGTTTAACAAGCAATATTTGTTTTTATTTTCTTGTTTACATCATTCATTTCAATGAGATTTTGAGTTACAAATTTTCTCTCCATCTTTCCCCTACCCCCAACCCCTAAACAGCGATCCTACTGTAAAGCCCCTCCCCTGATCTGCTCTCTTTTATGTCCTCCTCCAATGCCCCTCTAACTTTCTGGTAGGGCAGGGAGGGTCTCCCTACCCCAGTCCCTGTATATCTTAA
>CM053593.1:244049382-244091106 GCA_028646575.1 Pseudocheirus occidentalis | reverse complement strand
ATAGATTCTATAAACATACACATATATACACATTGGCACTCATACACATATATGTAAGACCATTATCCATATTTGCACTTGTCATCTCTTTTTCTGGAGGTGGATAGCATCTTCCTTCATAGGTCCAAGTCTTTCCATGTTTTTCTAAATCAACCAGTTCATCATTTCCTACAACGCAGCAGTGTTCCAACACGATATCCTATCTGAGAGTTTGTCTATGAAACTTCCCCTCCTCCAATTTTTTACATTACTTCTATTCTTGGCTACGTTGGTATTATTTATACAAGAAAATTTTAGTTCAAAATAATTAAAATTATCCTTTTTACACTTTAACAACGTTCTCCCTTATAATATACTTTAAGATCTAATACTGTTGAATCTCCTTCCTTTATATCTTTTTTCCCTAGTTTCTTTGAAATTCTTGACCTTTTGTTCTTCCAAATGAACTTTATGTTTTCTAACAGTAAAATAATTTTTAGCAATTTAATTGGGATGGCATTGAATAAATAGATTAGTTAGCTAAAATTGTAATCTATTATATTGGCTTAACCTACCTATGAACAATAAATATTACTCCAATTATTTAAATCTGACTTTATTTGTAGAAAAAGTGTTTTATGTTTATGTTCATGTAGTTCCCATGTTGGTTTTGGCAGGTATGCTCCCAGGTATTGAACTCAGGTCTCTGACTCTAGGCCCAGCACTCTATTCACTGCACCAACTAAGTACCTCACACAGGGTAACCAACTCTGCAAACTCCTTTCTTAGTGTGATCCTGGGCAAATTCGCTTAACCTTACCCAGGTCTTAACCTGCTCCCAGGTCTAGTTATTTTGAATGGTCTAAAACAACACTGAATAACATTGGTGACACATAGTGTGGTTTCCTTATCTTTCTCTTTTAATTAAGTCTAGTAGCTGCCCCACTGGGAACCCAACTATCCTTCTTTCTTCCTTCCTTCCTTCCCTCCTTCCTTCCTTCCTTCCTTCCTTCCTTCTTTCCTTCCTTCCTTCCTTCCTTCCTTCCTTCCTTCCTTCCTTCCTTCCTTCCTTCCTTCCTTCCTTCCTTCCTTCCTTCCTTCCCTCCCTCCCTCCCTCTCTCCTTCCTTCCTTCCTTCCTTCCTTCCTTCCTTCCTTCCAAGTTCCTTCCAAGTTCCTTCCAAGTTCCTTCCTTCTTTCCTCTCCCTCTGTCCACATGGGGAATCATACCCTTACATGTGGGTGCTCTGCCCAAAGTAATATAAATTTTGATTGTTTAAACCTCACAAGACATCTTGGGGTTTGAGGGCTAGATTTTTTTTTCTTCTCTTCCCTATTTATTTATTCCATCATTTTTCTAAAACTGAGACAATTGACTCTTCTGTCTCATGTAGTTTCATTGATGTTTACTTGAAATAGAACTCTGGAAAACCAGGCTCTGATAATATTCATTGGGATTCAAATGGAGCTACTTGATGATGCCTTTAAATCCAAATCACTCAGGCTCTCACTGATTGGCAAATTATAGTCTGGGAGCCAAGCCTCACTTGGTCATTGGATTTTGATGGCTCAGAATGAGTATAAATAGCAATTGTTTCTGCTTTAGCCAGAAACCGTGAGGGTCTTCCCCTCCTAGAATGATGCTTTTTTTTTTCTTTTGAGTAGGTGAACTAGACCATCTTTTGCCTCATTTCTTTCCTACCCTTCAATCACTGAATGGGTGTTGCCTCAGACAAACTGAGAACTGAGAAAGACCTAAGCTTAAAAAGGCCAAGGTCTCCCACTGCATCTGGTGTTATCTCCAATTGTCCTGACGAATGTCTTGCCTTGGACGCTGATGACTCTGAAAGAGAGAGTGAGGCTAATGACTCTGCACAGTCCTGTGTCACTTAAATCCAGTTCACTTACAAGTCAGGACATTACCTCCTGAGGTCACTGGTCCTCTTCAAAAATGAAAGATAAACAACAACCACAAGATTGGATTTGAACTCAGGTCTCTGACTCTAGGCCCAGCACTCTATTCACTGCACCAACTAAGTACCTCACACAGGGTAACCAACTCTGCAAACTCCTTTCTTAGTGTGACCCTGGGCAAATTCGCTTAACCTTACCCAGCTTCAGTTTTCTTATCTGTAAAATGTGGATAATAATAAAATCTCCCAGGGTTGTTGTGCAGATATATGAAATTACATTTGTAAAGCAATTTGCAAGCCTTAAAGTGCTAAGTTAATGGTAGATTATTATTAATCATTATTAATAGTATTACAAGGAAAATCTGAGAACCATTCTTCTGTTGATTCGCAACCTCTTTATATCTTCAGGTTTAATTTATACGGCGAATGTCAATATTATTGTGATTTGGTTCCTCTAGGAGTATATTAGTTTGTCAGTATCTGGGCAATGATCTTGCATTGTCAGTACCAAGTGTTCACATGTTTATAGATCAAAATCATCAAGCACTTAATAAATACCTACTACATGCCAGGTACTGTGATGGGTGCTAGGAATACAAAGGCAAAGCCATAACAGTCTCAGTCCTCAAGGATCTTACATTCTTTCAAGGAGTTACTTTGTACATATATAAACATATACAGAATAAATATAAAATAATCACAAGTGAATTTTGGGAGGGAGAACTCTAGTGATTAGGATTAGGAAAGGCATTTCTACATAAATGTAGAAAACTGGGTGAATTTTGAAGGGAGGAAGGGATTCTAGAAGGCAAAAGTAAGGAGCAAAAAAAACTTCTAGGAACAAATAGAGTATTGTACATGAAGAACAACAAGAATGCCAGTTTGGCTGAGCAGTAAAGGAAGAAGACTAGCATTAAGTGAGGCTGGGAAGATAGGTTGGGTCAAGTCATGAAGACTCCTATTTAAAAGTCGATCAGAGAAGTTTATATTTTAGCCTAAATGCAATGGGGAGCTACTGATTTCATTGAGTAAGGGAATGATGGAAATATACTTAAGGACAGTTGTTTTCACAGCTGGGTAGAGAATGGATTGTAATGAGATTTGAGACAGGAAGTTCAGTTAGGTTGCTGTACCACCAATGTAATATTTATAGCACCAACAGTCACTATAAATATACCTGCATAGTGTTCAATTGCCAAATATAACAGACTCTCTATATGAAGACAGAAGCAAAACATTTATTCAGACACTAGAAAACCAAAACCAGTAAGCAGAGTTAATCATAGTAGTAAAGAAGTTAATAAGCCATAACAGCACAAAGAGCCACAGTATTGTTTAGACTTTGCACAAACCAACATAAGACCATTATTTACTCACAAGCTTATCTGTCTCTCTTGGAAACAAACTCTCCTCCCTACCATCTAGCAGGTTTTGAGTGCCAGCTTTCTATGGGCTCTGCTCCACCCTTCAGCAAACTCCTCTTACCACAGGCTCCATGTGATTACATTCAGCCTATTAGGGAGCAAAATTTATTTTCAAAGAAGGGAAGGTCTTCAAATTCCCTTAGACTTATTAAGGGGCAGGAAGACCTTCAAATTCCCATAACCATTACAGGTACACCCCTTTTCTTCCAGTCTGTCACCATCACTGTGACAGAAGAAAGGACCCACACAGAACTAATGGTTGTATTAAAAACATTTTTTTTCATTCATGGGTTGTCATGACCAAAAGAATCTAGCATCCAGTCAATCTCCAACCTATGAGTAAAGTTCCTCTCAGCCATTATTTGTTGCTGGGACATATGGTATGGAAGACTGGGCCTGGAGTCAAGAATGCCCAACTTCAAATCCAGCCTCAGACATTAGCTTGTGACCCTGGACAAGTCATTTAACCTTTGTTTGCTTCAGTTTCCTCATTTGTAAAAGAAAGATAATAAAGTTCCTACCTCCCAGAATTGTTGTGAGGATCCAGTGAAATAATGTCTGAAAAGTTTTTGCACATTACTTGGCCTTATATAGTAGGTGCTATGTTAGCTACCTTTATTGTTATTTTTAACAAATTATTATTATTAACTGGGCAGGAATCACCAGAACTTACACTCTGCAAATAGAGATTTTGAGAACCTGGGATCATTTCCAAATCATGATGAGACATCAGGATGATGGAGTGATGGGACTTGGACCCTTAAAAGGAGAAGACCTGGCTGGAAGCAACCCAGTCTCTGAATTTTCCCATATATTTCAGCAGCCCAGATCACTGGCTCCTCTATCCAAGGTACCTGGCCCAGCCCAGACTACTTACCACTACTTAATCCCACCCAGATTCTTTTCACTGTCCTTTTTGTAGCTAAGCATCCATCTCATCTTCATTAGCTTCATTGGCCTTATAATAAACTTTGCCACTTCACTGGGAGATGGTTTGAGTGTGTGAATTTGTTCTACGCAACTCTGCCTTGTATCCTAACATTTTGGGGGTTCCCAGTAATCTCAAACTACTTCAAGAATAGGACTTAAAAACTGTAAAATACACTACCCAGTAAATAAATGACTGGAAAAAGAGATGGACAGGGCAAGATGAAAGTGTTAACAGAAAGTTCAATTGACATACTGGTACCCAAAAGTGGTGATAGATTGAATTATATCTCCCTTCCACTGCCTCTCTCCTCATTGAATAATTAAAAATACAAGGAAAAAGAAAACCCTAATAATAAAATATGCATAGCCCAGCACTGGTCATGTCTATATATGTGTGTTCATATACATACATGCACATATACTTGTATGTGTGTATGTACTTATACATATTTGTATTTACCTATACATATATGTTCATGTGTGTCTCATTCTACATTTTAAGGTCATTTATCTGGCAGGAGGTGAGTGGTATATTTCATCTACAGTCCTCTGGACTTATGGTTTATCATTGTATTGTTCAGTATCCTAAAGTGAGCTGTACTAGGAAAGGGATTTGTACAATGGCAATATTATAAAGAAAAACAACATTTTCCTAGTTCAGCCCACTTTGCTTGTATCACTTCATAAGGAACTTCCCAGTTTCTTCTGAAACTGTCCACCATGGGGCTGCAAAAGCCCTAGAGAAAAACCTGCCCCTTAGTAATAGTAATGATATCTAATATTTATGTAGCAATTTAAGGTCCACAAATTGTTGTATTCACATTAGCTAATTTATTTGTGTGTGTCTCTGTCTATATACATCTATCTATATGTGTGTGTGTGTATATATATATATATGCATATCTACATATTTTTATATGTATATCCACTATGGAAAAATAGGACACTGGCATGAGAAATACAGGATAAGAAGGTAGGGCCAGGTTATGTTCTATACTATTAGAGGGAGTACCCACATTAATGAGACTTATCTATTGAAATATTGATACTATTTCAAAGTCATTTTTTCCTCACTCTAGTTAAGAGTTCTATAGGAAGATACCAAGTTAATTTATGGCATTAAAATCCTTGTGTGGGTATGTGTTTATCCTTCGCCACCAAAACTCAACTGAATGCATTCAGCCGAAAACCCTCTCTTCAAAGGAATACTCTGAATTAAGTGGACTGGATGAGTAGTCGTCTCCAAGTCATGCTCTTGTCAGAGCTGTTCTCAAGAGCATTAGAGAGCTGCAATTTTTAGAACTCAAAATAAATTTTCCTTTGTAAGAGTTTCCCTAAAAGTCCTGCAGAGCATTGCAATACCTAGGAAATAATAGACAACTACTTTCATTCATTTTTCAGCCATCTCTTAAGCTCCTACTTTGGGCTAGGTACTGTGGATTGTACATAGCTATGGTAGTTACTCACAATATTAGTTATTTTTTATAATAGTTATGTTATTAAGGCACGTCCCCTGTCCTTGTGGAGTTTACAGACCATTTGTTATTCTCTCTCTTTCTCTGTCTCTGTCTCTGAATCTGTCTCTGTCTCTCTCACATACACACACACACACACACATACTCACTCACACTCACACACAAATACATACATAGATGCAATGATATACCTCAATATAACTCAGAATAAGAGAGGCAATGTAGTTTAGAGGATACGGTAATGGATTCAGAACCAGGAAGACTCAGGTTCAAATCTCACTCATAATATCTACTTGTTATGTGACCCTAGACAAGTCGCTTAACCAATTTGTGCCTCAGTTTCTTTAGTTTGTATAATGTAGAAGTTGGACTTGAAAGACTAAGATCCCTTCTAGCTCTAAATCTATGACACCATGGGTAGAATATAAGACTGGAAGAGAGACATAAAGTGCTGATGAAAAATTGACAGAATGAAAGACTATTTTACCTTATTAGAATACTTTTCTAATTTTCTTTAGTATCTACCCAGGCCAAATAACCAGAGAGGGTCAATTTGTGAAAACATAAGAAAATTTGATTGAATTCACAATATATACTATGTTCTCATTTGTCTTTCTCATTAAAGTTAATTGGTGTGATAGGAATAATATCTATCAGGGTTTCCCTACAATATTGATTAGGCCCACCTCTCTCTCTCTTCCTGCAACAGGGATTAATTTTCCCTTAAAAGAGATGAAGTGGTCCCAGGCCCCAGTTGGCTTCTGTTTCCCTAATGTGGCTTCTTGGTTCCCTAAGGGTATCAAAAGTAGCACCAAGTACAACCAGGGCTCCTCCAATGTGGGAGATTTATGAAAACCATTGAGTCACCAACCTCTTCACCACTAACTACCCTGGTAACCAGACAAGCTTCCATATGGAGACAAGGAGAAACCTTACCTAAACAAATTAAGTTCCACTCTATCCTCATTGCATTATCTTGCTGCATTAGGGCAAAATAAAATTCCTTTTGTCAAGTGTTCAGTGACTTATGAGTACTTTATTTCATCCCAACCTCAAACCTAAACAAAGAGAGAGATAGAATTAGACTGCCTCATTCAATTGGTATATCTACTATGAGGAACTAGAAGGTATTAAAGGATTTTCCTGAAATCTAATTTTCATATATGCCCCTATTTCTTATGGAAAGGAATATAAATAAGAATTTGGTGCTATAGCCAAGTTCCTCTGATACCTGAATCTGAACATTGGCAGGAAGAAGAATACCCTGGAAAAGCACCCTTAAAGAATATGTGCTTTGATAGCACACAGCAATGGTGAGTTGCTAAGATTATGTTTCTGCACATATTGGCCTAGAAATCACTCTTAAATCAGATCAAAATCTCATAATTTATTGATAATTCTGAAAAAAGAATCCTCTTATGACACACTTGATAGGGGATCATACACTGTATCCATGAAGATCTCTAGTGAAGGGGAATCTACTGCCTTCCAAGGCAGCCATTTTGGATAGATATCAAACCTAAATTTGATTCTTTGCAACTTCCACCTATGGCTCTAAATTCAGCCCTCTGAGGCCAAGCAGAATAAGTCTCATACTTCTTCCATGTGACAATCTTTCAAGTACTAAAGACAGAAATCACCTGGCCCATGAACCTTCTGTTCTACAGGTCACACATTCCCATTCCTTCAACAAATCCTTATGAAGCATGAACTCAAATCCCTCAACATTCTTGTTGCTTTCCTTTGGACACTTACCAGCTAGTTACAATACTTAAGCAGAGGAAGCAGGGAGGCAGAGGAGAAAATTTGAAACTCAAGGGATTGTGGAACTGAATCTTGTAAACTAAAAGTAAATCAACAAATTGATTTTTTTAAAAAGAAGCAGCCCGAACAAAGGCAAGGAGTTATGAAAGCATAGTTCTAGTTCAGAAGGGCAGGGAGTTGATCAGTTTGCCTGGAGCATAGACTACCTGAAGAATAGGCTACAATAAACTTGAAAAGTTAGGGTGGTGCCAGACAATGTAGTTGGCCATAGGGAACTACCAAAGGTTTTTTTTAACAGTGGAAAGGCTAGATGCATGGGGAAAACTATACTGGTAGCAAAATGAAGGGTGGATTCCAGAGGGGATCTATTATTTAAAGTCTCTGGCACTAGCTTGGGCAATTCTCCAGACAAAATTGTAACAACAGCTAGGGCCTGACAATATCTCATTTGGTTCGGTAGAACAGCGCCCTTAGTGGTCTTCTGGAGGAGGTGCTGACAGACTGTAGGAGTGCTCTGAGGAGGTAAGATACAGCAGAAATCCTTCTAGTGCAGTATCTCAATGCACTCACGGCTCATGGAAGCCTGCCAAGCCTGGCAGGAAGCCTCTGTGAGCCTTGGGAAGAGTCACTGTACCTTCTAAGATGTTAGAAGTAGAATCAACTGCCTATAAAGTGTCCCTTCCATTCTCAAAGCATACCCTTGGGGACAGAAACTGACAAAATTTGGTTTGAGAGTCCCAGAATGTTGGGTAAAGGGGTTCACAAATTTTTTCTCATATCCCTTCTTCCTCTCTTTTCAAGAAGGTTCCAAAGACTGAGTCATTGGAAGAACATCATAGAATCATTTATTTAAATTTCATCTTCTTAGTATGGGTTAGTTTAGTCTGAAGAGATCTTTTTTTAAACTTGATTCTGTCATTTACGTTATCAGCTTTGTCCCAGATGTGTGTAACTTTGAAAAACATCTCTTTTGTGTCACCATCTAAGAAACATGGAACAGAACAGGGGCAAATATAGAGTCCTGCAGGATGCCATTAACAATCTTCTGCTGGCTCACTACTGGTCCATTCATCAACATTCATACTATGAAAATATTTGACCAATTCAAATATACCTAAGTATTATTGCTTATCCCACATTTCTCCCTGTCAAATTCCATGCTGGATATCTATGATATACCCCGAGTATGCAAGGATGGCAACCCTACTGAGAAAGGAATGGAGTTAGAATGGCAGATTTAGAGCAGCAAAAGATCTTAAAGGTCATCTTGTCCACCTCTCTGATATTGCAAATGATCAAACTGTTCCAGCTAGGAAACTATGTGACACAGTAGACAGCTCCCTGAGCCTGGAGTCAGGAGAACCCTAGAAGATCTAGCCTCTGGCATTTAATAACTGTATGATCCTGGGCAAGTCAATTACCTTCTATTTGCCTCAGTTTCCTCATCTGTAAAAAGGGAATAATGACACCTACCTCCCAGAGTTATTGTGAGGATCAAATGAAATAATATTTGTCAAACACTTAGCACAATGCCTGGCATGTCATAAGCACTGTATCACTGTTAGCTATTATTATATTTATGAACCTGAGGCCCAAAGATGTTAACTGACATGGCAAGAGAAGATAGGTACTGCATGGCAGAACTGGGATTCACCCTAGGTACTTTGCCTGCCTCCAGAACTTATGCTTTTTCTGCTCCATTGGGAGCTGGACTCAACATTGGATGAAGCTGAGATATAAGGGGGAAAGTTTTATTCCAAGGCAGCTAGATGGTGCATTGGAGACTGGAACTGGAATTAGTCTGTCAGCCAGACATTTTTTAAGCACCTTCTAGAGACCAGGCACTGTGCTAAACACTGAGGACAGAAAAAGAGGCAGAAGACAATCTCTGGTCTCTAGGAGCTCACAATCACGAGGTGGGGGGTGAGGGAAAAGACAACAAAAAAATAAATATGTACAAACAAACTCTATATAGGATGAAGAGGAAATGGAAGCCACTGGAATTACGAGGGGTTGGGAGAGACTTCCTGTAGGAGATGGGATTTTAGTTGGGACTTGAAGGAAGTCAGGGCAGCCAGGAGGTGAAGATGAGGAGGCAGAGTGTTTCAGGAATGGAGGATAACCACAGAGAAAATGCCAAGAACTGAGAGATGGTGGTTTAACAGCAAGGTGGCCAATGTCATTGGATCTAAGAGTTCTTGGTAGGGAATAAGATATAAGAAGATAGGAAAAGTAGGAGGGGAACCAGGTTATGAAGGGATTTGAAAACCAAATAGAAGATTTTGTATTGGATCTTGGAGGAATTATGGGAGCCACTGTAGTTTATCAAACGGGGAATGACATGGTCAGACCTATGCTTTAGGAAAATCCCTTTGGTAACTAGATGGAGGTTGGATTCAAGTGAGGAGAGAACAAGAGCTTGACAGGAAGTAGAGGTGATTCAGGGGCCATCCATGACCTCTCCTGGAGGCTGGCAGTAGTGACCTTTCATGTTCTGCATTGCCAATAAAATAAAGTCCAAGCACTGTAGTCTAGCATTCAAGATCCTCCATAATTTTACCTTAACCTACCATTTTCAGCTATCTTCCATTATTTCCAAACTCAAAGCTTCTATTCTAGCCCAAATGATACACTAAATAGCATATGGAAAAACTCTTTGTTACTTTCTACCTATTTTATTAACACTTACCTATTTAAGTTTCATAGAACTTTTACTTATTTTGCAGTTTGTCTTATACTTGTAAGATTAATACCAATAATAATTATGCGATTTACATACACCTGTTCTCTCACAGGATACACACAATAGCTCTGTAAAGTAAGTGCTACTATTATCAGTCTGTGTTTACACATGAGGGCACTGAAGCTGAGAAGGGTTAAATGACTTGCCTAAGGTCAAACAGGATTCAAATTTAGACTTTCCTGACTCCAAATCCTTCACTCTATCCATTATGCCATGCTGCCTTTTATATTAATTGGAAATGGATAATAGTTTATTTATATTAATATTTTAATAGGGGCAGCCCAGTGGTCCAGCGGATCAAATGCTGGCCCTGACATCAGAACGACCTGAGTTCAAATTTGGCCGCAGATACTTATTGACTCTGGACAAGTCACTCAGCCATATCTGCCTCAGTTTCTTCTTCTCTAAAATGGCTGGGAGAAGAAAATGGCAAATCACTCTAGTTTCTTTGACAAGAAAATCCCAAACGAGGTCAGGAAGAGTTGGATATGACTGTAAAATGACTGAACAACAACAAATTGTTTTAATAGTTATATTTTTATAAGAAAAGTATCAGGATCAGGTGCTATTCCTTCTTCTCTAAATTTTCAACTCCAGGGAAAAAGTCTGTACTTAAGATATTAACAGGTATCTCCTAGTAGTAGCTAGAAAGGTAGATATAGTTATGAGGAGAAAAGAAATCACCTCTGTAGAACCAGTCAAATTGTATCAATTATGGAAGACATTATGAAATAAATACTTGAGGAATAAAGGAATATCTATTGAATATGAATTAAAGAATTCTCTTCACTGTTCCATGTCTTTACCCAGCTTTTAGAATGATCTGTTTTGAGATCTAAACATCTTCAGAGAGACCAAGTTGACCCTTATCCCTTTCTTTGGATTTCTCTTGGCTATTCTTTACATTTTCTTGAATTCTGTAGTTGCCGCTTTCAGTGACCTCACTTGATAGGACGACACATCTCTTAACTAACGTTCCAGCTGTTCCTTTACATGTCAAACTGTTCAGGAAGTCAAACATCTGTCAGTAGGACTCACTATTATCTTGATAGTAACTGCTTAAAATTGTCACTTCTTTCACGTTTATTCATGTTGAAATCGCATGTCAAATCCACTCAGTCAAACGCCTCGGCATTCATCAGTATTTTTACAATTCTGTGCATGTTGAGTAAGATGGGAAATTTTCAGTCAGTGACTCATCTAATTGCTTATTTCTCATTGGCTTCTACTTTTAAGTAGCTTTTTCTCCAAACTAGATCTAAGATATCATCTATATGATGTCTTGTCATAAAACACTGGGAAGCTACAACATAAAACAGTATGGCCTATCCTCAAGGAGCCAAATCAAACATACTTCTCTGAGAAGGGAGTTCTGTGACTTAGAATCCATGTTCTGTCAGAGCTAGAAGGGACCTTAGAAGTCATCTAGATTAGTCTCTCATTTTACAGATGAGGAAACGGAATGCTGGAGAGGAGTAGTGAATAAATTGGAGGCAGAACAAGTTCTTCAATTTCCCACACTAGTGTTCTTTCTACTATACTGTCCTTGTAACTTTCATTGGAAGTTAAATAAGACATTAAATCTTAATTTGGGGAAACAAGTAGGTAGACAGTGGAGGGAAATAGGAAGACATCAGAGAATTCACACCTGGAAATTTACATGAGAGAATTTACACTGGAAAACACCTTAAAGATGGCCTATTCTACCTTCCATTCCAGGTTTTCTATTCCCTTTCAGTTATCCATCATGGGGAAAGAATCTATATATACTAGACCTTAACAGACATTACCTAATTGCCACCTCATGAAGGGAGCCAGGTCCTAGAAAGTTAATTTGTCCAAATTCAAACCTAGGATTTCTGATTGTAGGGCCAGGGTTCTTTAATTATATCACAAGGTTTCTCATCTGTATAGGAAGGAAAAAATTGCATTGATTGAGTTTATTGTTAATTTATGCTGTGCTACATTGCATTTTTCAGGTTATTGACATTGTAAATCAGTAACAGATATAAAATTATCTTTACTATATATACCATCAACCTTTTCCTCCTTAGTGATGCCCATCTATTGCCAGTGCCCTCATACTGCCTCTTTCCTCCTTCCAAAAAAAAAACCACTTTTCTATTCCCAGGAAATAATACCTGTCAGAGATTACCTGTCATGCCAACATACACAGCAGGGATGACACACATGGTAGAGATTACAAATTGGTAATACGTTGCCATGTAAGACCAGTGAAGAGAAAGTCCACAGGGAACAGTACAATGATCTTAAAAGACATGGAAAACCTTGTCATGTCAGAGGCATGAATTGTTTCTCCAAACACATTTGACTACATTTGTTCTTTATTTCATATCTGCTCATATGTGCGCCCTAGCCACACTCCCTCCTTACATATACGCTCCTTCATGAGGAGACCTTGGCCCCATGTATCTCCTATGTACTTTTCCCATTTTTACTATGTATGTCTCTGAGAAAAACGTATTCCAAATTTGTGGGAGAAATGGTTAATTAATTCTTTTCTTACTATCCTAGGTCACTAGCTGATTTTTCTTTGAACTACTTTTGTCTTCTAGTTGATTAGAAAAAGCAAATACATTGGTTGGGGCTGAGGGGTTTTAAGTATAAGTAGCCCCATAGATGACCTTGAACCTAGTGTAGTCTTATCTGAGGGACCCACTTACATGAGTTTGGGTCCCAGCTGTTACACCAGTAAAGTGGCTGCCTAGTTCACCTTCTTCAATTGTAGAGACAGAGGTGACAGCTGGTAGTAATAGGAGAGAAGAAAATGTCTGGATCAGATGTTGGGTGAATGAGATAAGGAGTCAGTAAGGGGACAGTTGAAGAAGTTTGTAGTGAGAATGAGTATGCAGGTAAGGTTATATACCATTGAATCTATAATGAGTGATATCTGCTTGATTCTTGTAATTTTATTCAATAGCCTGGGAACAAAAGTAGGGAAATCAAATCTTGGGGGTCATTCAGGAATAAAGATATATCCATCAGGAATGGTGATGGAAATTCAGGGGAACAAGGGATTCTATGGGAGTCATTCCATATTAAAATGGCAAATCATGTGACCATGACTGACTAAGTAGGTAAGTGAGAAAAGATGGACTTGAAGGAAAAGGATGAATCAAGAGATTAGAGATTAAGAAAGAGATAATTAGTAGGTTTGAGAAAATGAACAGAAATTGAGGAATCAAATTTTAGGGATTATTCAGGGATGAGAATTTGTGTCTTAGGAATGATGACGGAAGGTCAGGGATTCTGATGTGTTAAATAGTACTATATAAAAATGGAAAATCATAGGGTTACGGCTGGAGAAGACAAAAAGAAAATGGAAAGAAAGGTAGGTGTCAAGGGACTGGAGGCAAGGAAGACTTGAGTTCAAATTCAACCTCAGACACTAGTTGTCTCACCCTAAGTAAATTATTTAACCTTTGTTTTGCTTCAGTTTCCTCTGAAAAATGAGAATAACAATAGTAACCTACCTTCCAGAGTTGTTGTGAGGATTAATTAAATGAGATCATAATTGTAAGCTTAGCACAGTGCCTGACAGTAAGCACTGCATATATTTGTTAGCTGTTACTGGAGACTGTCCAAGTGGCAAATTGGAAATTACAAAATTATAGATGAAGATATAGTTGTTCTCCTCCAGCCAAAATAAACCACATTTGTGACACTACAAATTACTGGAATAAAGTTGCAAATAAATGCTTCATTTGCAAAAAATCTGTCTGTGGCAAATACGTGATTTTTAAGACATATGCAAAAATGCAATTCCTAAACAAGTAATTATAAGGAAATATCTTAATATTAAATTTTTATTTCTCCTATAGGTACAAATGCTCTTTAAATAAAAATATTACAAACAGGTATTGTCATCTTATTTTGAAATAAAAATGTTCACCAAGCAGCAGTGATACTAAAAGAATGCAGATCTTGGAACACTATATATCAAAGAGGAAAAGAACTGGAGTTCCAGCTGAAAACATCATACCCAGCAAAGCTAAGCAGAATCCTGAAGAGAAAAAAAAATGGACATTTAATGAGCTGTCACTCTTTCAGGACTTTGTTAAAAAAACAAAACAAAACCAAAAACCAAACAAATATGAAGATTTGAAATACAAGAGCCAAGAGAAATATAAGACTAATTAATTAAAAGACACTCTATAAGGTCAGGCTGTTTACTGTATTTCACTGCATAATTGCTATTTTGTGCCAATTTTTTTGCAAAAAAGTAGGGTGTGAGTATTATGTGAAGTCCTTTTTTAATTGTACTGGTATTAAAATCTATTACAGAGTGGATCGGGGAGGGACTCTACAGTGGGATTGCTGTTTTAGGGTTGGGGCAGGGGAAAGATGGGGAGAAAATTTGTAATTCAAAAATCTCATGAAAATGAATGATGTAAACAAGAAAGCAAATTTTAAAAAATAATTTTAAAAATCATTTATTACTAAACTGTATCACTGGCAGATAAACTGTACAGTTTAGCTAGCAGGGGAAAATGCAAGTCTAAGCATAGCATGTGACTTACTCATGTCAGCTTTGCCTGCCCACCCACTCCCCTTGTGCCTACCACTCTTTGTTGGATTGAGCGGCAATACTGTTAGCACTGCAGAGCTGTAAACTAACCATACAAGTTGGTTTTTGGAAATATACTGATGCCCATGTGCTGAGAATTCTAGGCTTATAGTTCATGATGCTTCAGAGATAAATATGTATCCATATGCCACTGGTAAATATATTGCTGCTCCATTTAACTTTTAAGCCATGTGATGAACAGAATTATACCATGTGATGACTATGTGATAAAAAGGCATAAACCAGGTTTTGGACTGAAAAAAATAGGGTGCGATGATTATGCGATGAAATATGGTACCTTTTATTATGTAAAATGTATGTCTAAGATTGTTATTAATAATTGGGTGGTTTGTAAGAAAGATTGGGGTAGACCTGAGTATGATGTGACTTTAAAAAGCAAAAACATTTAGGAACAGGTAAAAAGAGTAATAATAATAATGATAATAATATTAGTAATATGATGATTATTATTATTGCTTTTTGGAGGGTAGAGGGCAGGGTAATTGGGGTTAGGTGATTTACCCAAGGTCACATGGCTAGTGTGTCAAGTGTCTGAGGCCAGATTTGAACTCAGGTCCTCCTGACTATTCACGGAGCCACCTAACCACCCCCAAAGAGTAATTATTTAATACAAATGAGATGGGAGAAGAAGAACTGACACAGAGGAATTAGATGGGGGAGGAGGGCTGTTAGTTATGGAAATGGACTTTCACAGGAATGGGTTCAAGAGGAAACAATGCATTTATATATGTATACACACATATATACAATACACACACATATATGATAGTATAAAAGTCTTCTAAATTCAGAAAGAAATAAAATACTAAGGGGACAGGGAAGGGGGAGAGGATAAGGGAGGGCTCTCTAGAGGGAGAGTGAAGGAATAGGTTAAGGGGGGATATAGAAAGGTGTTAAGAATAATGGGAATAGGAAGCTATGAGAGGGCTCTTTAAAAGGGAGGCTGAGGAAATAGGTGAAAGGGGATTAAAGAAGGGGGTTTAAATTTAAGAGAATGAGAGGATAAGGGAGAGATCCTTGCAGGGGGGCTACGTTAAGTAATAGGAAGGCAAGGTAAAGAGTGTAAGTAAAATAGAGGCATTATGAGGCATAGGAATATGAAATACACACAAATATAAAAACAAAGATCAGAAGTAGAATTTGTAGGGGCAACTAAGTGGTGCAGTGAATAAAGCACTGGCCCTGGAGTCAGGAGGACCTGACTTCAAATCTGGCCTCAGGCACTTGACACACTCACTTAGGTGTATGACCTTGGGCCTTAACCCAAATTGCCTTGCCAAAAAAAAAACAAAAACAGAATAGAATTTCTTAGGGAAAGTTATGTCTATATATGTATACATGTATATATAGGTATATATTTATCTCTATATCTATATCTAAATCTATCCATGCTTCATTGCAACCTTCTGGTGTGGGGAGGAAGAAAGGGAGGAGAAAGAACAAAGTAAAAAGTGCACAACAGAAAATAAAAGAAAACTAACAAGAAAGCAAAGAATAGACAGTTCTTAAAATTTCTAAAAATGGAAAATTTTTACATAAAATGGTAAATAATAGATTTATATCAAATGGTAAATATTTATATTAAAATCATTATAAATGTCAAATATTTAAAAATCAAGTTCTTCAGAAAAAAATGCAAGACCATGTACTTTTAAATTTCATATGCATTATTATCACCCTCTTAAGTTCCAATAATCGATAAAATAATAAATCAAGCCCTAATATGTAGTGCCAACTTCTGGGGTGTAAATGTTTTTCAAGCCAGTAAGAACTGGTTCTAGTATAATAATACTACATTTCTGATATTCTGGGTGAGTTTATGGGAAAGATTGTTTGTTCTTGTACTTATTGTGTCTAGCAGTTGACTGTTGAGGGTAAACGTATTGATGGGGGCTTGTAAATCATTGTTTTAAAAAGTGTAACATCACAGCTTTGAACTTGAGTTAGTCATCTTCAGGGGGAACCAATCTGCAACCATGAGTTGTGGGGACTATATATACAAAGCAAAGTAATTTGCAGTAGCGAGGAGGCACTAACAATAGGGGATCAAGAAATATTCCATGTAAAAGACGGTACTTTTACCATCTTGAGCTGAACGGAAGGAAACAGGAATTTTAAGCAGCAGAGATGAAATGGGAGGTAAATCTGTCAATCTGGGAGGTGTGGGCAACAGCCAGGGCAAAGGTATGGAGTTAGGAGATGAAGTGCCATCCGTGGGGTACAATAAGAGGGTCATTGCATTCAAAGGTACCTACTTTGTCTAGTGTGTTGGCAAGTGATTACATCTCTTTTTGTCTATCTTAGTATAAAGCTATGTAGTCCCTAAAAGTTTCAAATCTTTGGCGGGGAGATCAGACTCCATTTGGATGAGTTAGCTTCTTATGAGCAATTAACTATATGATTTTGTTTTACTAAGGCAGCCAAAGATGGGGACCCAAAAGATGGGAGGGAGACAAAGTACATGTCTTATTGTATCTTTCCATAATGAATAAGCATGTCTACTGGTGGCATGTATGTTTTCAATGAACAGTTAAAATGACCTAGTGTGAAGCCTTATCTCAAAGAACATAGGTTCCTTGAAGTCTGAGTAACCCACCTGCTCTTTCACTGAGAAGACGGGTAAGACTAATCTTCCTCATCAACTGGTGAAAAAAAAATGTCTCTTTAGCCACCCCTTCTTATTCCTATATATGTGCAGCAAACCTTTTTAACTTCGTGAAACAAAAAAGAAGGAAGGAAACAGCATACAGACCCTCATGAAACTACATTCTCAAAATAACAATAACTGCCACTTGAAGGCCTATGGAGTTATGAAGTACTTAAATGTATCAATGATCTCATTCACTCACAATAGACACCTAATGCTTATTGCACCGAAATAAAAAGTATCAAAAGTCATTTCTGGAGAAAAAGTAATAACACTGATAGTACCTAGCATTTATATGGTGCTTTATAGTTTGCATAACAATTTACAAATATTATCTCATTTGATCCTGAAAGCAACTCTGGGAGGAAGGTACTTTTATTTTCATTTTATATAAACTGAGGCAGACAGAGATTAAGTAACTTGCCTAGGGTCATACAGCTAGTAAGAGTTTGAGGCAGGATTTAAGCTCAGGTCTTCCTGACTCCAGGTCCAGCATTCTATCCACTGTTCCACCAAGTTGTCCAGGCAAGAAAAAATTATGCTATAGCATAATTACAGCATAATGTAGCTCTATAGCAGCACCCTTGTTTTAAAAAAAATCTTTTCTAGTTTGGTAAGAAACAAATTTGAATGTCCATTCTTGAATATCCTGGGACCTAAATTAAATACCTCATTTGCATTTTGGTATATTGTTTCTTTTATGGAGAGGCTGTAAGATCCACTGCCTCACATTTCTATTTCTGTAAAAAGCAATGTAAAAATTTCTACTATTAGAGCATCATTAATTTATAAATATAACAGTTCACTTTGCCCCAATAGTGTTAGAGAATATTTAAATCCAGTTGTCCTGTAACTAAGGTGAGTACTATTTCTTCAGTCTCTTTTCCCATTAAAAAGTAAGCATCTCTGGGAGTGGCAAATATTTAAGCTCTTATATATCAATTTATTGTAGTATGGCATATAGACACTTAAGTCTAAGTGAGTTTCTGATACTTTCCTGAGCAAAATGTTTTGATAGAAGGAAAGGGAGTTATACCAGGTGATTAGGAAGGTACAACTGAGGGGATAAAAGGGAACAGATAGTTAGAATGGGACTGGTAAAGATAATCTTCACTAAATTTGCAATATTGCCTAAGCATGAGTTTCTGCACAGATGATGTGGCCTTATAATCCAATGTCCTTCAGATAATGATATTGGGTTCCATTTCCATAGGGAATCATTTCACTAATTGGCTGGGTTCTAATTATATAGACTTGAAAAGTAGCAGTAAGCTATACCCGGGAGTCATACACACACGCGCGCGCACACACACACACACACACACACAGATGGAGGTGTGTGTGTGTATAAATTAGAATGCAGAAAATGGAAGAAAATGGAGAAAATGGAAGCCTTTATGAGAAATCAAGAAATTATAAAACAAAAAGAAAAGAATGAAAAAATAGAAGACAATGCAAAATATCTCATTGGAAAAACCACGGATCTGGAAAATAGATCCAGGAGATATGATTTTAAAAACATTGGACTATCTGAATGCCACAATCAAAAAAGAACCTAGGCATCATCTTTCAAGAAATGATCAAGGAAAACTTCCCTGATATTCTCAAACCACAAGGTAAAATAGAAATCAAAAGAATCTACCAATCACTTCCTGAAAGAGATCCCAAAAAGAAAACTCCTAGGAATATTGTAGCCAAATTCCAGAGTTCCCAGATCAAGGAGAAAATATTTCAAGCAGCCAGAAACAATTCAAGTATTGTGGAAACACGATCAGGATTACACAAGATTTAGCAGCTTCTATATTAAGGAATTGGAGGGCTTGTAATGTGACATTCCATAGGTCAAGGGAGCTAGGATTACAATGAAGAATCACCTACACAGCAAAACTGAGTATAATACTTCAGGGGAAAAATAGATATTCAATAGAATACAGGACTTTTAAGTATTTTTTGATGAAAAGACCAGAGCTGAATAGAAAATTTGACTTTCAAATGCAAGAATCGAGAGAAATATGAAAAGATAAACAGGAAAGAGAAATTATAAGGGACTTACTAAAGTTGAACTGTTTATATTTCTACATGAAAAAATTATATTTGTAACTCATGAGATCTTCCTCAGTATTAGGGTAGTTGGAGGGAGTGTGTGCGTGTGTGTATTTGTGTGTGTGTGTGTGTAGACGGAGGGCACAGGGTAAGTTAAATATGACAGGATGATATCCAAAAATAAAATTAAGGGGTTAGAAAGGAATGTACTGGGAGAAGGAGAAAAGGGGAAGTCAAATGGGGTAAATTATCATATATAAAAGAGGCAAGGGAAAGTTTTTATAGTGGAGGGGAAAAAGGGAAGGTGAGAGGGAATGAGTGAACTGTACTCTCATTGGATTTGGCTTAAGGGGGGGAATAACATACACACTCAATTTTGTATGAAAATATATCTTACCCTATAGAAAGGTAGGGTGAAAAGTGTTAAGAGAGGGGAAAATGATAGAAGGGAGGGCAAACGGGAGGGGGGGTTAACCAGAAGCAAATACTTTTGAGGTGGGATGGGGTCAAAGGAGAGAACAGAATAAATGGGCAGTGGATTAGGATAGAGGGAAATATAAGTCTTTCACAGCATGACTATTATGGAAGTGTTTCACATGACTACACATCTATAACATATCGAATTGCTAGCCTTCTCAATGAGGGTGGGTGGGGAGAGAGGAAGGGATAGAATATGCAACTCAAAGTTTTTAAAACGAATGCTAAAAAATTTTTTTACATGCTACTGGGAAATAAGATACAGGCAATGGGTTATAGAAATCTATCTTGTCCTACAGGAAAATAGAAGGGAAGATGATAAGAGAAAGGGTTGGGGTGTGATGGAAGGAAGGGTAGATTGGGGGAAGGGGTAATCAGAATGTGTGCTCTCTTGGGGTGGGGGGAGTGGAGAGATGGGAAGAAAATTCGGAACTCAAAATCTTGTGAAAGTGGATGTTGAAAACTAAAAATACATTAATAAAGCATTAAAAAAGAAATTTTTGTAGCAATCTTCTCTGATTAAGGTGTGATTCAAGCATGTAAGTATAACAATCATTCTTAAACAGATAGTTAAAAGAATATGAATAAGTTTTTGTCAAAAGGAGAAAACTCATGTGGCCATATGAAAATCTGGTCTAAATCACTAATAAGAGAAATGCCTGTGAAAATAACCCTGAAATTCTATCTCATGTTCATCAGATTGGTAAAGATGACAAAAAGTGGGAAATGAAAACTGTTGGAGGGAGTGTGGAAGAGCAGGCACCCTAATTCATTATTCTGTGGAACTGTGAATTAGTAGTCATTCTGGGAAGCAATTTGGAACCACCCTAAAAAACAACTCTGCACTGTCTTTGATAAAGGGATACCTCTGCTAATCATATAACACAGAGTTAAATGAGAAAAAGCAGCATCTGTCATTTTAGCAAATGATTGTAAACTAATACTACAGTGTTCAGTAGTTAGAGAATGGCTGCACAATTTACAGCACATGAATGTACTGGAATAGTGTTGCTCCATAAGAAATGAGGAAAGGGACAGTTTTCAGAAAACCTGGGAAGATTAATAGGAATTGATGCATAGCTGGTGAACAGACAATAAAACAATAATAATCTATTCATATGGTCACATGACTTTGTTGTTTTTACTGACTACAACATTGTGAAGAAAAAGAACTATAAAAGACTTAAAAACTATTATAAGTATAATGACCAACCATCACTCCACAGAACCAATGTTGAAACTTGTTTTCTTCCTCTTGACAGAAGGGTGATGGACTGGTGGTGAAGCAGACATATATATGCTTGTACAGCCAAAGTGAGGCTTTATTTTACTTGAATAAGCTTATTACTTAAGCAAGGGAAGTTTTGTTTTGAAATTTTGGGGGAAGGAGAATTGGAAGGGGTAATTATAGTGATGAACACCATAGGATATCAATAAAACATTTTTAAAAGTGCTTGGAATAAATTGAGTTCCAGAAGTAAACAAACAAAATGATTTTGGAACTAATGTGCTGAATATAACATACATAATAAAAACCCAACTGTGTGCAAGGGGATTCACATTTTTATGTTCAATCCTCTTTTTAAAAATTACTCTTTTTTATATAGAAATGTTCATTTTTGCTGGTGTTTGTCATGTTCATAATAACAAAAACATTTTAAAAGGAAGGCTATGCTATTGGCGCATAATCTCTGACAATTTCTATCCAGCCATCCATTAAGAAGTCCAAGTATCTTGTTCTTTGTTCTCTGATTCCTCTTCCTTTCTCAGCTGCTATCTGACCCTGGTCATCAGAAACTGTCTTTTCTCCCTGGGAGAGTTAGTTCTCTGTTCTTTTGTGCTCCACCCTGGGACTGACCTGTTTTCCTAGTGGGTGAGTGAGAGTAAACTCATCTGACCCTTGTGCCTGGCACAAGGTCTCCCAAACACCCAACCTACCCACAGATAGGTGAGGAAGCCAAAGGATAGAAAAACTAAGTGACTTTGGCCAAAATCACATAGGAAGTGAGGGAAAGTAGCTGAAAATAGAACCCAAATCTCCTGACCCAAATAGTTGTGGGGAGGGATTATAAAATGTGATCCTCCAGGATCTTAATTCCCATAATATAAACAGATACAGAGAAGATAATTAATGATAATAATGAGAGTAAGATGTTAACACGTATAATGTGTTATGTAAGTCCTAGCTATTATTAAGTACTTAGTTTATTCTATTTGCTGTTCATGAGAACTTCGGGAGGTAGATGCTATTATAATCCCTATTTTAAGGATGAGGCAACTGAAGCAAGCAAGATGAAGTGTTTTGCAAGTGGTGGTACAGCTAAAACGTCTACAGCTGGATTTAAACTCAGGTCTTCCTGACTCCAAGTCCACCATTCTATTTACTATGCCACCCAAATTATAAAGATTTGAAAGTATATAGTGTTTAGCAGGGGCAACCAGAGATAGAGCACTAGTCTTAGAGTCAAGAAGAATAAAGTTCAAATACAGAGATGCTTACTAGCTGTGTGACCCTGAGCAGGTCACTTAACCCTGTTTGCCTCAGTTTCCTCATCTGTAAAATGGTGGAGGAAATGGCAAGTCACTCCATTATCTTTGCAAAAAAATAAACACCCAACCAAATTAAAATTATTGAACAACAATTAAAGTGTTTACTATAGGTATGATGTTGTTTGGAAGAAGATAATGATAGCTTAATTTTTAGAATTTAGAGTGAAGTGAAAATGAGTTTGCATATCCTACACACAGGACAACAGTGATACGTAGTTTTCCATCCCCACATTTTTCATAGGGTGTACTTTATTCACGTTTGGCGTGTATTTTATTTGGTTTTCTTATGAAGCAAAAGTTTGATTATGGTCTTTATACGACTACATCAAGATGATCACAGTTATAGCATAGTCTCTATGAAGTATGTGCAGTTGTGGGTGGGAGGTGGGCTGAAAAAATGGAATTACTATAAAGAAATATTGTTAGAGAAGAGTAGTGTGACCTCGTACCTATTGGTATCTACTATTCTGGAAACTAGGCCATGAATAACTCCAGAAGGAGCCATAGTAATAATACTGAGAACAAATTTGGGAATTTAGGTATGGTTCTGAATTTTCTTTTGCACAAGTCAGGGAATCTTAAAAGTAAAAAGGTTAAACTATTTCTTCCCCAGTGAGTATAATTTTCTGTGGGTGTTCTCAAGATAAAAAATCAATTACTTCAGTATTACAGTTAACATTATTTTAGGATTCAGATGTCACATCTAAACATAGCCAAGATATCTGTAAACATGCGAATGATAAGCACCTTTTCTAGTATGCCTCTTCCTTGATAAGTTCAAATTGATTGATCAAAAAATATTTAAGTGCTTTTGATTGAATACTATTAGCATCCTCATGCCAAGACCACCCCTCTCTTTTTATTATGAGACACCTTGTTTTCCAGAGATAAGGCCCAATAGGCAAACTGTGCCCAGAAGTTGGCATAACAATAATGCTTTGTGCTCATTCTCTGAATGAACTCTGTCACAGCAAAATCTTAGAATTGTTTCGCACCAGCCCCAGGTGATCCCTAAGCTTAAACAAGCATCTGCAGGACCCCTTGCTATGAATTAAACTTATCTCACTGTTGCTGTTACCTCTCATTGTCAGGGCTACAGCTCATTGCCTAAGCATTGCTCTTTGTATTGAGATTTGGTCTCACTAAAGCAGATCTCCTTCTAGAGGAGGTCCTGGCACATGTTTTTATTTTCACTCCACCAATGGAATAAAAAAAGCTTTTTGCTTATGATCATTGGTCCTATTTTTTAAAATATAATTTAATTTTATTTTCTTTCTTAGACTGAACTGTGGTTGTGATGACTTATGTGAGCTCTTTGGTATTTTTAGAATTAAGAACAATTACATAACCTCTGTGACTTTTTGCTCATTTGTTTTCAGACTTGACAATATTAATGAATATTAGACCTCATACGGAAGGAAAAATTGTAGGAACCTGGAGAAAGTAGATAGAGGACCTTCTTTGGATTGAGGAAGATCTGGGTTCAAGTTTTGATTCAGACAGAGGCATATTAGCAGCATGATACCACATTTAACTTCAGCATCACTGAAAACTAATTCTCTAATATTACAAGTTACAGATAAGTTGCCAATCTGCTTTGGAAAAATTCCCTATGTAACGCCTCACCCAAACATGTATATGCACATATGTATGCGTGTGCTCATACACACATGCACAGGAATGATGAAGGGACACTAGCTCTGGAGAGTCTGGGTTCAAATCCTACCTGTGACATTCATTACCTTTGCGACCTTGGGTAAATCACCCAGCTCCCCTGGGTTTCTATTTTTTCATGTGTAAAATGAGAGCATTGGTCTGCATGGCCTCTGAGGTCTTTCCAACTCTGGCACCATTGTTACTGTATTAACAATTCTGAGAAACATGGAGATGCTTGTATGGTGGTATCAAGGAAAGAGAGCAGAATAAAAAAAATACAGAATATATGTTCACAGTTTCTGTTTCCCAAGGTCGTTTGGCCTTTCCTTTCTGCTGGGAAAAAACCCCAAAACTATACACCCCATAAAGCTTCATTAGCTACCTTGCAGATGTGTGGCTACACTGCTCTAATGAGTTTTACTTCAAGGTCACTTTTCACTGTCAACATCAGAAATTTTCTGAATGTGACTTCGTTGTTTTGTAATGACCTGTGACACGGTCTATGCTGGAGCAAGCTCTTAATGGCTTAAGAGGTGATTATTCACTATTCATTATGAGAATTTATGCTTCAGGAACAAATCAAAGCTGGAGTTGTTTTGTTGATTGTCTAGGTCTAAAAGAGATGGAAATGTTAATTGTGCTAAAGTGTGTTCATGTGTACAGGCTATTAAACATTTACCAGTATAACCATTGGTATAATTTAATTCAGAGCTAAGGCCTTTACTCACTGAGTTGCCCCATCCCTCACTACTCAGAACATAGTAGAGTTCTCTATTTTCCCTATAAAAGACCTTTTCATAAAATCTAGGAAATGGAGTCAGGTCTGAACCTGACCCTGTACCTCAGGTCCATAGTATCATAACACAAAATTTAGCAGTTTCTACATTAAAGCAACAGAGAGCTTGGAATATTATATTCCAGAGGGCAAAGGAGCTAGATTTACAACCAAGAATCACCTACCCAGCAAAACTGAATATAATCCATAAGGGGAAAGAATGGATATTCAATGAGTTGGAGGATTTTCAAGCATTCTTGATGAAAAGACCAGAATTGAATAGAAAATCTGATTTTCAAATACAAGACTCAAGAGAATCATAAAAAAGGTAAAGAGAAAAGGGAAATTATAATGGACTTAATAAGATTAAACTGCTTATATTCTTACATGGGAAGATGATATTTGTAATTCATAAGATCTTTCTCATTATTAGGGTAGTTAGAAGGAGTATATGTAGAAAGATGGCACAGGGATAAACTGAATATGAAGGGATTATATTTTTAAAATAAAATTAGGGGATGAAGAAGAATGTACTAAAAGAAAGAGACAGGGAGAGGTAGACTGGGATAAATTATTGCACATAAAAGAGGCGAGAAAAGACTTTTAAAGTAGAGGGAAAGGAGATCAGAGAAGGCGAAGGTAATAGAAGGGAAGATAGGTTGGGGAAAGGCATAATGAGAAGCAAAACACTTTTGAGGGGGTGAAAGGAAAGAGCAAATAGAATAAACAGGGGTGGGGACTAGGATGGAAGGAAATACAGTTAGCAATAGTAACTGAAAAAAAATTTAAATCAATTTTCTCTGATAAAGGCTTCATTTCCCAAACCTATTGAGAACTAAGTCAAGTTTATAAAAATAAGAGCCATTCCCCAACCAATAAATGATCAAAGGATATGATCAGTTTTCCAATGAAGTAATCAAAGGCATGTATAGCCATATGGAAAAAATACTCTAACTCATTATTGATTGGAGAAATGCAAATTAAAACAGTTCTGAAGTACTGCCTCATACCTTTTAGACTGGTTAATAAGACAGAAAAGGTAAATTATGAATGTTGGAGGGGATGTGGGAAAGTTGAGGCATTAATGGATTATTGGTGGAGTTGTGAACTGATTCAAACATTCTGGAGAAAAATTTAGAACTGTGCCCAAAAGGCTATAAAACCTTGCATACCTTTTGACCTAACAATACCACTACTAGGTCTATATCCCCAAAAAGATAAAAGACAGAAAGGAAAAGGAGTTATATGTACAAATATACTTATTGTGGCTCTTTCTGGTAGCAAAGAATTAGAAACTGAAGAGATGCCCATCAATTGGAGAATGATTGAACAAGTTGTGGCATGTAATTACAATGGAATGTTATTATACTATAAGAAATGATGAGTGGGATGCTCCCAGAGAGACCTGGAAAGGCTTGTATGGGCTGATGCAAAGTGAAATGTACTGTGTACAAAGTAACAGCAATACTGTAAGATGATCAGTGAATGACCTAGCTATTCTCAGCAATGCAACGATCCAAGATGACTGTGAAGGACTTATGATGAAAAACACTATCCATCCCCAGAGAAAGAACTGATGGTGTTTTGATACAGATTGAAGCATACTTTAAAAAAAACTTTATTTTTCTTGAGTTTTTTTGTCTATGTTTTCTTTCACAACATGACCAATATGGAAATGTTTTGCATGACTACACACGTATAATCTATATCGAACTGCTTGCCTTTTCAATAGGGGTTGGAGGGTAGGAAGGTAGAGATCTGGAGCTAGAAGTTTTAAAAATGAATGTTAGAAATTGTTTTTACATTGTAACTGGGGAAAAATAAAATAATAAAGAAATACAGAAAAAAGACAAAAACCTCCTGCTTTAAATGAACCTTGGAGTACTTTTCTCCCAGTAATGAATGACATAGCCTAACTTTTCTTCTATCACTACTTCAGGTCCTTTCTTTCACCTTTTTCCTCCTTCTTTTTCTCTCACCTCTTCAACCTTGGGTCCACTGACTTGGATTCCCTGAATGTCCTATGCTTGCCAGGTTGCCTTATGGCAATGATAAAGGATGAGAAGTTTCCGTGATGACTGTGTCTCTGGTTCCCTGTTGGAACTTCCAGTTTAGGTGTGGGTCCAGTAAGGCTGCTAAGGTGAAACAAGACTAGAGTTCACAGACTGCTGATCAGCCAAGTGGGTCAGGACAGCCTGCAAGAGTTAAGCAATCAAAGTTTACCTAACCCAAACTGTACCCACCTGAAATACACAATTTATGCAAGATGGCCAATATATATTCTCCCTAGGTATTTTGTCAAATGCTTTCCAGTTTTCTCATTTGTAAAATATTCTAGTGTGACCCCACATTGAGAGGTAGAGAGTGGGACAGAACACTGCTGGTAAGTATAATACTCTCAGCTTGAGGGAAAGACTGAAGGATCAAGATAAAGGGTAGCTTCTGCCTTGTGAATTTTGTTTCTGGTGATCCTTAGGTTTCTCCTTCCAAGTGGAAAAAAACTAACACACTTCTTAGGAGCCCCTACTACCATTCTGGAGCTTTAATGGCTTTGAGGTTGAGGAAGGGAAAGAGCAGCAGAATCAGGGAGTAAGCTTCAAAGTTGGAAAGGAAGAGAGATGGACAGTCATATCGGTTCTTTTCATACATCCACTGAGTCTGCTTAACTCTTCTGGTTCTACAGCCAATTTAAGGGAGTCTTCATCCTCTATAGTGCAAGTACTTTGGTGATGATTCACACATGAACGGAAAGGGGGCCTTCTTTCACTCCTTACCAAATTTCTGTGCAGTTGTCTGGTATACATGGGATAGATTCAAATGGCTCTGTAGAGGTTAGGGAAGGGGAGGTAGAAGGTGGGGAAAGATTCCTGGTATATTGATTGCTGGCTCTCTTATATGTAGAGTCCCTGTCTCTCCAAACAAATTGCAAGTTTTTAAGGGCAGAGGTAATGTAATACCCTCTTTGCTCTTCTATAAAACATATTATCTTAAGTAGGGTTAGCACTCAGTAAATAGTTATTGATAAAAACAGGAAGAAGGCCTAAATTATGGTGCAATGCATCCTTATATACCTTTATATATATATACTTTACATTTTTATATATATATATATATACTTTACCTATATATATATGCACTTTACCTATATATACTTTACATACCTATATATATATATATATACTTTACCTGTATACACACATACATACATATATATTTATGCACGTACATACATATATACACACATACATACAAACACACACACACACTTGGTAATTGCCTGGGGATATAAGAAGATTATGCAAGAACTACCTCAGGAAAAAAAAGGAGATGTGTAAAATGTATGTATATATGTATGTATGTGTGCTATTACCCACAAATATAGATTAAGGGGTACCAAGGATTGGCTTGATCTGAGATCTGATCTTGCCCACCCATTTCTAATACTAATAAGTAGCAGAAAGGATGTAAACCAGCAGCCCAGCTGGGGTTAATGTGAAGCAGGGTTGAGGAGAGGAGGAGGAATAAGGAACTTCCAAGCCTCTAAGGTTGGACAATCTCTCTTCCAGTCTCCAAAAGAAGGTATCAGGCTAGAATTATATCTATCTGTCATCTCTAAAAAAATTTCTAGATTCTGAACAAAGTAGTTTCCTTATTAATGTCAAAAGATGAGGATAGCCCTTAGCTTACACTCACAAGCTTAACCCCTTTCCACTAAAAATTGTTAAACAAAAGACCATCATAATAGCAAAGAAGAAGAAAGCCCATTTATTCAAGAATAGCAAAATAGTAAAAAGAAGTTGGGGAGGATGAAAATAGACCAAACAATGAGTAAATGAATAAGTCAAACTACAAGTGAGGGAGAAAGATCTCATCATGTAGAAGTCATGATTCCCCTTACATGTCTGCAGCTCTGGAATTCCAGTCTACCACTCAAAAGTTCACACAGCACCACCAGTACTATCACCTGTCTTTCTCTACCTTTGACTCTGTCTCTGTGTTTCTGCTTGTCTGTGTTTCTTTCTCTCTTCTGCCTTCCCTTCTCAAAGTGTCTTTTTAAACAATTAAAATAAGTCCCTTTGCAAGTATGTAGCGGTGGGTTCAGCATTTTCTCGGCTAATCAGGAGTCATTTTCCCCTCTGAGTACACAGCATACAGCATTAGGCTATCCCTCCCCCATCTTGCTTAGGTGGGAGCGGGTGGTATAGAGGACTGAAACAAAGTAAAGCAGAAAGCAAAGGAACAAAGTAGGTGTCCATCTGCTTAGAGACCCATAGCTTCCTTCAAGAAGAATCTTTTACAAAACATATAAAAATCATATTATGGTCACTTCACAAAAGTGACATAAGAATAAAGACAGCCTGTCTTTAAAAGCCTTTTTAAGAAGGGCCACCAAACTTACTAAGGAGTGGTGAGCTCAGATCAGAAAAAAGACACCAAATCAAAGTTCTTGTGCCATCAGCAAGGGGATCAGGTTTATAAATGGTCAATGTACTTCCAGCATGGGAAAGACAGGGAGACCTCATCTCAAAAACAAAACAAAACAAAAAAACTGTGTTTATTTTTCAGTAGTTTTAAAAATTCAGTTTCAACATCATATGCTAAAATGTGGTGGAAAAAGTGCTACATTTGGACACAGGGAAAGACTTTTAGTTCTGTGAGGATGAGAAAGCCACTTAACCCTTTAGAGCCTCAGTTACTTCATAGATAATCTGGGAATTATCCAGGGTTGTGGTGAGACTCAAATGTATAATATAACTTTCAAGTCTAAAAATTATTATTATAATCAGATTCTAAAAAACATTTTGGGGTGGCTAGTTGGTGAAGGGTCTAGAGCCAGTAAGACTCATCTTCATGAGTTCAAATTTGGTCTCAGATTTGATCATCCTTCATTTTCGAAGAGGATCAATGACATCAACACATGATGATGATGACTTTGATTTGAGTGAGGCAGAGTTGCACAAATTTGTCAGGCTCATTCTCTCTTCCAGAGTCATCAAAGTCCAGTGGCAGGACAAAAGTCAAGATGGCTGCTGATGGCCAGAATGCAATGGATGACCTTGGCATTTTCAATGTTTGACCAAGTTCAAAGACCTCCACACAGCACCTGTGTTATCCATCTTCATGGTCATTGGAATACATTTTTCTCATCTTCCCATTCTGCCAGGGGAAGTCTTCACATGCATGGGGTAGACGTCCCCCTAACTCACTGATGGGGTGTATGGGCTGTTCAGGAAGGACTAGCACCTTCAGTGTGAAGGCTTGCCGAGTCCTTTTCAGGACTGCTCACCCACCTTTGGTGTGTATTTTTCACTCAACTTTCACGTGAGGACACACCCTGGTAAAACTCTCTACTGACAGGCTAAACCAGGTTGAAGGTGACTGACAGGCCTCAAATCCATTAGTGGGTTAGGGGGATGTCCACCCCAAGCATGGCTTCAGGCACTTGCTGCATAACTCTGGGCAAGTCACTTAACTCTCCATTTTCTCATCTGCAAAATAAGCTGGAGAAGGAAATGGCAAACCACTCTAGTATCTTTACCAAGAAAATCCCAAATGAGATCATGAAGATTGGATACTACTGAACAGTAACAATAATATTTTATTCTGTCTAGTAATTATGATAGAAGACTTAAGAACTTGCCTTTATTATATGTTTCCCTTTATACTTTCATTACAGTTGACTTGAATATGTTGTACCATGGTTTCTGTGTAAAACTGACAGTATCATCATAGAAAATAATTTTCTTTTCAATTTAATGCCCTCATTTATCCAACTTTTGCTTGCACTGGCATTTTGGGTTCCCAGAGTTCTGAGTGCTGTTTTTAGGATTATAGGAGTAACCCTGTTTATAGCTATCTTATTAATGCGAGCCTGTAAGCACTGTGCTTCCCCTTAATAATTAGTCAGGAAACTCAGTTCGTTAGCAAGAAGCATTTACTCAAATAGCATAGCAAGAACAGTGATCACAAAACATTTTTTCCCAAACCAGGGATACACTCTCTCACAAATAGAATGGGGATGGCTCTTTAGAAGGATGGAGTGCCTCCATGTAGTGAATAGCTTACCTGGGTTTGCTCCTTGTAGGGTCTGGTGTTCCAGCTGGAAAAAAACATTCGCCTGCTGAGTTGGCTGTGCTGGCTCCTCCTCATCCTCAGCTAGTGCTGGACGGAGATACCCAGGCTGCTCTTCTGTTGGTCGGTTCTGGGAAGTCTGATCTGCCACTGGACAGTGGGTTGCTTGGCCACTGGGCACTTCTCAGGTGGTGGCATCTCTGTTCAGTATATCAATCTTCTGTACTTCTTGTATTCACTCTTTAACGTTCAGCTACAGTTTTCTTTGAAAGAAGGCTAGATGGTTCAGTGGATAGAATGAAGGGCCTGAAGTCAAGTAGGACCTGAGTTCAAATTCAGCCTCAAACATTTACTAGCTGTAGAACTCTGGGCAAATTATTTAACCTCCTTTTCCTCAGTTGTAAAATGGAAACAACAATAGTACCTACCTCCCAGGGTTGTTGTGAGGATGAAATGAAATAATATTTGTAAAATGCTTAGCACAGCTCCTGGCACATAGTAGGCACCATAGAAATACTCATTCCCTTTCCTTTTTTTTACCTTCAGTTTCTAAGTCACCTGGATGGTTTTGTGCTCTTTAAAGTTGGAGTATTAAGGGCTCTTTCAGCCAGGGCACTTAGTTTAGGACTGGCAGAAGCCTCTTCCTTTTGCCTCTCTCAGGGTCTCAGCTCTGTTTGTCACCTCCAGGCAAAGAGTCTCTGTGGTCTCAATATTTCTGTACATTAGCCCCCCAGACCTTTGCGGAAGCCTCACCTAAGGCACTCTTTCACATTTATATGACTGTCATTTCTCATTAATCTCCTCCCTCAACAGAACCCTTCCTTGTAACAAAAAAAGCATGGTTAAGCATAATAAAACAATGCAATGCATATGATAGTCACTTTCCAACATGTCCCCTGTCTCAGATTGTACTGCAATTGAACTTGACATTCATTTTAAGGAATACCCAATTTATGAGTTCAGCCTTATAGATATGGAGCAGAATTACAGAATCTTAGAATGGAAAGGGATCTGGAGCATATGTAGTCCAACTCATAGTTAAACAAAGATCTTCTATGGCAATATCCTCCCTTGTCCATTCTCCACCTCCCAAAATAGGCTGGTCAACCAGCTCTTGCTTGAAAAATCCAAGTGAAAATGAACTTATTATCTTCCCAAAATGTCAGTTTTCACTTTCATAGGACACTTTTTTTTAAAGTGAAGCATAAATTTTATTCTTTGCAAATCCCACACATTGTACTCCTTGTAATAATAGAAATCTAACCCTGTTTTAACATAACAGCCTTTTTAAAAAATATATATTTTATTGACATCTTTTGTTTTTATCCTAAATACATTTCCTTACTTATCTGTCCCCTCCTTCACATCAAAAAAAAAAAGGAAAAAAATATTTCAGCAAAACTAACCAAGCCATAGAACAGGTCCGACGTTAGGTGTTCCTACGCCTCAGAGCAGAGGTCTGGGAGCTCGACCTTTGGACATCTCTCCTTAGGGGTGAAGACACCTCAAGCCCTGCTGTTACTAAAGGAAACAAGATGGCGGCTTCAGTGGGGGCAGGGCATCGGAGCTGGAGGCGGGGAGACACTCCGGCCAGGACTCTGGACAGTGGCTGGAGAGCAGAGGAGAGCCACACAGAGGCAAAAGAAGGGCTGGACAATTAATCACAGCTAAAAGAACGTTTGAGGCTCTCCCAAGAGAAGATAATGATACCAAGCATTTATGGAGATCTTTAAGGTTGGCAAAACGCTTTACAAATATGATCTCACTTGATTCTCACACCAACCGTGGGAAGTAAGTGCTATTATTATCCCCATTTTACAGACAGGGAAACTGAGGCAGTAGAGGTTAAGTGACTTGCCCTGGGTCACGCAGCTAATAAGTGTCCGAGGCAAGATCTGAACTCAGTTCTTCCTGAATACAGGTCGTGCTCTATCCACGGCGCTCCCTCGTTGGTTGCTCTGAGGAAGAAGAAGCCAAGGACACCAAAGTTCTGTAATTCTCCAGCATCAGATCCTTGTAGATCTGCCACTGAGCAGGGCTCAGGCACCCCCATTCCTCCTCGGTAAAGTCCACGGCCACGTCCCTGAGCGACACGGCTTCCTGGTCTAGGGCCAAGGGGAACCCGGGGGCCCGCAATCATCCTCTGCCCTTCCCTCATCAGGAAGAAGGAGATTCAGAGACAGGAGATCTGAGACCTCTCACTCTGCCTGAGCTCCAGGCGCTTCCTAGCTCATCAGACCCTGGATCTGCGCCTGTGCTCCTGGCGCGGCTCGCAGTCTTCACAACAGACTTTTAGCTAAATTGCAGATGACTGGAGTATCCTACTTAAACTGCTAGGTCCTCTGGCCTGTCAGAGGGGCATAGAGTTTATTAAAACCATTGGCAATAAGAACAGTCCCCTTGGCTCTATGAAAGGAGCTATGATAGAGCTTATGTATTTTGGGCCAGTAATATATTCTCCTATGTGCTTCACTTATGAAATGCATAGAATATAATCTAGGAAACCAAGACTTCAGCTCTATGCACCATTGAGAATTCTTAGCAATAAACAGTATGCTTATAAAAACTACAATACCTAAAAGTCAAATTATCCCTATTAGGTTAGGGAATTCATCTAGGTCTGTGCATTCCTCTTCAAAAGGAAAGATTAGCACAATGATCCATCTGTAAAATGGACTGAGTGTTTCTTGAATTGAACTGGAGGCATTCTTTTATAGGTTTCATTCTTTATAAAGAAAAATCAGCTTGTCCCATGTCTTTCAAAGCTCATTCATGCACAAATCCATCCAGAGAAGGCCATTATGGCTACCACTCTATTAAAAATTATTCATATTTTTTGTTTTAATATTACTTTCGTTTCTCAATGTTCCTGTCTCCTCTATGCAGTCATCTCCTAAAACAAAGAATGCGAAAGAAAATTTAAAAATAACTTAGCAAAATTAGCCACCACATTAACTAAGCCTTGATAGTAATAAGTACAATCTCTTTATTTTGCAAATGAGAAAACTGAGCCCCAGAGAGGTGCACTGATTCCCCTAATCACACAGCTGATAAATGTCTGAAGTGGAAGCCAAATGTAATACCATATCCAGTGCACCACATGTATAGGGTGTTCAAGGAGAACTAGCACCTCAGGTATGAGGGTTTGTTGAATGCTTTTCAGGGCTGTTCAGCCACCTTTAGTATCTACCTGGCACACAATTCACGAGTGGCTCCAAGAAGCTGTAGCATGCCCAGCAGTTGTACCCCAGTAAACCATCTCAGCAGGTGAACTAAACCAGGTTGAGGGTAACCAATGGTCTGTCAGTGAGTTTGGGGAGGGTTTACCCAAAGCATGTGAAAATTTCCCCTGGCAGAATGGCCAGATCAGAGCAATGAAGGCAGCTAAAGCAGGTGCTATGCCATGCTTAGAGCTTGGTCAGCCACTGAAGATGCAGAGGTCCATTGCATCCTAGACCATTGCTAGTTGTCTTGACTTTTGTCCTGCCACTGGACTTTGATGAATCTGGAAGAGAGAGTAAGGCTGATGACTTTGTGCAACTCTGCCTCATTGAAGTCCAATTCATAAAGGAGTCAAGACATTGCCCCATGATGTCATGGATCTTCTTCAAAAATGAAGGACTAGTTGTTAAACTTTGACCAGCAGGTCCCTGCAAAAGTCATACAATACTTAACAACATATGGATGTTCATTGTTTTGTCTTGAGGCTTATCTTGAATGGAAAGGTAAGCCTGAGAACTCCTGTCAGAGTTTCCTTTTTATTTCTTGCAATAAGACAACACTGATTGTGAAATAGGGAACCCTGTAACTCACAGCTGAGTCCTACCCCAGAGACAAAATAGATGGACTGGTCTTTGGCATTTGAAAGTGTCATTGATCCCTTTTATTAGTTATCTGCTAGCATAATTAATAAAATGATTATGTAGAAAAACAAAAACAAAACAAATTCACCACTAAGTAAAGAGGTAGATAGGCCAGGATACTACTGGTCCTAATTATGGAACAAACTAAGGGCATGGCCTTGGCCAGCTTGCTCCACTTCTTGGTATGCTTCATTGTCTGAAGATGAGAAATAAGGGCCAATCCCATTATTGCTACAGGGTTTTTATGGGGCAATAAGTGAGACAACAGGTGCCATGACAAAGTTTAAAAAGTTATCAATAATGTCTGAGATCAAAAATGCCTTTTCTCTCCAAGTCATTTTGTCTCTTGTTGTTTAATGGTGATCACCGCAAGTAGGAGAGGGAAGGAAGGTGGTAAGGAAAATGAAAGTATTGAAGTGTTTGGAGAGTTATGAATCATCTTGCAGAAGACAGTAACTATCCCATGGGACCATTGGCTTACACATATTCATTCCTGCCTCTCAGGGGCTATAAATCACCTTTTTCACCATGGATTTAACAGAATTTGTCCCTAAACAAAGAAGGGAATGTCCAAACTGAACATTTTTAATATCATCAGCACCAATGTCAATACTCTCATCTTCCCATCCTCCCCTCTCTACCCCCAAGTCCCAAACCAAGACAAAGATATTGCTTTCTTGGTGGGGTGGACACACCAGTACTTAGAACCTCTGACAGAGGAGTCATCTCCCGAGACTAAATACATTGCTTTTTTGGTGAAGAGTAGAGGAAAACAAAGCTAGGATAGGAAGTCTGAGAGTAAAGATGAGGGACTGCAGAGCTTGCTGAACCTGTAAAGAGGCCAGCTAACAAGTTGCAAGGCTCAGTGATTTGAATTAGGATGTTGGTGCCTACGTTGAGAAAAGTAATCTCTGAATTGGAATTTGTGTTAAAATTCTGCTTGACTACCTGCATGACCTTGAGCAAGTTGCCTCACCTCTCTCAGCCTCAGTTTCCCCATCTGTAAAATGAAGGGGTTGAGTTAGATGATCTCTAAGTTCCCTTCCACTTCTAAATCTATAACCCTATGATCACCGTGAATCAAAGTGAGTTTATAGCCCCCACCCTTGAGATACAGATTGTCTTTCTCTCACTGTCGTAAGTTAAACTGTTATTTCTATTTACAGTGCTGAACTTATGTTTAAAATACTTTTTAAATCTATATTTTGGAATAATTAATTTATTTTGCAACCCTATGTATTTCAATGACCCAAGACAATTCCAAAGGACTTATGATGAAAAAGGCTATCCACCTCCAGAGAAAGAAATGATGGAGTCTGAATGCATGGAGAGAGAATCATTGAGAAAGCCAGAGCTGGGCACGTCAAGCCCTCAGACTCCAGCAGCAGCAGCAGCTCCAGTGATTCTGTCGTAGAAAGGAAGCCTCCAGGGCCTGGCCAGGAGCACCGGGAGAAAGAAAAACTAAGGAAAGTGAAGCAGTGACAGCAAGGTGGCACAGTGAATAGATCACTAGTTCTGGAGTCAGGAGGATCTGAGTTCATATTCAGCCTCAGACACTAGATGCTTACTAGTTGTGTGACCTTGGGCAAGTCACTTAATCCCAAGTGCCTTGCCTTCCCCCTAAAAAAAAGGTGAAGGAGACAAAGGAAATGTGAGAGAAGGAAAAGGGGAATAAGGAGAAAAAGCAAAGAAGGGAGAATACGGCGAAAAGGTGTTGGCCCATTGATGGCTGCCTGGGTTCGCATTAAAGAGCCCTTGGAGAAAAAAAAAGTCACTTGCCTAGTGTCATACAACCAATAAACATCTGAGGCAGGTTTTGAACCTAGGTTTTTCTAGTTCCAAGTTCACCTCTCTATCCATTATACCATTTTGCCTCTTACATTTTTTTTGAGGGAGGAAGGCAAGGCAATTGGGGTTAAGTGACTTGCCCAAGGTCACACAGCTAGTAAGTGTTAAGTGTCTGAGGCCAGATTTGGACTCAGGTTCTCCTGACTCCAGGGCCAGTTCTCTATTCACTGTGCCACCTAACTGCTGGGTTTTAAATGTTTTGAGAGTCTTCTCCTTCCTTAATGCCAATCTCTACAGAATAAATATCAACTTTTTGTTCTATATGATCAATAGGGATATTTCCCAGTCTTCTTCATTGATGGTGATTACTGTACCAAGACCCTGTAGTTTTAACATAGTAATAACGCAGATCGTAAAATTATAAAATCACCAATATTGAATGGTGGGAGGCCTTAGGCTGCACTGGTCTGAGAGTTAGAAGACTAGTTCTGGTTCTAGCTCCATCATGTCATCTCTCTGACCTTGGTTAAGTCACTTTTCATCTCTGAATATCAGTTTACCCATCTATAAAATGAGGGACTTAGAGCAGATGTTGTCCAAGGTCCCTTGCAACTCCAAAAATCTCTCCTGGGAAAGAATTCACTAATGTATACTACCATAGTAGGGCTTTGCTTTATAGTCACAATTACTTCTTCAACTTACTTCTTTCAAACTTAAATTTTGTTAAACATGTCTTTTCTTTCATGATGACTTTGGACTCTTTCCTCAACTCCCTTGCTCAACCCCTGTCCCCCTGACCTCTTTAATATCAGTTTATTTAACGAGGAGAATATATTCTAACTATATAAGTTCTCCAATTTTTGTTTGCTGTTTCTGATGAATAAATTAATTTACTGTTGGCTATTTGTGATGGTCTTTTGAATAACCTTTATTTAATGGGAAGGACTCAAGTTGGGGAAACTCTCTTCCCCACTAAGAGAAAGTGGCCAGGAAATCAGCTTTTCATTCTGAACCTAAAAAATTGCCCTTAGGCCAACAATATGGGGAAGTAAAGAAATTTAATCTAGTCTGATTTGTTCTCAGACACTAGAAGTAGTGCTCTTGCATCATGACCCATTTACTGACTTCCTAGAAGTAGGAATAATCTCTTAAAATTTTTTTTTCTGGACTTAAGAAATAAGACAGGGGGCAGAACCAAGATGGCAGAGTATAAGCAGGAACTTGCTTGAGCTCCTGCTCCAACTACCTCCAATACCTGTAAAAATGACTCTAAACAAATTTTAGAGCTATAGAACCCACAAAGAGACAGACAGAACAAATCTCCTACTGAAGGCAGCCTGCCAGGCCAACAGGAAGGATCTATCACAATGGGCTGGGAGCTGGGTATTGACCTGCATGAGCTGTGCTGGTCCAAATTTGCAGCCAAAACTGGCCTGAGCAGACTTGAAGAGAGTGAATCACTGGCAATTATGGTGGTTTCCATACTTCTCAACCCATAAACACCAATGGGAAAGAAAAAAGTCAGTAGGGCTCTCTGTTGGAACTGGGTGAGAAAAGAGCACAGTCTGGCCCCTGCCCCAGGGGTGAGAGGTGGAGGCAGAACAGTGTCTGTAGCTGCTGCTGTGTCAATGCCTCTAGAATTCCTGGCCTGCAGATTGTAGGATGACCAAACAACCAATAAGAGGATAATTGTCCTTGCTTTGACTTACTTGGATTTGGGTTGTAGTCTTGGTTGGTGGTCCTGAGTTGAGGAATGCTAGTATTCCAGAACTTGTGGTGGCTATAGAGAGGGTGCCCTCCTCATAGCTCTAACAACAACTGCAAAACACCCAGCAATTTGGGGCCCAGCTCTCTCTACTCTGGAAGCAGAGTTATACAGTGGCAGAGTTTAAAAGTCAAGTAATTGCCTGGCAAGATGAGCAAACAGAGGAAGTACAATAAGACCATAGAATCTTGTTCTTGATATAAAATCTTGATATGAAAAGAATCAAAATATGGAACCAGAAGAAGACAACAAAGTCAAAACTCCTGCATCAGAAGCTTCCAAGAAAAATATGAATTGGTTGCAGGCCATGGAGGAGATCAAGAAGGATTTTGAAAATCAGGTAAGAGAAGCAGAGGAAAAATTGGGAACAGAAATGAGAATGATGCAAGAAACTTGTGAAAAGAAAGTCAACAGCCTGACAGAAGAAAATAGCACCTTAAAAAATAGACTAACTCAAATGACAAAAGAGGTCCAAAAAGCCAATGAGGAGAAAAATGCCTTAAAAAGCCAGATTTGCATTTGCATTGAAATAAATTAAATTCAACACAAAGTATAGTAACACATTTTTCAGCTGCTCCCTCTAAATCAGTGGTTTTCAATCTTCCTAATGCCACTACCCTTTAATACAGCTCTTCATGTTGTGGTGACCCCCAACCATAAAATTATTTTTGTTGCTACTTCATAATTATAATTTTACTAATGTTATGAATTGTAATGTAAATATCTGATATGCAGGATGTATTTTAATTGAACATAAGACAAAGGTTGAGGACCACTGCTCTAAATGCTCAATGGAATTTTTTGGCCACCCAGTATGACTTAAGTATCCTCATGTGTTTGTCATTAATTTGCACATTATTCTTCTAGTTCTTTCACTCAGCATTATTTCATAATGTTTTTTCCAGACTACTCTATCATATGAATGTACCACAATCTACTTCACCATTCCCCTGTTCTTGGATATTTAGTTTGTAGATTCCAGGTTTTTTTGTTTGTATGTTTCTTTTGGTTTGTTTGCCTATTTTTTTAAATTTTTGTTTTCAATTTTATATAAGATGTAATAAAGATTTTTGAAGGGAGAGCCTTTTTAAAATAACATTTTTGGGGTATATGTCCAACAATGGCAAGATCTGGCTATTTCTAAAACTACATATTACAGAAGATTTGCAGATCTGCATTGATAAAGGGAGTTTTCCCCCTGGGAATTCCTTATATCAATGAAATACCAGATCCAGACCCAAAAATCCAACTAACATTGTATATGCTAAAAAAAAGTGATGCCTTGCTATTGGGGGAAAAAAAAGCTTAATTGGCCAAATGGAGAAGAAATTTCAAAAACTCGCTGAAGAGAATAATTCCTTCAAAATGAGATTGGAGCAAAAGGAAACTGATGACTTTATGAGAAATCAAGTTACTAGAAAACAGATCCAGACAAATGAAAAAATAGAAAACAATATGAAATATCTCGTTGGAAAAACCACTGATCTATAAAATAGATCCAGGAGAGAAAATTTAAAAATTATTAGATTGCCTGAAAGCTATGATCAAAAAAAGAACCTAGATATTATCCTTCAAGAAGTTCTCAAGGAAAATTTCCCTGATATTCTAGAACCAGAGGGCAAAATAGGAATTTAAAGAGTTCACTGATTGCCTTTTAAAAAAGATCCCAAAAAGAAAACTCCTAGGAAGATTATAGCTATAAAGCCAAGCATGAGCAGCTTTTTGGAAGAATGCTGCCATGAACAGCTTTTCAAGATTCTGATTGCACAGTATAGTGAACACTCTATTTATTCAATAACAAATCAGAACAAAACATTCACAGAAATCAAAGCACAACATTCACAATATTACAACTTATCACAGAAAATTAAAATACAGCATTCAAACAACTTATCACTAAGATGGCCACATACTTTTCACCATAGTGGTCACAAAGTTTTGAACAAAGAGCAATCATTTAGTAACTCAAGCATTCAATCATCTCAATCATTCAATCCATCTTTAAGGAGGTTTGCCTCACCAAGGAACACAAAGCACAATAGTCAAAGTTCTCCACTCACAGGGCACACTAAATTAACTCAATCAGTCACTTATTCAGTCATCAATCACTAAGTATAATCATTTAGTCAATTAATCATTCAATCAACTCAATTATTCAATCATCAGAAAATATACAAACCTTCTACCCCTAGGTCATTAGTAAATTACAATTAGTACACAGTAAAGTCTTCTTGGGGTGGACTCTCAGGTTCCCCAGATTCCTTTCCATGGTCCCAGGTCCTACCTGGGTTCAAAGGAAGACAGCTCTCAGATCCTTGTCCAGCCCTCTGTGCAGTTCCTGTTCCACATGGGAGCTCACCGTGTCCAGTCCATCTCAAATCCTTCACACTCTGAATTCCTGGTAAGACAAGGCTTAACAAAGCCACCAACAGGTTCATGCAAAGTACCAGCATCACAGTTATGCTTCCTCAGTCTTCAGCAGCTCCAGTTGGCCCTCAGCTCTGACTGGCCCTTGGAAATTCTTAGTAGCTCTGGCTGGTCCTTGGACTCAGCAGAAGTTTCAGCTGATTCCCAGAATTAAAATAACTTCATCTAGGTTATCCAAATCAAAATCATTCTCTCCAGCCTGGGGGTCTTTCCTCTTTAGTCTCCCCAGCAGCAGCAGCTTCTGCCTCCATGAAGCCTGCTCCAAGAATATCTGACTCTCCCTCTCTGAGGCTTTTCCTTATATACAGTATTGTCCCTCTCTGTTCAGCCCCTTCCTGTTACATCAGCAACAGGAGACAGGAGTTCATACCTTCTGCTTCTTTAACAGAGGTTTTTTTTAAATTACTAAGTGCTAAGTACCTGTTACCTTTGCCAATACAAAGGTATCTTCAAATTCAGATTTCATTACTTTTACAATAGCCAAATTCCAGAGTTTCCAGATCAAGGACAAAATATTACAAGCAGTTAGGAAGAAACAATTTCAGAATTGTGGAAGCACAATCAGGATAACACAAGATCTAGCAGCTTTTGCACTAAGGGATAAAAGGGCTTGGAATATGATATTCTGGAGGTCAAAGGAGTTAGGCTTAAAACCAAGAATCATCTACCCAGCAAGACTGAGTATTATACTTCAGGGGAAACTATGATCATTCAATGAAATACAGGACTTTCAAGCATTCTTAATGAAAAAACCAGAGCTGAACAGAAAATTTGACTTTCAAATACAAGAAGTAAGAGAAGCATGAGAAGGTAAACAGGAAAAAGA
>CM053593.1:244020721-244048882 GCA_028646575.1 Pseudocheirus occidentalis | reverse complement strand
AATGTTAAATTCTTGAATGAATGAAAACCAAATTATTAAATGCTTACTTTTTGCTAGGTGCTATGCTAGGGGCTGATGATGGAAATACAAAAGCAAGTTATTTCCTATCTTTAAGGAGTTCACATTCTAATTAGGGAGAAAATATGAAAACAACTATATACATAAAAATATATACAGTAGATAGATGGTAATCTCAGAGGAAAGGCCCTGTGGGAAGGAAGGAAGAGAAGACTGAGAAAAACCTTCTGGAGAAAGTGGGATTTGAGCATACAGGCAAGTGTATTACAGATTCAATTAATGAACTAGAATTTATTAAGCACCTACTATGTGCTTAATAGGCACTGTGCTAAGCACTGGGGACAACAAAGAAATTCAAAACAGTCCCTGCTCTTAAGGAGCCCAGAGTCTAGTGACTTTTGAAATAGCCACTCAACTTTTCACCTACCAGGACAAATACCAATTTCTTCCTGGCAAACAGATGTGAATGCCATTTAAATTCACTATCAGACTGCCAAAACATATTGCAGCATTGTTTACATGTAGGAAAAACTCACTGCAGAAATCTTTTTCTCTGCACCTTCCTTAAATTTATACTTTGTTATAAACAGCATCTTTTATCTGCCTACTTTCGAAAGCCCCTTTATATTCAGGTTATAGGGGAAGGTGCTATTTACCTTGATTTACAGATGAGAAAAATAGGTCTAAATAGTTGAGGGACTTGTCTAAAGTTACAAAGCAAGTTTCTGAATGGCAGAGTCAGGGCTTAGAATATCACATCTCCCGACTCTTAGACCTGTGTTTCCCCCACTGACCCACATAGCATTGAATAGGGAATGCATCATTTTTTTTACTTGCCCAGAAAGAAAAGATGGGGTAGAGCAGAGAGTACTGTTTTCCTAGGCAGGAAGGTACAATACTGCCTTAGTACTAAGGTTCCATACTTAGGTATTGATAATTGGATATTTAAAATCTTAAGTCCAAGACACCTGTGAAGAGTAAAGGATCTTACTTTGTAGTACTTCAAAGTTCTTGCAAGTCACTTAACCCTGTTTGTCTAAGTTCTTCATCTGTACAATGAGCTTTAGAAGTAAATGGCAAACTAGTATCTTTGCCAAGAAAACCCCAAATGGGGTCACGAATAGTTGGACACAAGTGAAAAATGACCTCACAACAACATACACATGGAGAGTAGGATATGACTAAAAATGCCTGGACCTTGGGGCTCAAATTTTAAGGTTGTTCTCTTCCATTGATGTGCACTTTGCACATAGTAGTTGCTCAATAAATGCCTGTGTTGTAGTCATTATGTATATTGTTTTCTTGATGCTGATTACTTCACTGCACCAGTTTCCTGCGCTTCTCTGATTTCCTCATAGTAATCATTTGTCACAGCACAGAAATATTACATTAGATTCACAGACTACAATTTGTTTAGACATTCTGCAATCTTCGGGTGCCTATGGGCTCTGAATTCATGGATCGTAGATTCAGTTTGCAGAAGCTTGCTTCACAAATCCCTTAGTTCAACCCCTCCGTGTAACAGGTCAGGGAACTGAGGCCCACAGATGCGAAGTGACTTTCCCAAGGTCACGTAAGTAGTAAGTGTAAGAGCTGGAATTAGAAGCCAAATCTTTCTGGCTCTCAAAGCTAATATTCTTTGTACCAGACCAACTTGAAGCAAATTGAAATCTTTTTTTAAAGCCATAAATTGATACACAGATTATATTACTCAAATAGTTCATGTCTTTTTGTATTTAATGTTTGATAGAATGTATTTTGTTATGCAGCTTTGCTCCATTTGGTTGCACCTTGTGCTGAGATTAGAAATTTCCCATCCTGCTAGATCATAGTAATTTACCCATGATCCCCCTTCCCCCATTAGTGCACAGGACTAATGTAGAACCCTGGTTGTATGATTCATGATTAATTGTTCTTTCTTTTCAAAAATTTTATTTTTCTCAATTATATGTGAACAAAAAATGTTTAACATTCGATTTTAAAAATTTTGAGTTCCAAATTCTCTCCCTCCCTACACTCCTTGAAAAAACAAGAAATATGAAATAGATTATACATGTGCAGTCACACCAAACATTTTCATATTAGCTATGCTACAAAAAAGGCCAACCCCCATAAAGAAAAAAAAAAGTATGCTTCAATCTGCATTTAGACTCCATCAGTTCTTTCTCTGGAGATAGGTGGCATTTTTCATCATAAATCCTTCAGAATAGTCTTGTATTTTATTGCTGAGGATTGCTAATATCATGAATACTATGTACAATGTTCTTCTGGTTCTGCTCATTTCATTTTATACTATTTCATGTAAGACTTCCAAGGTTTTTCTTAAAGCATCCTGCTTGTCATTTCTTATAGCATAATAGTATTCCATCACAGTCATATAGCATAACTTGTATATAAATATTTCTGTGTTCATATGGCACCCTATCTATCCTATCTCTCCATATTCCCGTGGCATGGGATTTCCATGGGGTGGCACATTATGGGAGAAAGAACACTTAGCAGTGACTAAAAATAGAGTTGTGGATCAGTGGAATAGGTTAGGTACACAATACTTGGTTCAGTTATTCCCTAATTGATGGAACACCCTCAATTTCCAATTTTTTGCCACCATAAAAGGTGCTGCCAAAATCTTTTTACACATATAGGTTCTTTCCTTTTAGTTTTTAAAAATCTCTTTGGGATGCAGACCTAGTAATGGCACAGTTTTATAGCCCTCTGGGTATAATTCCAAATTGTTCTCCAGAATGATTGGGTCAGTTCTCAACTCCACCAACAGTGCATTAGTGCCCATATTTTTCCATATCCCCTCCAACATTTGTTATTTTCTTTTTCTATCATATTAGCCAATCTTATAGGTGTGAGGTGACACCTCAAAGTTGTTTTGGTTTCCATTTCTCTAGTCAATAGTGATTTGGAACAATATTTTTATGTGACTACAGGTAGCTTTTATTTCTTCATCAGAAAACTGTTTGTATCCTTTGACCATTTATTAATTGGAGAATGACTCATATTCTTTTAAATTTTACTCAGTTCTCTGTATATTTGAGAAATGAGGCCTTCATCAGAGAAACCTGCTTTAAATTTCCTCTACCCTCCACCCTAGTTTCGCTCTTTTCTTCTAATCTTGCCTGAATTGGTTTTGTTTGTGCAAAACCTTTTGATTTGTTGTAATAGAAATTATTTATTTACATCTTATAAATATTTCTTGTTTGGTTATAAATTCTTCCCCTATTCATAAATCTGCCAGGTAAACTACCCCTTGATCCCCTAATTTGCTTAAGTTTCACCTTTTATGTCTAAATCTTGTGCCCATTTTGACCTTATATGGTGTGCAATGTTGAGCTATTCCCCTTTTCTGTCAAACTGCTTTCCAGTTTTCCCAGCAATTTTTGACAAAGAGTAAGTTATTGTCTAAAAATCTTGGATATTCAGTTTTGTTAAACACTAGATTACTATATCATTTACTACCAAGTATTGTGTACGTAACCTATTCCACTGATCCACAACTCTATTTTTAGTAAATAGTAAGTGTTCTTTCTCCCATAATGTGCCACCCCATGGAAACCCCATGCCATGGGAATATGGAGAGATAAGATAGATAGGGTGCCATAAGAACATGGAAAGAAACTGGAAAAACTTTTAACTGAAGAAGCTACAGCTGTGAGGAAGGAATATAGAACGTGTCCATTTGAAGTATGATGTTGACCTATTTTGACAACCTAGGCTGATATCTTAAGTAAGAAAATAAAACATTCTTCTTCCAGATTTTCATGGAAAAAAATTGCATACCTGGGGTAGGTCGATAGGTCTTAATTTCTTTAGGCCTCAGTTTCTTCTGTAAAATGAGGGAGGAGAACTAGATGACCTATAATTACCCTTTCACTTCTAAATCTATGATTCCCAGTGACCAAGAGAAGGTCAGAACTTTCTCCTAGCACCTTCCTGGTTGGCCTCATTACTGGATGCTTTTAAATATTTATTTAGGTTGGTCATTACAATGGCCATCTAGTTATCACTCTCAAACACCTCAGTGTTTATAGAAAGGAAGTAGGAGTTAGGAATTTTGAAATATGATTTTAGGTCAATTGGTGTGAAGGCTTTTGTTATGTGATAGCACTGTATTTCAATTCAATCAAGCCTCTCTCTGCCTTTCTTTCTCTTCATTAGGTCAATTCTTACCTTCTGGAAAAAGGATGTTGCATAAGGTTATGAAAGTAGGGACACTAGAAGGAAAATAATAAATATACTCATCTTCGCTGCAGGGCTCAGCCCTGGAATGGACTGCAATTACCATCATTTCAATAATTCATATGGCTTTATAATTGGCAGCAGAAACCTTTTAAATGATTATTTTAATTAATGAGTTTTGTTTTTTATCACATTAATTTCTGAATATATTCCTTTACCTTCTCCACTGACTGAGCCATCCCATATACCAAATATCATTTTTTCAAAAAGAACAAAAATCTGACAAGACCAATCAAAATATTTATTATTCCTGACAGCATTATCAATAGTCCCATAACTCTGCAATGAAGTAAAGAATATGTATTTTCTCAATTCTACCCCAAGGGCAAGTTTGGTCATGATAATTACACAGTGTTCAATTTCTTTTCATTGTTCTTTCTGATTACCTTGTTATTGTTATGTACACTGTTTTCCTGATAAAGGTTACTTCATTTTGCATCAGTTTGCATGTGTCTTCCCATGCTTCTTTTATTTCTTCATATTCAGTATTTACTATGGCACAGAAAATTTCATTACGTTAATGGACCACAGTTTGTTTAAACATTTCCCAATCTTTGGGTTCCTTCCCCCCTCTCTGGCCCAGTTCTTTGAGACTACCAGAAGGTAGAATACATTCCAATTTTATCTCTTCCTAGTCAAATCCCTAGCTTCCTTTAAAGAAAGCACAGCCCAGCTCCTAATTCTATATATTGTTTCCTGACTCCTCCAGCTTTTGAAATTAATTTTTAGTACTTCATATGTACTTTGTTTTTACTTACTTGTGTACAAGTAGAGGCAAGTGGTGGCAAAGTAGAGGAAGCACCGGGGCTGAAATTAGAAAGGTCAGAATTCAAATATAGCTTCAGGCACTTACTAGCCTTGTGACCCTGGGAAAATTACTTCACCTTTACCTGGAAGTATGTTCCTTATCTATACTTGAGACAAAATAAATTCATTTATTATTTTTTTTATTTTATCCTGAACTTTCCAGCCCCATAAATTAATTGAAGCCGTCTCCTCCCCACCTCCCATTACCTTATTCCTGATACATATTTGCTTCTCATTAATTATTGAAATTCTCTAAAACCAAGATCAAGTTCTAATTCCTTTGTGAAGCCTTCCCTGATCTACCTATCCCTCAAAAGATCCCTTCCCTCCTTACGTTTTAGAAAGAACTTTATCTGGCTCTCTCCTTTGCTTCTATCACATTCTATCTTCTATCTCACTTATTTGTATATCTGCCTTATGCCTTCACCACGCCTTGATCTTTCCCCCTTTAGTAGTAATCTCCTCAAAGGGTGGGCAGGGAGATGGGGCTGTGCTGTTTCTCATCTTTATATCCCCAGTGCTTACATATAGTAAATGCTTTACACCATCTTGGTTGACTTGAAGCAGATCTATAAAATGAGGATAATGATAGTTGTACTAATGACTGTCAGGCTTCTGTTGAGGACAAATCAGCTAATGTTTATAAAGTACTTTACAAAGTGTCCTAATCTCAACCCTCCCCTAAACTGCAAGTGTTCTCTTCCTAGAAATTATTTTGTATCTATTTTGTATTTAATTTCCTATCCCTGTCTGTCCATCCATCCATCCATCCATCCATCCATCCATCCATCCATCCATCCATCCATCCATGTATGTACCTAATTACCTAAATATTTACTTATACTTACATATATATGTATGTATGAAGTAGATGGCTCAGTGGATAGAACGCTGGTCCTGGAATCAGGAAGAATTGAGTTCAAATCAAGTCTCAGACATTTACTAGCTGGGTAACCCTAGGCAAATCACTTAACTTCTGTTTGGGACAACAAAGAACCTTGCCCAAATTAAATTTAGAGGCTTCTCAAGGTAGAAAGTAGAAAGGAGTTTATTATGATCACACGAGAAAGGGCAACTCACACCAAGTGCATTCAATACATTTTCTGTGTCAGACTGCACAAGGCAAAGGTGAGACAGATTCTTTTATAGACCCTACTCATAATTCTCCCTCCCTAACCCCCTTCCTCTCAGCTCATTATCATGAGCTTTGAGGGTACAGTCTAAACTTGACACATCTACTTCCAATGACAGTGATGAGATACAGAGTAAGTAGGTGTGGTTATTTTGTAAGTTTAGCAGTCTGTGAACTTTGGCACAACTCCTATATTTTTCGGGGCCCCTTTCCTTTAGCAGATCAAAGCCCATGTCCTTGTCCTTGTTACTGGAATACTTTACTGTCAGCTTGTCCTTACAGTATAACTGAGCAAGGAACCAAGTATTCTATATTTTGTGGGCTCAGATTCTATGAGAACAAGCAGATATGATTATTCTGCAGATTTAGTATTCTAAGAACTCTTGCACAGCTCCCATCCTTGCTAGTCTCTTAATCTGGGTAGATGTGCAGATGTGTTTAGATCCTGTGTTCCCGCTCTTTCTCCTGGAACATTTCAGGGTCAACAGCTTGTTTTCACTGAAAAACTGAATTGAAAGTCCAGCCTTAAATTCTATGAAGGGTCTTCACCCTATCCCACACACACTGGAGAAGGAAATGGCAAACCACTCCAAGTATCTTTGCCAAGAAGACCCAATGGTCCAGGGTCATGAAGAATTAGACATAACTGAATGACTGAACCATAACAACATGCATCTACCTACCTACCAATGTGTCCATCTATGTACATACATATGTATGTACCTACATATCTATTTATCTACATACTGTTTTTTCCCAATAGCATATAAACTCCTTGTGAGCAGGAACTGTTGTAGTTTTGCTTTTGAAAGTTTTTGCTTTTTTGGGGCCTGGCACGTTAAGGACTTAATAAATGCTTGATGAATGAAGAATAGGATAGGTTCTCCTCTATTCCTTTCCTCACCAGTGAAGAAGCACCATAGGCTATGCAGCATTTTATTAGCACAGCTTCTATTATCACCTACCCTCAAATGAACATAAGCTGAGGGAAGACTAAGGAAAAACTGTGATGTCTATAAAGATTGCCTTGGGTGTCTACAGCCTTCTTTTCATGTTCTTTTCTTCTTTATTTGCATGTTCTCCTGGATCTCCACAAGAGTCTCCTCTCTAGTACCTTCCCTCTAACCAAATAAGGCATTATCCTTTCCTTTTTCACTGAAACAATCACAAAATGGTGGTAACTCTTACAGGGAATTTTGCTTTCCAGCTTTTTTCCCTCTAATTTTGGAATAAAAGATTCTGTCTCTAGAGAGAATTCTGGCCAGAAAAAAGGAACAATATTTATTAAGTACCTACTATGTGCCAGGCCCTGTGCTAGGTGCTTTACACATAGTACTCATCTGATCCTTACAACAACCCTGGGAGGATAGATGCTATTATTTATTATCTCTGTTTCACAGATGAGGAAACTGGGGTAGACAGAACTTAACTGATTTGTCTAATGTCACAGTTTTTAAGTGTCTAAAGACAAATTTGAACTCAGGTCTTTTTAACTTCAGGTCCTTTGCTCTGTCCACTCTACCACCTGTTTCTAAATAATAGGTTGAAATTGATTAAAGATGCTAGAGAACTAACAAAAGGCAGAGAGAAAGGCAAACCATTTGGTTTGGTTGAGTAACAGTAATACTAATTGTAGGGGGAATGTTTACAATAGAGCTTTGTCATTTGTAAAGTGCTTTATAAACATTAGCTGATTTGTCCTCAATAGAATCCTAGGAGGTCAGTAGTACAGCTATCATTATCCCTATTTTGCAGGTCTGGTTTAAGTCAAACAAGATCTTTTAAAGCATTTACTATGTGTAAGCACTGGGGATATAAAGATGAGAAACAGCACAGTCCCCATCCCCATCCTTGAGGAGATTACTACTGGGGGCGGGGGTCAAAGTGTGGTGAAGGCATAAGGCATGTACATAAATAAGTGAGAAGAAGGTAGAATGTGATAGAAGCAAAGGAAAGAGCCAGATAAAGTTCTTTCTAAAATATAAGGATGGAGTGTGGGTGGATATATGGGTAAGGGAAGGTTTCATGAAGAAGCTGGAACTTGATCTCAGCTCAGGGACTTTCAACAGTCATTCAATGAGGAACAAGTTTATGACAGGCATGGGAGGTGGGGAGGAGATGGCTTCAGTTAATTAAATTATGCAATTGGAAGAGCTCAGGATAATATTAAAGAAAGATAAATATATTTATTCTGACTAAAATATAGATTGTAGGATGAGGAGCAATATGAAATAAGGATAGAAAAGTAGGTTAAGTTTGATTGTGTTCAGATTCGAAATTAGAAATGAAAAGAGATTATAACCATACATAGCACACCTTTTATTCTGCCTTGTTTCTCTGGGTCACACTAGATATCCATTTGTGAACTTGTTACAAAGGAATCAACTGGTCAGTCAGGCCTGAATCTCAAGACTGATTCCCACAAGCCTCCATTTCAGTTTACCCCAGACCTAGGGCAATTTGTAAAGGCCATGAAACAAGGAAAAAGTCTTTCAGTCTACTCAAGCATTTTCAATTCTTTTTATTTCTCCTTCAATATTATTATGTTAAATTTTAAGCCATTTATTAATTTTTAGTTTTCAAAATTTACTTTTGTAAGATTGTGATCTCTAAGCTTTCCTCTCTCCCTCCCAACCCCTTTCCCTGACTATGGACGGTAAAGTGATATATGCTATACATGTACAATCATATTAAACATATTTCTATGCCAGTCAAGTTGTGAAAGAAGAATTATAACAAAAGAGAAAGACCATGAGAAAGAAAAAAAAACCCAAAAGTGAAAATAGAATGCTTTGATCTGTATTCAGATTCCATAATTCTTTCTCCGGATGTGGACAGCATTTCCCATGAGTCTTTTGGAATTGTCTTAGATCATTGTATTGCTGAGAAGAGTAAGTCTATCAAAGTTGGTCTTCACATACTTACTGTTGCTGTTACTGTGTGTAGTGTTCTATTGATTCTACATACTCAGGGAGTTATTTGAGAGCCTGAGGATGGAGTCTTAGCTGGCTGGTTGAATTCCTCCCAAAAGATGTATGTAATAGTCACCTTTTTATACTCTCCTCTTTTTCTTTTCTTTGTCTAACATGAACTTGAAAATGCTTATGTTTGTTAAGCTCAAAAAGAAAAAAGAACATTAAAAATTGTATCCTAAATGGTTAAAATGAAGAGTTTTGTGATTAAAAAGTATAATCTTCAACTTTCCAGAAAATTCACTAATGCCAAACTTCTCATTCCTTGGTATCAGAAAAATAAGGGACCACTGAACTTGCTCTGACTTGTTTGTTTTAAGATGTATTGAAAGAGAAACGACACTATAACTCATTATATTATAATTGACATCTTGCTTTTTCACTGCCCACATTTTCACCTGTATCCATCCTTCTTCTCCTCCCTCCCAGAGAGTCATACTATATAATAATAACAACTGATTTCTAAAGAATAATTTTGTTTCTAAAAAATGAGGTTTTCATTTACATTAAATATTTTCAAAAGTAGTAATTTAATCAACATGTTTGAAAAATAAACAAACAAAAACAGTGTTAAATGGCTGGCAAATGGGAGGAAAAATTACTTGACAATTTTCAGTTTTGGTACTGGGTTACTATTAAAGCAAGAATTGTCAAGTTGGAGGGTCTCTACCACCCCCATTGTTCCTCACTGGAAGTGTTGCATTTCTAAAAGAGTAAGAATAATGGTAAAATGCAATTTTTATTCTGCATAGTACCACATGTGGTGGGTGCTCATGAAGAATTATTTGTTGAATGAACAAACAAATGAATGATTATCACTTTCAAACGGAAAGGAACTTGGATGAACTCTGAGTTCCTTTCCATCTCACGAGTTGTAATTTATAATTTCCTCTTGTAAAGGTGAGGAAGTTGGCATAGATTGCCTAGAGTTATGACACAGTAAGATTGTCATCTTTTCTGCCTACCTGTGCCACCTATATTTTCCGACACATTTTCTACCTCACAACATATAAAGACACAATTGACATTGAGCTTTCTGTTGCAAGAGGAAACAGTTGTGTTCGGTTGTTACATCATTGTAGAACCCAAAGCACACATCTAATCTTACCAGCTGCTGGGCTTTGGCTATAAATTTGGACCTGGGGAAGGAAGTAGGAGGTAAACAGTCATGTGGAAAAGATAAATATGCAGCAAAACCCAGTTATCCTGAGTCGAAAGTGTTTAATAACAAACCCTTTGGAATTATATTGTCTTCCATATTAGTGTAGGGAATGTCTGTTGAAATATATTGTTTTTATAAGTACAGGGATTCTCATCTCTTGGGTTGTGTGAGTGGCCAGACAGGTGGAAGTTTCCCCAGGAAAGGAGAATATGCTGAGATATGAAAGTTCCACCCCCAACGAGCTAAAGTTCCCTTTTGGGTTTCTGGATTGTCTTTACTCTTTGTGAATATCCCTAATAATAAGCCCCAGGCCATGGGCTTTATTATACGTTTAGGAAAAAGAAGAGACTCCAATCCATAGGAGAGCAGTCAACCAATTTATGTCTAATATACAAATGTTCAGTACTGAAATGGGTTTGTAATCTCTTTAAATTGGATTTGCCTCCAGAAATACCCTCTGTTGCAATACAACTGTGTCTACCTATCTGTCTTCCACAATTTTTTGGGGGATGAGAGTGGATTCCACCCAAAGTGCTAGATGCATTCCTCAATTTCTCTTGATATAATAGGATACCAAATAAATGCTTGCTATCCATTAATTTTCCCTTACTCCTACAAAGTGGCTAGTCCATCTCCTTTTTCATTCATGCATTTCTTTGATAATATGCTTTATATCACTTCATGATTCATTGTTTGTAAGATATTACAGTGGCTCACTCCTACCATCTTTCTGTTGCCTTTTGGATAATCCTCAAATTCAATTAGTTAGAGATTATATTATTCCATGACTCAGCATCCCAAATACTGATACTTAATCACTCCTCCCCATTGGCATCAGCAATCAACAAAATATCAATAGCTAGGCCTAGCACACTCAGTCATCAGTTACCTCAAGGAGATTTCAATGAGTACTGTCCATAGCCAGTGAGAGAGATAATCCTTATGTCTCCTTAATTAATCCACAGAAGACAGTCACTCTGGAAATGTTCTTTTTGATTTGGGAGACAGTCATAGTCTCTTGCATACAATTAAACTCCTAAACAATGACCTCATTTCTTTAATCTCAGCAAGTAGTTTATATTTTCCTTATAAAGAACTCTCTATAGCCTACGGTTTCTTGATCATTTTTTCACCATGGACTCCTTTGGCAGTCCGATGAAGTTTATGGACCCCTTCTCAGAATGATGTTTTTAAATGAATAAATTAAAATATATAGGATTATAAAGGAAATCAATTATATTTAAATAGTTGTAAAATAATTAAAGCAAGTTCATGAGACCTAGGTTAAGAACTCCTGCTCTATACCCTGCCTACCAGTTAACATTCCTGACTCTCAGATGGATACCAGCAAATCATTTCAATATATCTGCATCATCTTCTGAGCTATCAACCAACTCTTAGAGCCTATTTGCAACTTGCCCTACTTTTTTTGGACATAGCTGATTGACTGAAGCTTCATTCTTCTTTTCATTCTGATCACACAAGGGGTTGAACAAACTCCCCAAAGGGCAATTAAATTATTATCTTTTTAGGTTCCTGGCTACTTTGTGAGGCCATTTTGTAATTGGCAATTTGCCAGCTCTTTTGAATATTTGGCATGGGATGGATTAGTTTCTTATGCACCAAGATCTCTTAATAGAACTTATCACTTTTCTAGAATTCTTGAAGGTGAACTAGAGCATGATATAGTCACATATTCCCATAAGATTTCTTCTTAATTGAGACCATAGCTAGATGATATACTTCTTTCAGCTTGACACTCAATTGAGAGATGTCAAGTAAAATTTATTTTTAAAGAAAATCTTTGCACACAAACTTCAGTAGTGGTTTTCTGGTATTTGTACTGTCTGTGTATCCAGTAGAAGTTGGGGCATTTCCCTTGGAATGCACTAAGCAGAAGCTTCACTTGATCTTTTATTGTCTTGGGCCAGAAGAAGTTGTTCTATACAAGCATTTGGGTTCTCTCTTGATCTGTGTCTAAAGTTACTCCATAATATTTTTACCAGCTGCAGCTGGTAGTAGAGTAGATAAAGTGCTGGATCTGGAATCAGAAGACATGATTTCAAATCCTACCTTAAACACTTAGTAGATGTGTGACTCTGGGCAACTCAGTTACCATCTATCTGCCTCAGTTTTCTCATCTGTAAAAGGCAGATAAACCTACCTCACAGGGTTGTTGTGGAGATAAAATGAGATATTTTTTTAAGTGCCTGGCACACAGTAGGTGTTATATAAATATTTAGTCTCTTCTCCATTCTTCATTAGAGTGAAATGACTAGAGCAACAGCAGATGCTTCATGCTACTATGAATGGGACCAATCATAATCTGGTGCAATTAGAGCTCCAGTTTTTGCAATTCTCTCTTCAATGTACCCTTTGAAGAAAAAAAGCTTTAATCACTGAGGATTATTTTTTGACCAATATCTCATTTATCATTTCATGCTGCTCTATGCTTCACACAGTCTAAGGATTACCAAGGCAGAGAAGTTCAATTCAGCAATTATTTTTGGTTGTAAGCTTATCTTTTGTGTCTTTTAGACATTGTAGTCAAAGATCTTGTATTTTTTGTAGAAGCTTCTAGGTCTTGTGTGATCCTAATTGTAGTTCTTTTATATCTGAACCATGTTTTTTTCTGAAGGATTTTTTTTTTCCCCTTAGAGCTCTGCATTTTGGCTATGACAATCTCAGGGTTTTTCTGTTTAGGGTTTATTTTGTTGGGTATTTTATTATCTTCATTTTGTTTTATGTTCTAATAGATCTGGGCAATTTTCATGTATGATTTCTTGAAAAAAAAGTATCTAGGGTTTATTTTTTAAAATCATGATTTTCACAGGGACTCTAGTGATTCTTAAATATGTATCCTTGACCTGACTTCTACGTCAACCCTTTTTCAATATTAGTTATCTTATATTTTCTTCTTTTTTTCAGTCTTTCGATTGTATTTTACTTGTTGTCTCATGGAGTCATTGATTCTTGCTCGGTCTGTTCTGTTTTTCAGGGAGTCCACTTCTTAGGTAAAGTTTACCCCTTTGTCATCTAAACTTCTTATTCTCTTTCTAATTCTTTCCTTCTGAGGAGCAGTTCTCTAGTATTTCAGTTTCAGGGCCCCTTTAAACTCTTAGTCATTTTTGAAGACCCCAAAGAACCTTTGTTAGTGGATTATATCTAGTGATTTTTACCAAATTATAGATGGAAATATCTTATTATTATGAAAAGACTTTTGATGTCATGTACCCCTAGACCCTTTTTTATTCTCCCACCTCCTAATTGACTCCTGAGTTTATCTTCCACCCACTCTCTCTATATATATCTTGTATATACATCATTGTTTTTATGTTGTCTCCCTTACTAGAATGTGAGCTCCTTGAATTCAAAGACTGCTTTACCCATTTTCTTTCTATCCTCAGCTTTTTAGTAGATGTGTGACTCTGGGCAACTCAGTTACCATCTATCTGCCTCAGTTTCCTCATCTGTAAAAGGCAGATAATAATAGCACCTCACAGGGTTATTGTGAAGAAAAAATGAGATTATATATATATAATGTATATATTATATTATATATATAACATATATAATGTATATATAATGTGTATATATAATGTATATATATAATGTGTATATATAATGTATATATAATGTATATTATATATATAATGTATACACACACACACACACATATATATATATATATTTTTAAAGTACAGTGCCTGGAACTTCTTAAGCATTCAATAAATGCCTGTTGACTGACTGACTGACTGACTGAGGGTGCTAACTGAACAGATATCATTTAGTTAAAAATTGCTAAACCAGTGGAAGGAAGAGCTCAGCATTTGCCTTGGATGGTCTTCATGGGAAGGAGCTTTACCAACCTTTACCTTTTGATGTGGGAGTTTTCTACTGGGAGGCAGAAGTAATTGGAATAATTGGCTGGGTGCACACTGTCTCCTTTTGGCTTATAGGTGCCATAGCAAATGTTTGATATATTAAAGAAAAGCCAAACAAATCATATTCCAGGAAAACTCAAGTTACCTTATGATCTCTAAAGACAAAATTCGTATCTTAATTATCTTCAGGATCCTAGCCAAGAGCTTCTTACACAGTATGAATTTTAATAAATGGTTGTTGACCAATGAATAAAATGACTTTCAAGGAATGTTGTGAAAATTATTTTTTAAAAATTCTAACAAAATTACTATCAATCTTTGCTTTTAAAACAAATGCTTGTTATTTGGTATTTTTAAGGAAAGATTCTAAATGAAATTTCTCAAAAGGTGATTTTGTGTATCAAAAGGCAAACCAGTGAAAAGTAAAGAGAAAACAAGATATTCAGGTAAAATTGGAGTTGGCTGAAGGAACTTTGTCTTTTGGGAATTTATAAGCTAGTTGGGAAAATAAGACATATATACAGATATACCCCATGAATCAGGGCCTCTAAAAGTCTCTGGGTTTAAATGAAGTCAGTCCAATTCTGGCTAGGGATTGGCAAGGGGGCAGGGAGAACTTTAAAAACTCATTCTTTTTTTGGTTTATGGTCCCTCATGGAGATTTCCTAGAAAACTCTATAAGATGAAGCATAAATTAAGAATAGCACATATTGAGGTTTCTCCAAATTTGGGTAACACTTAAGTGTGCTAGAGTCAGATTAAACCAATTTGTCACAGCTGATTTATAAATTTTCTGTTTAAGCATTTATAATGCAAATGAAGGCTTGATTTGTTTGTTGATTATCTAGAATTAAGAAAGTGATGAAGAAAATGTTAATAATGAAGATTTAAAAGTGTATCCTGCCATTTTGGAGAGCTGACTTAAACATTTACCAGCATTCTACTGGGTAACAGAGTCCCCAAATCTTACAAAGGCACTCAATCTACAATATGACTATGTGAAATGGAACGGCCTTTATACAGACAATATATAAGATGTAAAAGCCTTGAAAGAACCCATAAATAAAGACAAAGATGCAAAACACTTGAACAGCCCATTACACTTCCTCCTGAAATCAAAGACACTTTCGGGACTGCCCAAAAAACAACCCATTTACCTTCTACCTGAGCTGTCTGAGCAACTCAGAGTACAACAATATCATGGAAGACTGACATATGTGTCACAGGACCATAAATTTTAAGTCAGAAGGAACTTTAGAGGTTTTCTGCTCCCATTCCTTCATTTTACGGATAAGGAAACTGAAGCCCAGTGAGGTTAAATAATTTTCCTTAAGGTAACAAGAAAGAGGCAGATCAAGAATTTGAAATCATTGAATTCATTCAATGAAATCAAATTCATTGATTTCAACCCTATGATATAGTTCCAATCTTCTAGCTACAGAGATCAAATAGATCGTTCACTTCCTTATCTTAAAAGCTTACTTTTGAGGGAACCTCCCTTTATAAGGCCAGTGGCAAAACTACTACGCTCAGGAATTTCTGATCTCTTGGAAATTAAAAATAGTTTTTATTGATATTTTGTTTCTTCTGTCAGCAGTTATCCCAAGTATCCCTCCTCCTCTTGAGATCTAGGCCAGTAATGAGGGTCTCTCATTCTAAGGATGTGGACGTTTTAGTCACTTTATTTGCACAATTCCAAAGTGCATTCCAAAATGACTGTAATATTTCACAGTTTTATCAGTAATGTATTAGTGTAGTTATCTTTCCACAACCCTTCCAACATGAAATATTGCCATTTTGGGGTCACTTTTGCCAATTGGAAGTATTTGAGTTGGAACCTCAGGATTGTTTTGATTTGCATTTCTTGCATTATTAGTGATTTGGATAATTTTCTTCATGTGAATACTTTCTAGGTCTTCCTTTAAGGATTATTTTGTTAATTGCCTTTGGCAATTATCTATTGGAATTTGCTATTAGCCATTCTCACACCTGCGTGTGTGTATAAAATTTGTGTATCTTGGACACCAAACTTTTTTCAGAGAAATTTGATACAAAGATTTTCCTCCTCACTTGACCACTTCCCTTCTTATCCCAAGTGCATTAACTTCATCTATGCAGAAACTTTTCAGGTTCATGTAATCAAAGTTACTAATTTTATTTTTTATAATTGCCTTTTGTTTCATTAAGAATGCATTTCCTACCTGTGAGAGGCATATGATCTGCCTCTCTTCTACTTGTTATAATCTCATCTTTAATATTGAAGTCATATATCCATTTAGAATGTATTGTGGAATATGGTATATGGTGTTAGTGTAAGACTAATTTCTGCCAGGCCACTTTAAAATTTTCCCAGCATTTATTTATTTTTATCAAATAAAGATTTTTTTCTCCTAGGTAATTTAGGTTTTCTATTTTATCAGACACTTAGTTATTAAGTCCTCCTTTTTCTCATTTGGATTCTTTCTTGTCCAGTCTCTTTCATTGATCTATTTTTTTAACCAATACTACATGGTTTGGATGACTAATGAAGAGGGTGAGAAAAGCTGGGTGTTTGAGGGACCCCAGCAAATCTCTCCTGGGTTCTAGTCTGGAAAGAATTTTGCAGGACTCAAGCAATCTTTGGAGTCAGGATTGTAAAAGATAATTGTTATGCTTTACAGTGGTCAGGAGGTCTTATGAAGCCTGCAAACCTGCAGGAGTCAGGGCTACATGTTATAAAGCAATAAAATCATAAATCAGGTATCAATTATGCTAACTAGGTGAGTAAGGGTGGGATTAGGGAGGAGTTAAGGAGTGGTCAGTGCTTAAAGGGACAGGCACTTCTCATATCTACTGTGAAGGTGTATTGGGCATAGTTCACTGAGAAAAAGCCCATGGGGGAGGAAGGGTGCCTGGAGATGTGGTTTTAGGCTTGAAACATCACTTGGTCAGCTCATGGTCAGTGCTGACTGAGAGGTGTTCAGTCTGTTACCCATCATGTCCTGTTTGACAAGATGGATGTTGGGAAGCTAGACTAATTGGGGATTCAGGATGTGCCTAATTTGAGAGGAGTTAGCTTACTGATAGCTCATTGAAGGATTCATAGGTGCAGCTGGCCACTAGAACAATGGAGCTATACATTTCTCTAAGCTAAAGTGATTGTTTAGATGGTTTAGTGAAGAATTCATAGGTATAGCTTGTTATTGTACCAAGTAGGGATAAACAGTCCATGAATTGTAACTAGAAAGAGTGCTGGCCTAGGGAAGAGGCAGAGTTAATACTTTTAGGCTGGGGGAAGTGTGATTTTACAACTTGATTTCACAGGCTGATATTACAAACATAGGTACCCTATCACAAACTGAAGTTACAACTGGATGTTACAAACATAGACACCCCAACACCCCATAATTGCTGCTTTATAATGTAGTTTGAAGTCTGGAAATAGTATTATACATCATTTATCCTTATTCTTTTCTTGATTTCTCTTAATATTTTGGATCTTTTGTTTTCAGATGAATTTTTAAATTTTTTAAATCAAATTTTATAAAATATTCCATTTGATAATTTTATTGGCATAATATAAAAATTATAAATTAGCTTTGGTAGTATTGTCATTCTTATGATATTGGCATGGCATAACCTTGAGTATTGAATATTCCTCTAGCTATTTATGTCTTTTATTTCTTTAATGAGCACTTTGTAATCGAACATATACAATTTTTCTGCATGCTTTGATAGGTCAAGCTCCCAATTTTTTGTAGTTATTTGGAATGACATTTCTTTTTCTACTATTTCTTATTGTGGTCTCTTATTATTATATAAAAATGTTTATTTTTGAGGATTTATTTTGCAGCTTGCAATATTGCTGATGCTATTATCTCAGTAAATATCTTTTTTGATTCTCTAAATTGTTGAAGTATGCTACCATTTCATCAGCCAATAGGGATAATTTTACCTCATCTTTGCCTGTCTTTATGCCTCCAATTTCTTTCTCTTGTCTCATTTCTATCGCTGGCATTTCTATAACTATATCAAATAATAGAGAGGAGAGTGGGCATCCTTCCTTTGCTTTTGTATTTATTGGATGGTTATTAAGTGTATCTCAATTGTTTTCTGACTGTTCATGAGCCTTGTTTGGGATTTTCTTTGCAAAGATACTGGTGTGGTTTGTTATTCCTTTTCTGGCTCATTTGACAAATGAGGAAACTGAGGCAAACTAAGTTCAAGGTTAAGTGACTTGCCTGGGATCACACAACTAGTAAGGCCAAATTTGAATGCAGGGCTGATTCAAGGCCTGGAGTTTTATCCATTGTGCCCTTTCATTTTACATAGATACTTCTAAGTCTATAATTTGTAAGGTTTATAGCATAAAAATGATTGTACTTTATAAAAGTGTTTTGTTGTTATTGTTTCTGCATCTTTTGAGATGACTATATAGTTTTGGATGTTTTAGTGTTTAATCTGACAAATTATGTTCATTCTCCCCCATGGCCCCATGTTGAACCATTCTTGTATCCCTGGAATAAATCTATTTGGTAGGATTTTTAAAAAATTTAAGATAATATTCATATTAATGATATTGGCTTTTAGTTCTCCTTCTGGGCTTTTGTATTTCCCTGTTTTGTGTGTTAAAATATATATTAGCCTACACATATGTCTCATAAAAGGATTCTGGTAAGGTATTTTCTTCTTCAATTTTAAATTGTGAAGTATAGGTACCAACTGTTCTTTAGAAGTTTGATAGAATTCTCCTGTGAATCAATACATTAGGACCAGGAGTTTTTTTTTTCCCTTTGGTAGTTCCTTTATAGATAGATCTATTTCCTTTTCTGACATTGAGTTATTTGAGATATCTATTCAGGGTTCTGATAGTTTGGGTAATTTATGTTTTTGAATATATTTCTTTATTTCTTTTGTGTTCTCATTTGTTGACCTATAACCATGCACAATATGTTCTGATTATTCTTTTTATTTCTTCTGGCTTTGCTGTGATTTTAGCTTGATCATTTGATACTTTATTGATTTGACTGTCTAGCTTCTTTTAAATCAAATTTGCTTTAGTTCTATCATTATTTTTAGTCTTTTCAAAAAGCCATTTTTTAGCTTTATTTATTATTTCTATAGTTTTTGTTTCCAGTTTATCTGTTTCTCTCATTTTAACCTCCTTTCTGTGTTTGTTGTATTTACAAATTTAAAGTACATATTCAGTTTATTTATCCTTTCTTTTGTAATTTAATTTTAGTATGTGCTCATAGGGATATTATTTTCCTCCTGTGGGCTGCTTTAGCAGTATACCAGGATTTTGGGGATATATTATTTCATTATTATCATTTTTGTAAACGCAATTATTGTTTCTATAATATGTCCTTTGACTCACTCATTTTTTAGGATTTCATTGTTAGGTCTCCATTTGGTTCTGTATCTTTTTTTTTGTGGTCCCAGAACCAATTTTTATTTTTATTATGATATGGTTTATAAATAATATGTTAACCATTTCTGCCTTTTCACATTTGCAAAATCTTGCAAAATCTCTATGCCCTAATATATGGTCATTTTCTCCTCTTTTTTTCTCCCCTCCATGTAATAATATTTTATTTTTTCAACTACATGTAAAGATAGTTTTTTAACATTCACTTTCATAAGGTTTTGAATTCCAAATTATTCTTCCTCCCCTACTACTTTCTCTTCCCCTCCCCAAGAGAAAAAGCAATCTGATATAGGTTATACATGTACAATAACATTAAACATATTTCCATACCATCCACATTGTGAAAGAAGAATCAGAAAAAAAAGGGAAAAATCACAAAAAACAAAAAAAGCAACGAAAAAAGTGAAAATAGAATGATTCTGCATTCAGACTCCATAGACCTTTTTCTGGATGTGGATAGTATCTGCCATCATGAGTCTTTTAGAATTGTCTTAGATCATTGTATTTCCAAGAAGAGCCAAGTATATCAAAGTTGGTCATCACACAATGCTGCTATTACAGAACTGTTTCCTGGTTCTGCTCATTTCACTCAGCATCAGTTCATCTAATTCTTTTCAAGTTTTTTCTGAAACCTTCCTGCTCATCATTTCTTATAGAGCACAAGTATTCCAGTACATTCATATACCACAGTTTGTTCAGGCATTCCCCAGTTTATGGGCATCCCTTCAATTTCCAGTTCTTTGTCACATGGTCACTTTTTGTAACAGTTCCATGTAGTAGTCTTCTAATTTCATTTAGAAGACGACATAAGTTTTTTAGTTCTAGTTTTCTCAGCAATTTGTTCAGTTCCATATTTTCCCTTTTGTTTATATTTTTGCTAAACTTAATCAAAATTGAGAGAGGGATATTGAAGTTTCCTGTCACTATTGTATTACTAAAAGACAAGAGCACGTTTATGAATTTGGAGGCATTTGGAGTGTGTAAATTTATTCCTGATAATTGTGCTTATCTATGGTTCATTTCAGCATAATGTATTTTCCTTGTGTATATTGTTTTAAATTTTTAATATGTATTTTAGCTTTGTTAAATGGCATTACTGCAACTCTTGCTTTTTAAAATTCACTTCATGTATAGTAAGTTTTCTTCCGTTTTCTAAGTGGTATTTTGTCTGTTTTTAAAATGTTTCTTATAAATACATTGTAGGCTTTTGTTTTTTTATTCAATCTTTAGTTCTTTTTCATTTAATTGAATTATATAGTCCATTCACATTTAAGGTAATGACAGGTTTATATTTTCCTGTAATTGTTTCTAATATTTTGTTTCAAGTTAGGATTTTCTTTCTTTCATTTTGCTGTGAAACAATACTATGTTCCTTCAGCTACTTTAATCTTTTTTAAGGTGGCCCTTGTCACTCGTGTTCTCTTTTCCTTATTGCTCTTACCGCTTTTATTTCCTATACCTTTTCCTTTGTGATTTTGTTTCCCCACACCTATTTTAAACTCCTCCCAATGAAAGTTACAGAGGGGTTTCCATGTGGTCTTTGGAGGGAACACCTTCACTAAAGAAATCACAGTTCCTTAAAGCATAGATAAGATTTTCCTCTTTGAAGGGAAAAAAACCAAACCACTTCATGTATAGGTGAACCCACCTTGAAAGAAATTTAACATGTGAAATTCTGAACTTATAAATCAACTGTCTACTTTAATACTTCAAGGATCCATGACTTTATCAAGATGTGCCCTACCTCTACCCATGCAGTTCACAGTTCTTCTAATGCCTTAGTCAGTGGTTTGATGAGTTTTAGTGGCATAATAATCATAATTACAATAAATGTGGCCAGTCCTCTGGTAATAAGCCTCCCTGAACGTATCCTAGATTCATTCTCAGGGAACAGATGATATTTTACTGGATCTATACTTGAAGCCTTTACAGTTTGGTGGGGCCTGCTAGAGTTTGTCCTCTGTTGGCATTGCCTTCAAGAACACAGAATCACATCCATATTGTACGTCATACTGTGACTTAAAATAAATAGATATCTGGATAGAGCATTCATTAAGAGTCAGTTATCCTAGGTGTTAGATTGTACAAATGCAATAATAATACCTAACATTTATATGCATTTACTATGTGCCAGGCCTGTGAAGCCCTTTATAATTTGCGTCTTGTTGGGTCCTCACAACAACCCTGGGAGGTAGGTGCTCTTGTTATGCTCATTTTACAGATGAAGAAAATGAGGCAAACAGAGGATAAGTAACTTGTCCATGGTCATATAGCTAGCATCTATTTGAGGTCAAATTTGAACTCAGGCCTTCCTGACTCCAGGCCTGGTGCTTTACCCACTACGCCACCAAGCCATAACCATCTCATACATTGTAATGGAATAGGGAAAGACAACACATGAAAGGGAGATAGAAAGGGGGAGGGGTAGGCACCAAGTTATTGCAGTGAATGAGGAGGTAAAGTCCTGAGCATTAGTTGAGAGGGGGAGCAGATGGAGCATGGCTGGAGTGCCTGATGAAATAGTCGTCCATGCTAGATACTCACCAATGAGAATGGCAGGCCTCAATGTGAAGGTTTCTGCAGGGTGAGAATATGTCTGGTGAAAAAGTAGAGGTAAAGGTGAAAGGGACTTTTAGAGGTCATTCAATATAACCACCTCATTTTACAAATGAGGAAATTGAATCCCAGGGTCATCAGTAACTTATTCAAAGTTGCACAGGGAGTAAGTAGCTCAAAACTAGATCCTCTTATTCCAAGTCCAGTTTTCAATGTACATCACATTATTTCATAATGAGTTCAATGGGGGCGGCTAGGTGGCGCAGTGAATAGAGCACCGGCCCTGGAGTCAGGAGTACCTGAGTTCAAATCCGGCCTCAGACACTTAACACAAAAACTAGCCGTGTGACCTTGGGCAAGTCACTTAACCCCAATTGCCCTCTAAAAAAAAAAAAACCATAATGAGTTCAATGAAAGAATGTCTTTAACTAATGATCTCCTATAACAGCAATCAGTTTAGCAGACTTAGGGCTAAGTATGTAAGGTGTGAGCCCTGTCTGGAAGGTATGAACCCTGTCCATTTTTGAGAAGGCATGAACTCCCCTGTTGGTGGAAGAAGAGAATTGGCTGAGACAGGAGGCCAGTGCTGTATATAAAGAAGAATTCTCGAGATGGAGAGAAAGAGAGGAGAGAGAGAGACTCTCTCCCAGCATCTGGAAGCTGACTGAAACCTGAGATGGAGTTTCCTGAGACCAGAGTCTGGTGAAGGCCACCCAGAAGGCCGATATTCCTTCTGGGTCCTAGGGCCAACTAAACTGTTGGAGGACTGAAGAAGCATGACCGTGATGACTTTGTTTGTTTGTGGCCTGGCTGATTCTTGAGTTCCAGGCAAGAGAAATGGCAAAGGGTCTGAGATGTGCTGGACCCTGTGAATCCCTGTATGTGCCAGGGATTGTCCTGAGGACTGAACAAGGACCTGGGAGCTGTCTATCTCTGAGGACTGGACGAGAACCTGGCAGTAGTCTGCTTCTGAATCCAGGTGACTGTTTGGTTGATTCAGGAGGGAGCTAGAACCATGGAAGGGGATCCAGGGAATCAGAGAGACCACCCTTGGACAAAATTGAGGTTTGCTGGACGCCAAGGGATGGAGGATCTGTGTAGTTTTCTAATGATTGTGTTTAGTGATTGATTGAGTTGGTGTATGGTTTCCCCATGAGTGGAAGTTTGATTATTGTATTATGAATTGATTGAATGATCATTGATTTGCCCTATGAGTGGAAGACTGAACCTTGAAAGCTGTTCACAGTAGCATTCTTTTGGGAATCCGCTGGTGCATGTGTTACATCTCCTTAGCTATCCATTTATATATCATTAGTGATTTGATAGGGAAGCCATGGGTAAAAGTGCTTGAAAATACTTCCAACTGGAGATCAACCAGTTAAGACAATAATGTCTCCGAAATAATAAAGTATCTCTGAAAGCCAACTGACAAAAATTCAGTACTCAGTCTTTAAAAAAACAAAACAAGAATAGATTGGAGGGTAACTAAGATATCAAATGGCTTTGAGATCATACCACATACGGATCAGCTGAAGGAAATGGAGATGTTTAGTCTGTAGGAAAGAAGACTTACAGAGCATGTACAAATGTAGATTTACAGTTGAAAAAGGGCTTATCCATCATCTAGGTTAGGGGTGGGGAACCTGGGACCTAGAGACCATATGTGGCCCTCCAGGCCCTCAAGTGGGGCTCTTTGATTGAGTCCAAATTTCACAGAACAAATCTCCTTATAAAAGAATTTGTTCCGTGAAGTTTAGATTTAGTCAAAAGGTAGCTCCTGAAGACCCAGAGGGCCACATGTGGTCTCAAGGATTCAGGTTCCCTAACCCTGAAGGGCCTCCAAAACTCTCATGGTAGGTGCTTCCAAATATTTGCAGGACTTTCAAAGTCCTTCAAATCAAATTTTGAAGAGTGAGGACTAGACTTATTCTTTTGGCATTTGTGGGCAGAATTAATTGAAACAGGTGGAAGCTACAAATAGACAAATTTAGGATTGACATGAAGAAAACCCCTATAAAATGCTGCACAAAGGTAGAATGAATGGACTGCCTAAGGAGGAATGGCATTCACCCTCACAGAAGTCTTTGAGCAAAAGCTGAATAGACACTTGTCAAGTAAGCGGAATCTTGTTCAGGTATGGCTCAGTCTAAATGGACACTGACGTCACTATCTAACTGAAATTCGGTGGCAGTTCATCTTTGGTGTCTTGCTTTAGGGGGTAAAATTTTGAAGTGAATTTTTTTTCTGTGCTTCCAGTCCTTCCTGTCTTTATCTTTCCTCCTCCCCACGCCGGCCACCTCCATGGATTCCCCTTCCTTTCCTTCCTTTTTATGCCATCAGGCTTTCAGGAATGAATGGGATTCTCATCATTTAAATGTTTTAAATTCTACAAACATGGAGATTCTGCACAATACTCTAGAGATGCAGTCATTTTGGTTGACATGTGCCACCTAGAGCTGCAATCTGGGTACTACAATCTACTTTTTTAAACTTACTGCACACTTTATCATCATCACTATTATTGTATTTGCCCCCGGTGTTTATGGTGGCCTCAGTATGATTCTAAGCTATCCTTGTGGGCCTGGCTTCCATGCCCTCAGCACTCCTTCTTCCTTATTTTCCTGACCAATATCCTGGGATGCCCACAACCACCAATGAAGCTGTAAGGTGAAAGGTAAGGTATGTGTGTGTGTGTGTGTGTGTGTGTGTGTGTGTGTGTGTGTGTGTGTGTGTAGGAGCAGGGTTGGATTCAGGAAAAATGTTGAAATAGACAAGTGATACGTGTGTCTTTGGTATCTTTCTTTTCAGATAAAATTTTGGATTAGGTGGATTTTTACTTCTGTGTCCCTCCAGTACCTTCTTTCATTGTCCTTTCCCCATCTCCATTGATCCCCTTCCTTTTTTTCACTTCCATCAGGCTGTCAGGAATGGCTATGATAAAAGTCATTTAAAATTTATGGATACCTTTCTGGGCCATATGTAATGGAGAATGAATGAAATAATTGTCTTTAAAAGAATTAGCAACAAAGTGTGTGTATTCTTTGGAATGTAAGTTCTCTGAGGGTAGATATTTTTCCATTCTTTGTATTTGTATCCCCACTCTCTAGCACAGTGCCAAACAAACATATAGTAGGAACTTAATACATACTTGATTGACTAACTGAGTTGGGGAAAGAGGTAAAAAGTAGGAAGGAGGGTACATTTCTGTGCAACAATACACCACCAGGGGGCATTCTACACATCTGTTCTTAGGCTGGTCCTCCTTCCTTTCCAGAGCTATCCCTCTTGCTGCTTTTTCCATATCCTATTTACCTTTTTTTACCTCCACTTTAAGGGGGAAAATCTCTATAATAACACTTCATGATTGGTCTTATTTTCAACACAAAGATTTACTAAAGTGACCAGAAATTCCTTTGCTTCTTCTCGTTCTTTTCTTTCTTGACTTCCTTGCTTCTCTCCCCTTTGGTTCCTCTTCTGAAGAGGATAGACCAGAACTATTAGAAGATAATCAATTGAAATAGGAATTTATATCTGATCATAGAGGTAATAGGAAGCTACTAGAGTTCACTGAGTAGAAAAAGAAAGAGGTGGGGATGTGTGATGGTTAGACTTGTTCTTTTTTTTTTTTCTTTTTGGAGGAGGGAAGGCAAAGGAATTGGGTTTAAGTGACTTGCCCAAGGTCAAAAGGCTAGTAAGTGTTAAGTGCCTGAGTTCTGATTTGAACTCAGGTCCTCCTGACTCCAAGGCCAGTGCTCTATGCACTGCACCATGAAGCCACCCCACTGGACTTGTTCTTAAGTAAAACCAGATTGGCATCTATGCAGTAAATGGATGATTGAAGTGAGGAAGAAACAAAACAGGAAGGTCAATTAGAAGGCAAAAGTCCAGGGGAAGGTGATGAAGGCCTGAACTAGGGTTGTCACTAAGTGAGAGGAGAGAAGACTAATACTAGAAATGTGGGTGAGGTACACAAAATTTGGGAATGCATTGGATATGCATTATGAGTCCAAGTGAGTACCCAAGTGTCACTCTGAATATATGAATCTGGGTAAATGGAAAAGCAGTGGTGCCTTCCATAGCTATAGGGAAGTTTGGGAGAGATCTGTATTCAGACAGGAAAATGAGTTCTGTTTTAAACATGTTAAGTTTGAGACATCTTTGAGATGATGATTAACCCAACAATGCTGCAGAAAGGTCAAGAATGATGATCAAGAAAAGTCATTAAATCACTGGAGAGAATTGTTTTAGGTGAATGATGAAGCTGGAAGCCAAATTGCAAAGGATTTAGAAGAAGATGAGAAAATGGAGGCACTAATTTGATCAGCTTTTTCAAGTTTAACTGAGAAAATGAGAAGAGACAGAGGACAACAGTTAACAATGAAGTTAGGATCTGGCAACAGTTGTTTTAAAGAATTACTTTTCTTTTGTCTATTTGCTTTTTGTTATTTTTAGTTATTTTTCTTGTATGCCTTTCACATAATCATTTTTGGTGTTGGGACAGGCCTTTACTAGCCTGAAATTAGATGTAAATCTAAGGAAATTTTGTTTGTTTTTTGAATATGTACAATTATATGTTCTGAGGGTGAATATAAACTCCCACTGCACCTAGATATTAAAGGTCTGGGTGATCACAAAATATTGTGGACGTTAAATAAAAATACATGAATACTGTGCTCTGGGTTTTAAGCATATGCCTACCAGAAATAACTTAATTTGACATTAGTTTAAGATCCATGTATTCCTACTTTCTAGAAAGAAATGTCAAATTTGGAATAGACTCTCCATTCTCTGGAACAAATTTCTGCCCCAAGAATTATAGGGGTTTGGGGAATTATAGGAATCTACTTTCTAGAAGAGTCATAATAATACAGTCCTCAACTGGAAACTACCCAATTCAGTCCTCATCCACAGTCCTCTTGAAGATTGGTAGAGTCTTAATATATTATAGTATTCTGGATAAAAGAGGTCACTTCCCTTAGACAGTCACAGTTATTCCAGGAGAAAAGCCAGGAAAGAGTTTTTAAGCCCACAGAAATATTTATTTCTTAGGATTTCTGGGGAAAAAAACTTTTGAAAAAATAAGGGTTTTGGCAGAGCCAAGATGGTGGTGTAGAAGCAGCAGAGGTTCACAGCTCCCACACAGCCACCTTAAATACTGAGAAAATACAACACTAAACAAATTTTAGGGCTCCAAAACTGAAAAAAATACAGAAAACACATCTCTCACTGAAGGCAGCTCTGCAGGTTGTAATGGTAATCAATTTATTTGATATTTAGGGCTGAGTGGATCAGATACTTAGGGTTAAGTAGATCCTAGTAACTTAGGGCTAAGTATAGAACTGTCCATTTGTGAAAAGGTGTGAATTCCCCTGTTGACGTGGAAGAATGCTATTGGCTGAGACACTGCCCTGTTGACTTGGGAGAAGGCCAGTGCTTATAAGCAGGAGAATTTTAGGGACAGACAGATTTTGGATTTGGTTCCTCAGTGAAGCTGACTGAAGATATGAACAGGATGGGATTTTGTTTGTTGGTGGCCTGGCTGATCCTTGAGTTCCCGGCAAGAGAAGTCCTAAAGGGTTTGAGGTGTCCTGAATCTTGTAAACTTAAGTGTGTGCCAGAGATTGCCCTGGGAACTGTTCATCTCTGAGGACTGGACAAGAGCCTGGCGGCTTTCAGCTCCTGAATCCAGGTGATTGTCTAGCAGATTCAGGAGGGAGCTGGTACCAGGGAAGAGGATCCAGGGAATCAGAGAGACCACCCAGAGTCAAAATGAAGAAAAGGCTTCCCCTTGGATGAAACTGATGTTTGCAGAGGACAAGGACCTGGAAGCTGTTTTTCCTTTGAGGACTGGACGAGAACCTGCCAGCTTTTAGCTCCTGAATCTAGGTGATTGTTTGACAGACTTAGGAGGGAGCTGGGACCAGGGAAGAGGATCCAGGGAATCAGAGACACTACCCAGAGTCAAAATGAAGAAA
>CM053593.1:244008914-244020221 GCA_028646575.1 Pseudocheirus occidentalis | reverse complement strand
CAGGGAGAGATAAAATGGGGTTAATCATCCCATACAGAAGAGGCAAGTAATAACTGTTACAACTTTACCTTCATTTACTCTCATTGAATTTGGCTTAGGGAAGGAGTGACATAAACTCTAAACTGGGTATCATGCCACACAGGAGAGTAGGGGGGACGGGGATGAGAGGTGGGATGATGGAGGTGAGGGCAGGGTCTTTGGGGGGGGGGATTGCTGGAAGCACACACTTCAGTAAAGGGACAGGGACGGAGTAGAGAATAGAACAAGGCGAGGCAGGATAGGAAGGAGGGACATATAATCAGCCTCTCACAATAGGTCCACTGTGAAGATGTCCTGCATAATTACACATGTACAACTTGTATTGAATTGCTTGTCCTTCCAGTGGGGGTGTATGACAAGGTAGGAACCGAAAGAATCTAGAATTTAAAGGTCTACAATCAAATGTTAAAAAACAAAACAAAACATATATATATATACATATATGTGTGTATGTATATATCTATATACATATAATGATAATAATTATTAACTACATGCAACTGGGAATTAAAATATACAGGGACTGGGGTAGAGAGACCCTCCCTGCCCTACCAGAAAGTTAGGGTGGCATTGGAGGAGGCCCTAAAAGAGAGCAGATTGGGGGAGGGGCTTTACAGTGAGATCGCTGTTTTGGGGTTGGGAGTAGGGGAAAGACAGGGAGAAAATTTGTAACTCAAAATCTTGCGGAAAGGATTGATGTAAACAAAAAAAATTTTTTTAAAATAAAAAAAGAAAAAAGAAGGGGGTTTTTTTCAGGTAATTCCCCCATTTTGTATATTTAGTAGAATTATTTGAAGCATAATCTGTTTATTCTAGGATCTTAATTTTGTACCAGCTAATCTATAGCAAAATAGATTACTAGCTTGTCCAAAAAATGGAGCTGTCTGGTCTGTTGGGTGTAGCAAAACAATTAAGATGAATATTCTAGATCCTATAACAGTGTTGTTTTAGTGACATATTAGTGGCATAAAAGTGACATAATAAGTTTGGGGTATTGCATTGAATTGTGAAACAGAAAGCAACACAGTGGGTAAAGATAAAAGAGAACATTCATACTTATTTGAGTCTTTAGTCAGGTTATTATTCTCAAAGCTCAAAGACTCTGTGGATCAACAAATCAGCCTAGGATCAAAATGGTCCAAAAAGACAGTTAAGATTTAAAAGTAATATTTTGCAAGTCAGCTCACCAATAATTTCATTTCCTTAGCCATAGCTATTATAGAATAAATTCTGAATCTAAATGATTCTTTTAATAGATACTTATTGAAATAAGTTTGTTTTAATGTCTTTTGTTTCTTACATCACCAAAATTTCCCCAGTATCTCTCCTTTCCCCCTTTCTGGAGAGCCAGATCATATAACAAACAGTATTTTTTAAATAAAAAAAAGGAAAAAGAAAAAAAGGAAAAAATCTGCATAATTGATCAATAAGGCAAAAAAAAATGTTTGAAAATAAGTGCGATTTGCAATACCTGTGGACCTCCCATCTCTGCAAAGTGATGGTATGGGGCGGTGTCTTTTCATATTTCTTCTTTCCAGCCATGCTTGGGTTCTGTAATTTTGCAGCAGTCACTCTTGATTTTTTTCCCTGTGGTTCTTTCCATTTATATTGTTATAGATATTGATTGTCCTTGCTTTGTTCTGCAACAGTTCATATAGATCTTCTCATGTTTCTTTTTATGTATCATATTTGTTATTTCTTATATCTTAGCAATATTCCATTATATGTATCTACCACAGCTGGCCTAACCTTCCCTAATCAATGTGTGTACACTTCCTTCTGATTCTTCCCTATCACAAAAAGGTGCTACTATAAATATTTTGGTGCATATTGGAACTTTCTTCTTCTTAATGGCCTCCTTATGGTATAAATCTAATGATGGAATTTCCTGTTCAAAGGTTATGGACATTTTAATCACTTTATTCGCATAATTCCAAATTTTGCTTTAAAAATGGGTATACTGATTAACAGCTTCACCAATCACGCACTAGTATGCCATTTCCCACAACCCTCCCACATTGAATATTCCTATCTTTTGTCATCTTTGACAACTTGTAGGATATGAGGTAAAACCTCAGGATTATCTTAGTTTGTATTTCTCTTATTACTAGTAATTTGGAACATTTTCTTATAGTTCATGTATTCAATTTTTCTGTTGAGAAAAGCTTGTTCATCTTTCATCTTCATGGGAATAGATTTTGGTCATATGCACATGTGTGTACATCGTTTATGTATTGTTTATGTATCTTGGATGACAAAGTAAGATTCTTATAGCTCTCATTTATACTTTTGGTGGCCAAAGGCTACCTGGTTAACTTGGTGTTTACTGTCTAGATTTCTTTCTCAAAGACCAAGCCTTAAGCCCATTTTACTCTGGATGTTATGGATTGTACAACAATAGGTTCTTGCCTAAGCACCACTTAATGGTTATTTTTTGGGCCCTCCTGGCCCAGAGTGAATGTAAATAGTAACATAGTAACTATTTCTCTTTTGGCCAGCACCCCATGATCACCCAGTGATTTGATCTGGGTTTCATAGCTATTAAGAGTCTAAGGCCAGAGTTGAAATCAGAACTCACTCCAAGGCCAACACTCTAACTACTACACCAGGGGTGGGGAACCTGTGCCCTTGAGGACATACGTGGCCCTCTAGGTCCTGAAATGTGGTCCTTTGACTGAATCTGAAGGTTCACCACTCCTGCACTATACCATCTAGAAGCCTCTTGGTCTGGTTTCTGAAAGTTAAGTGCCTGGCAGATAAGGCCAATACAACAATATTGTTGGACTGCTAGAGGAAAAAGTTCCAACAAAAATTTTGTATTTGAAGCAACAATACCAATAAACACTAATTCTCTGCTTTGTTCAAGAACATTAAATCAAGCTCTGGAACAAGGTAAGGATCACTTTAGGGAAAAAAAAAACCTTGTAGAAAAGCAAGATATTTTAGATTTGAAGCTGAAGCTGAAGATAAAGTCATTGTTGTTCTGCCTGAAGGGTGAAAAAAGCTACACCTCTTGACTACAGAGTCAGTTTCAGTATAAACCTTTTTCTAAATTGACCAACAATTCCCAGAATACCCTTGGATTGTAATTCCAAAAATTCCCTCTGAAACCTACAAAGACAAAGATACCTAACTTTGTTTAGGGCCTGAATTTTTCTATTTAGCCTTTTCACTTTCCTAAACTGGCTGCCTGGTCATTCAGGTACATATTCACTCAAGGAGGGGCCTTCGCATAACTTCACATACTGGAATGTCTCAGATCAATGATTTGGGTTCTCCAGGCAATTGGCTGTGACCTGTCACAGGCCAGATACTGGCTTCATATTGGGTTTGATAAATTAATAAGAGGAAATCATTATAATTAATATGCTCTGGATGATAATTTCTAGTGCCACCGAGAAGTCTTTTTTTTTTAAATGGCTTTCTTCGCTACTGACTCATCCATTCAGACTGATCCTAGAGAAGCAGAGAATTGCTTTTCTCTTTATATTTATTTATATATTACTTTCTTTCTAATACTCTTCGTTTCTTTGCAAGTATGCTCTGGTCCACTTACTCAGAATCAGACCGACAATATTTGTTCTTCCAGGTTCTAGAATACCCTGAGGGATTTGGAATTCTTGAGTCCCCATAAGTGGTGTCCCTTCCTCTCCTCACTATTAAGCGACATTAAGTGGTACCTCAGTTCCATTTACATACTTAATATCAATCAGTTTTTATAAACATGTTTACTTAGAAGACACAGGAAGAGAAGAGTTCAAACCTTTTTCTTGATATCTCAGGCACATCTCTATCCTACTTAGGCTTCTGCAGAGGGTGAGCTAAAACTATCTTCAGTTCTTAAATATGCATTGTCCCATTAAGTTCAAGTTCAGATGCATGACGCACCAATGAGTGCTTGCCTCAGCTACTACTGGGTTAGTCCCTCTGGGTACTGATGATATAGATATAGGTATTCCACAACTGGTTCTGATCCACTAATTACTTGATTAGGAGACTTTTTAATTTGCTGTGTAGTCAGAACTGTGAAAGTCTTCAAAAAGCCAGACAGGGTTGAGAAAGAATCACTGACCCAGAGGCTGCTAATACATAAAAGAGAGACAGGAACTCTTGATATGGTAAGAGTAGAGCGCCAACTTTATTACCCTGTGTCCAGGCTTTTCTAGGATGCTTATTAATTGTTTTCCCCTGTGGACATTACACACTTCTTTGTCCCAGGCCAAGGGTGTATTTGCCTTGCATATCTTGAGGACCTTGCTTGAGCATCTTCCTGAGAGACAGGGAACCAATCCAAGCCTATCAGCAGGTCAAACACCTGAGAGGGCTAGTTCAGCTGTCAGGGTCCAAGTCCCACTGCCTGTGGTCCTCAACATTGAGGTATCTTAAGCCTTGTTGATTCCTGAGGATCCACTAGTCTTGAGGTCAGCTACTCTTAAACAGGAGAGTCCTTTGACTAATTTTGGACAAACATTCAAATGATCAGAAAGATCTTAAACCTGGGGTAGGTACATAGGTAGGTAGATAAGTATCTGTTGTTGTTCAGTTGTTCAATCATGTCCAACTCTTCATGATCTGTGGACCAATTGTCCATTGAAATTTGCTTGGCAATGGTACTTGTAGTGGTTTGGCATTTCCTTCTCCAGGGGATTAAGGCAAACAGAGGTTAAGTGATTTGCCCAGGGTCACAGAGGTCATAAAATTCTGAGCCCATATTTGAATTCAGGTCTTCCTGAGTCCAGGCCCAGTGCTCTATCCACTGAGCCACCTAACTACCTCCTAAGATGTATGTGTGTGTGTAGATAAATAGATCAATTGATCTATGTACACATACATCCATATACACACACATACATACACATGCACATACCCATATTGTGTAAGTACACACATGCATGTATATATGTGCATGTGTGTATATGTGTATGTGTATATATGTGTGTATGTATGTGTGTACGCGCAAGTGCGCGCGCACGCACACGCGCGCGCGCGCGCGCGTGTGTGTGTGTGTGTGTATTATAGATGCAAACAGCTAAGCTTGTCATTTGGCTGTTCAGATGATGTAGAATCCTCAAATTCTTGCAGCTCTTCTAAAAAGATTGAATGGTTTAGTGCTGAGATTTCTGAATTTGTTTGGCCTAAAGCCGTCCTTAAAAAAAAATTACTCAGTGGGTCCCTGGAAGTTTACTTTCTTTAAGCCTTTAACATTTTTTTAAAATGTGTGTCATTTCAAATATATATATATATATATATATATACACACACATCATATATATGTTTTTAAATGATACATCTTAAATTTTCTAATTAATGATAAATGTAGGCTTTTTGAAATTTTAATGATGCTATGTTAAGTTATGTAACTGTATAATATCATATGTAGGCAAGTCATTACACGCACATATTCTTGCTAATGTGTGCCGGACTTCCAAACAATGTGCAACAGGCTCGCCTACTAATACTTGCTTGTTAAGACCTGTTAGTAGACTTGACCACTGCTTGGTTATAATTCTCATTTTGTGTGTTTGTTTGGAAATTAAGGTAATCACTACAATTTTAACTTTGTTACACAGCAGATGATATGTGTATGAACAGTTTTTCAAAATTTTCTTCTCTTCTCTTTGTTTTTTATGCTTCTACTTCCCTTTGTTTTTATTTAACATCCCTCTCCCCAATTGTAGCTGAGGCAACTACTGCCCCCCTAGATCATTCTAGTGACCTCCAGGAAGTGGTATCACTCACTTTGGGAACTTATATAAAGTGGGAACATTAACTGAATACATTGAAAGTTTGCCAAAAGTAGTTAAGTGACGTGAATGTTCTCAAAAACCTCCAGGTGAAATATGCACAGATAGAAGTCAAGCTCTATGAAGAAGTTTATGCCTTGAAAGAATCTTTACCAATTACTTTTTGATAAGAGAAGTGAAATCATGAATGCAATTTATTAAGCTACAAAGAAAGAATGTGAATGAAAACCAGATGATGACAAAGAAATTTCAGAAATGAAAGAGAAGGTTAAGCTTAAAAAGGAGAAAAAAGATGAAGACAAAGAAAACCCTAAAGGAATTCCTGAATTTTGGTTGACTCTTCTTAAAAATACTTACTTGCTCAGTGATATGGCTCAGGCATTTGAAATCACTTGAAAGATATTGCTATTATGATATAAGTAAATAATCATTGAGTTCTCAGATACTGACCAACCTATGAATTTTCTATTGGAATTTCACTTTCTATTGGAATATTTTACAGATGAGGTGTTGACAAAGACATATCATATGCAGTCAGAGCCAGATGAATCTGATCCCTTCTCCTTTGGTGGACCAGACATCATGAGTTGCACAGACTGTCAAGTAGATTAGAAAAAAGGGGAAAATGTCACTTTGAAAACTATTAAGAAGAAACAGAAACACAAGGGACATGGGACCATTTGAACTATGATAAAAACAGTTTCCAGGGATTCTTTCCTCAATTTATTTTCTCCTTCTGGAGTTCCTGAGGGTAGAGACCTGAATCATAATGTAGAAACTATCCTTGCTGCAGACTTCAAAATTGGTTATTTTTCACATAAGTCCTAAGGTCAGTATTATACTTCACAGGAGAAGATATTGAAGATGATGATGTAGAAGATGCAGTAGCTGATGATGAGGAAGGGGAAGAGGAAGAAGATGAAGAAAATGATCTGGAATATGATCTGGAGAAAGATCCAAACCCAGTTGAGTGCAAACACTAGGGAGCAGTTTGTGCTGCAGCCTTGAGGATTAACTTCACTGTCCCAGCCTAAATATGCTAGTAGTTACTTACAGCCTTATGTTTTATGTTTTCTTGGTAGAAGCAAGTAAATAATTTTTTTGTTAAAAGAGAGAAAAAGGAAAAAAAAACCAAATATTTAAGAACCAGTTCAAACTGTAGGTTCATTCTACCTAGCATTTTAATAGTATAATTTCTGTCAGATATGTAGAATGCAGTGAATCCCCTAATGCATGCCCATTGCTACATAGTTTAGTTCTTGTGAAGTCTTCTTGTCACGTAGTTACTAGACTGCAGCTTCAAAAATTATCCAAACTGTTATTTGAGACAAATATTGGTTTAGAAAAAAGAAATCCTTCTGAAGAACCAACAAAAGAAGATGAATGGGTAAAACTGCTTGCACTAGCACAGTCTTCCATTACTTTGTAAGAGAAATGCAGTGATTTGTAATACCTATGGGACAAAGCATTTTGAAATTTGATTCAAGAAGAGACTAATATACAGTTAAGAAGTTTTGGTAAGACAAAATTTAATGTCTGTTAACTGTCTGCTTGTTTATGGATTTTTATATTTTAATGTGACGGTGATTTACAAAGAAACTTAGTTCTCCTATTAAGGTTATTGTTTACCAATGGAGTGTGAATAAAACCTAGTATAATTGGGGGAAAAAGTGTGTGTGGCTATATATGTTTGTGTGTACATATAAGTACATATACATATATGTATGCAAACATATGTGTGTATATACATTCATGTATTTGTGTGTGTGTGTTGTTGCAGTTTAAACTCAGGGATGCCAAAAACTGTTGAGGTGGAGACTTTGCCCACCCAAAAACTGTTGGGGTTTCATGACATGTTGTGGTGGAACTGTCTCAAAGAATTCAGAGTCAGACCACCTCTAATCCAAGAACAGACATTGAGATTGTTGCCTCTCAAGAAGTGGGCTAAGTTCGAAGAGGAACCAACAACTTCAGAGAAAGCAAGATGGATTTTTATAGGTTAAAGATGAAATTAGGTATCAGAAATTTATATAGACTAGAGGAATATCATTAATATTAAAAAGGCAGGAGGAGTTTGTTAAAGGGATTAGATAATGGAGGAGGAGTCCCATTTATGGTTCATTGGTTAAACATTCTAGTCATGCTGCCCTCCAGTTGGCTAGCTATTGTAGTCCTGTCTGGTTAAGACAGATAGGTATTGTGGTCTTATCTTGTGTGAGATGGATGATGTGATTGTGATTGAATACAAGAACACACTGTTTCTGTGGGTCTGAGGGCAGTGACTAGGTAGAGGCAGTAGCTAGGTTCCCATCACGTGGACACAGCTGCTGTTTCTGTGGGAACTAAGAGTTCAGGGACACACCTGTTGTTCCAGTGAGCAGTGAGGCATACGTGAAGAAGTTAAGACATTGGCAGGGAGGCTAGGTAGGTACAGTGGGCTGCTGTTCAGTGGGGCTGGACCCATAATAAAGTTAGAACATGGGGACTGGGGGCAGCTTTATTAGAATTCCATCATATATGATAAATTCAAGGCAATTAATAGAGGGAAGATACTAATATTAAGGGGTATTGGGAAGAGCTTCTTGTAGAAGGTAAGATTTTAGCTGGGATTTGGAGGAAGCCATATATTCAGTATATATCTTATATGCACTTAGTCATTTACATGTTATCTTCCCCATTAGAATGTAAGCCCCTTGAGTGCAGGGACTATTTTTGCCTTTCTTTGTATCCTCAAGTGTTGGCACAGAATATAACTTAAATTGTTGTTGACCTATTGATTGATAGAACAAGGATAAAAGAATACCTAAATATTCACTAGATCCTAAAGGCTCATTAGAATCAGATTTATTGGGAGGTTGGAAGCTCAGTGGGATAATGATATTGTACAAAAGTAGAAATAGCCAGCTTGGCATTGTTAATTTTGGTGTTCTGTGGATCTGCACTTGCATTGTGCAACAGACAATATGGTAATGTGCAGTCATATATGTCATCAAGATGTGTGGACTCACAAGATAGATGAGTAGATTGTTTTTTTCAATCCTCACAACCTCTTAAATCTCTCCAAAATAAGTAAGAACTGTACACAAGTGATAAAACAGTTTCAGTTGTTTAGTACTCCAAGAATCCAAGGGAGGTCTGATGAACTATATTCTTCAAACTTTAATGTGTTTACTCAGCACCCCACAACTCACTATGTTCCATGGATCAGGGCTGCACAAACCAACCTATGCTTTGCAGCAGAACTCAACTATTATCCTCCTTACCCCACTATTTCCAGTGTCTTGGATATGCAAATGGAAGAAATGTGTTTAGATTGCAATAGCAGTATAGCAGCAAGGAGTAAGAGTGGGGTAGTACTCTCTGTTTCAACAGACCTCAGCCAGAGAAGTAAGGAACATAAAGATCTGGGGCAGGACACGTGAAGGCCCTTCACTGATACTGAAGGGAAGAGCCTACTATCTACCTGGGGCTAGTTCTGTATCCACAGAAGGCAAAAACCAACGCTGGTGATCCATGAATTTCCCATTGTGCAAGGATGATGGGATAGCTGTAACACAGCCCCCAGGGAAACTATCTTCAAATGGGAGTTAGTAAGTGAACAATAGGGGGAAATAAGAGGGGAAAAATGACTGAAATTATTAAATATTTCAAAATCAGGAAAATTTAACTAAAGATCTTGAACACAAATAGATAAACCAACAGGAAAGACACGAAGATATTAGTAGCAAAAGGAAACATGGTCTCCAAATTAGGCAAAAGAGTTCAGGCATCTTTGAATAAATATGGAAGGATAAAGGAAAGTGAATCAACACCTGATTAACCTTATCTCTGTAGTATTGTACTTTTATTTATTTTGTTAGTAATTTCTGATTACATTTTAATTGCCAGTTAAGTGAGAAGCTTGAGGCCAGAAGGCTGAGAATTTGACATCTCTGACTTAGAGGATTCAACCAAGATGTTTCATTCCCAATTAACTGAGAAATGACACAGAGTTTACACACACACACACACACACACACACACACACACACACACAATTACCAGTATTTATTTGTAAAATAATAATATAGATTTAGACCTTTAAGTCTCATTATATAACAATTAGTAAATCCCAATAGTTATGTGACAATCAAGTCCCAATTGTTATATCACAATCAATAAGTCTTAATAGTTATGTAACATGATATCAGTAAGTCCCAATAGTTACATCACAATCAGTGAATCTCAATAGTTAAGAATTTTACTACAATTGATTAGCACCAATGGGGAAATTATCTACATCTGGATCACATAACTAAGGAGTCTGGGGTCAGCCTCCAGAGTCCCAATAGGAAGTTCCTCAGCCTACTCATCTGTACTGTGGTGGAGACTCCCAAGAAGACTCAGGTCTACTTGCCTTTAGTAGTTCCTTCTAACCGAGAATGTGTTTTGCCAATTAAATGCATGATCTGTGTGAAATGAACTGTTCTCAAAACATCCTTGAGAGCATTTCTGCTTAGAAATGCTTGGTTCTGGGAGGGGTTGCCAACTCTTTCCAGGAGCAAACATTCCCCTACCTCTGGCTAGAAATAAAATTAATTAGAGTCAGAGTACAGGTATATTGAGCTAGGTCAGAATTTATGCATCACACTTAGGCCTCCAAATTTTAATACACCCTACCAGCTTCTGTGGCTGATTAACTTCTGTGACTTACTATTGGGAAGGTTCTGTCTCTCAGAATCATAGAATTTTAAAGGCAGAGGAGACAGTACAGAAAATCTAGTCTAACCTACTCCTACCCCCAGAATTTACATCTTAGTTCCTGCCACCTGTGGTTGTTCAGTTTGGAACTGAACTTTGTAAAAAGTAGTTGAGGTACTGGTATAGTTATTTTCAACTTCTGGAGAGTGAGCACTAGGGCTCCATGAGGTCCTTTAATAAATACCACCGAGGTATAATAGCTTTTCTCTAAACTCTATTCCTCTGTCACTTCTTTTCATAGTTTAAAACGCATCTTCAGTCTACTCACAAAAAAGCAAACAGCACAACTAAGCAGAATTATAAAAGGGAGGTAAAGAAAAAATTGCAAGACAATTTTTTAAAGGCAAGTTTTAAGATTCTAGTACTAGCAATTAAGATAGGAGCCAGAAGAATCTATATTCTGACTTCATTGCCAGCCTTAAATCCTCCTCCACACAGAGAAAAGTGTCTTAAGAATATCTTTCCAGCTTTTCCTTCCTTTTCCCATCTTCCTACTCTTTTACAACCTGTTGGTATAGGGAAGGGCAAACAGGTCTAGCAATTATTTTAGTTCTTTTTAATCTTTAACTTTTGGGGCAGCTAGGTGGCACAGTGGGTAGGGAACTGGTTCTGGAGTCCAGCCTCAGGCATTTATTAGCTGTGTGACCCTGGGCAAGTCACTTAACCCTATTCTCTCCCCAAAATAAAAGCAAACAAACAAACCCCTAAACCTTCTTTTCCATGTTTTGCATTTAGTGGTAACATTTCCTTTTACAATTAGTCTGTGTCACAACAGATTTGCCAT
>CM053593.1:243997237-244008814 GCA_028646575.1 Pseudocheirus occidentalis | reverse complement strand
CTAAATTGAATGACAACAGGTGACAGGAACTAGGAAACAAGGGGGTAAAAAGTGAAATAAAGAAGTTAGGTTAAAAAGCTGGCCCCTCTCCCTTCAGAAAGAAAAAAAAAAAGCATGGTAGTTGGTACTAGAAAATCCTAGATATTCTGGGGGAGGTCCGGACGATAGCCAAGTCCAGGGACTTCCAGAGACGATTTCGGAGGGCGACCTTACAGGCCCCGCCTCCTATCCCGTTCTTCCTCCCTTTTCCCAGTGCGCATGCCCACTATTCAAAAACACTCCCCTATGCCTTCCGTGCCCCGTCCCCGCCCCCGAATCCCGATCTGCGATTGGCCCATCTCACGTGACCGCCCTGTCTGCCTCGCCAATAGGGATGTCCCCTCAGTGCCTCCTCCCTACCCCCTATCCAGGCAGCGTGTACTCGGCCGTACCGCCTGACAGCCTGGGGCGGATAGTACTAGAGGATGGCGGCGGCAGCGGTGGTTTCCACGGCGCGGTGGGTTCGAGTTCGGGTTGGGGTCGTGGAGGCAGCCAGGCTCCATGGCCAGCTGGGAAGCTCTCGGCTCGGGCGGCTCTTCCTCCTGCCTTCGACTGTACGGGACGTGGCCCAGAGGCGGCATGTGGCTCACTTCACCTTTCATCCGGACCCGGAGAACAGGCAGTATGGTGAGCTAGCCGGCCTCGGATACTGAGCCGGAAGCTCCTGGGGTCGGGGGCTGCCTCTGGCCCTCTTTAGGTCTCTGTCCATTACCAGCGGGACACCCCGAGGTCCCTACCCCTGTCTCTCTGTCTTTCCCTTCCTCTCTGTTTCTCCCTTTCTTTCTCCTCTTTTCTGTCTGTCTGTGTCTCTCTGTCTCTTTCTTGGCATCTCTGACTTTCTGTCTCTCTTGTCTCTCCCTCCCCTCTGTCACGATCTCTTTAATTCTCTCTGTCTCTCCTCTTCCCTCGCTCTGTTCATCTCTCTCTCTCTTCTCTCTGTCTCTCTCTCTCTCTCTCTTCCCCCCCATGACTTTCTGTTCCTCTCCCCCCTTTCCTTTTTTCCACCTCTTTTCTGTTGTCCTCTTCCCTTCCCTATTTCATAGACTCTTAAATGTCCAGTTCACACCCAGATCCCCGCCCCTCCTCCCCCATTTTACGGATGAGGAAACTCATCCTTACCATAGAAGTAAGTGCAAAGACTTTGCCCAAGATCACCCAGATAATAAGGGACAACAAAGCATGATCCAATAATTAAGGAAGACTAATTAGGACTCTGTAGAGTCTACTGAGGTAATATAATAGTAACTTTATAGGTCAAAGAAGAAAATAATTGTTCAGAAGAAGCTGCTGATAACACTGATTACATTTCCTAAAGGACAGAGTGAGGAGTCTACCACGAGTTCTTTGACTCCAGATACTCTGATCTTGATATTAATGACTCAAGGCCCTTCCCACCAGCTTTGTTTTCAGACCACTTGAGAGACAGTAACTCCACCTAGGCCTGTTAAAGTGGGATTGAAGGGTGCTTTGGTGGTTAAAAGTCTAGGACTTTACTCTTCTTTTCTTATGCTGCCTCCTTGCTTTTGGAAAAAGATGCAATTGGTATTGCCATGACTTTCCATAGGACCCTCCCTAACTAGTTGTAGACTAATAAAAGCAAGGAAAACCTTTGATAAACAGAGGAAAGTGGAAACACAGTAGAATATAATGATTTTCCCAGCATTTACTGGAATTGATAGATTTGACCAAATGCTTTAATTTCAGTGGAAAATGACACTGCTGAGTGGTTTGGATAACAGAATGGGTAATTATTTGAGTTTCAATATCTAAACTTTTGCAGTAATAATGACTTATACAGAAGACAGTTTTTGTATATATTCTTATTTTATCCTTAGAGCAAGTAGGTAGTACACGAATTATCTTACTTTAGAAGGCAGACCTGGGGTTTGAACATAAAGGTCTCTGATTATAACTAAACTGTTTTTACACCATTCTACACTTCAATTACAGTGATTGATGGATTGTTTTATTTTTCTCCTCTTAAAAATCTAAATATATAGTTGTATACCACAGTTTATAAAAAAACCCCCAAATCTTCTGTTATCTCCCTAATGTACTTAGGGAGGCAAAGTTCTTTTGGTGTTCCTCCTAGAACAAGGATTCTTTTTTTTCTTTTGGAGGAGGTAAGGCAGGGCAATTGGGATTAAGTGACCTGCCCTGGAGTCAGGAGGACCTGAGTTCAAATCTGACCTCAGACACTTACTACTTACTAGCCCTGTGACCTTGGGCAAGTCACTTGATCCCATTTGCCCTGTCTTCCCCCCCTTCAAAAAGCAAAAAAATTAAAAAATAAAAATAAATTTATGAAACCATTTATTTCTATCGTAGGATGATGTTCACCTGCTTCTGATCTCTGGTGGCATATAGACACTGGTCCTGTGAAAGATCTTTACTATAAACAGCAATACCCCAAGTTACTACAAGACTTTGTAGTAGGAGATGTCAGATATTTCCTTTTTGATTATAAAGTTGAACTTAAACAATTTTGAGTGGGGTTTTTAGCATAAGGGCATAATTGGGTAATTTGATTCTTATACTCCAGTCTAGAACTGAGCAATAGTGGTAATTGCAATCATATTAGAGAAGAAAATTGAGAACCTTTTCCCGCTCATGGTATGCTGCTCACATTCTTGTTTCAATAGTTTTTATATATAGGGTATGGTGCTTTGAGGCGTGAGAGTACTTTTTTTTTCTTACTGGTGTGTTTCCCTCTGAGTTTCCATTTTCTTTGTCCTGGGAGTGTCAGGATGGTACTTGCTAGATTCCCCTTTTGGGGAAATCTTCTTTAGTTCAGGCTGTCAGACTAGCTCATCCCTGGATCTTGATATTTGCTTTGCCATTAAAGCCTTAGGACTTGTGGGCCTCTCCACTTGCAGCTGAACTCTCTGTGTGTTGTCTTCCCCAGTAATAGTGTGGGTTCCTTGAAAGCAGGGATTATCTCATCTTTTAAAATTTGCATTCCAAGTACTTAGCACAGTGCTTGACACACTGGTGCTTACTAAATTATTTTTCAATTATTCAAATTCTTCATGGAATTCTCTTTCTTTTATTCCATAATAGTTATTATTGCAGTAATTCCAGTTATATTCATGGTGGTCTTTTTTTTCCCCAAAAGCTCCTCCTGCAGTATTAGATGGCTTAGTATCTCATGAATGTTTCTTGTTGCCTTTGGATAACAAGAAAATCAACTCTGCTAAACTTTTTTTTCCCTTCTCTAATGAGAACCTGTGAGCCATGCTTCCATTTAATTATGAGTTCTGGTTACTTTAATAGTAAGATTAACAAGACTGATATAATTCATTTCTGTTACAGTATATGTCTTTTTTATTGTCCCTGGACAAAGATCCCACATTTAGATTGGCAACAGTTAAATTAATGTTTGTAGGTAGCTTAAAAACAGTGTGATTCTTTGTATCTTCTGTCTCTTTATCTATCACTCTACCATGTTATTGGAGAAGAGTAGAAGAGGACTGCACAGGCCATTTTATACTTTGTTTCATGGGTTTTCATGACCAAAGTATTTAACACTAAGCCCCTCTGAACTCAGCTAACCCAGTCCTCAGAAAGTAGACAGTTTTTGGATCCATACATGGAGCGTTTCCTTTATAGTATAGTTATCCCTTCCACAGAGTGACTTTCCCCATCTTGGTTTTGATATATTGTGGGTTGGTATAAAAAAAATTACTGTAAATGGGAACTTTCAGGAGCTTTGTGGAAGCCACAGAGGATATGTAAAAGGCAAGCAGACAATATAGAAGAAGTTTAGACACTCAGGAATGCTTACCGCCAATTTTACAATAAGGTACTGTAAATACCCCATAAAAGAAAAAGAAGATATTCAGACCTCTTCTCTGGTATGGAGAGTCAAAAATTTTTACGTGGATTTTCCAGATCAGGGGAGTGCTACCTAACCTATGAGATTGCGGAAAGGATAACTGAAGTACCTGTTTTTAGCTTTCACTTGCTATTATGGCCCTCTACTTCATGCTGTGCAAGTTTTTTGCACATTCATCAGGCAAATTTATCCAAAGTGCTAGAAGCCTTCTTGGTTTTTAGTTGTTTGGATAAGAACAATTTTTTTCTTATGGAAGAGGTTGGACTGAGGTCTCTTCCAGTTCTAAGTGTGTGAATAACTGTATAAAACACCATTAATAAGCCCACACTCTGTCTCAAGTACTGGGGATACAAATTCAAATACAAAGGAGAGACATTCCTTGCTCTCAAGGAATTTATATCCTAATAGAGACAGACTCCCTACTTAGGGGAGTGTTGGCCAGGGAAGGATAAAATCATAGGGATAGTGAGTAGAATCAAGGGCAATCAATATACCTGCTCCTTCCAGAAACAATAGTAATCTTGATTAGATCATAATGCCCAAAGTTAGGAGTGGAAAGCCTGGAAGGGTTGGTATGCCTGGCATTGGCACATCAGGAGGAAGGCAAAATCAGGTGCCTGGGACAGATTTACAGAGCTGTTATCTATCAGCATGGCCTTGGGATGGGAGTTGTAGGTCCAGATGGGAGGCTGCAGGGTATGAAGCATGGCAGGAAAATATGTGATCCTAGATGACCATTCCATCAGAGCCCCCTTTTTCTTTTTCCAAACTCATGAGCCTTGTTGTATTTAACTTACCTTCTCTTTGAGATTTCCTATATATTCTGTTTGCACATTGTCTTCTTCATTAAAATGTGAGCTCCTAGAGGGCAGGAATCTTTTTTGTCTTTGTGTCCCCAGCACGTAGCAAAATGCTTGCAATGTAGTAAGTTTTTAATAAGTTCTTATATAGCAAGTTAATAGGACTTTTATCTGTCTACTAGACAGATAAATGATAAATGAACAGATTATAATCTGTTTGAGGACAAAGACTGTATCTTATTTAAACCTTATTTCTTTCCTGCAGGGCTTTGCGCTGGACATTGCATAGAAGGTACTTGATGGATATTTATTCATAGGATCATAGAGTTAAGGCTAGATGGGACTTGAGATGTCATCAAATCCAACTTTTCCCATTTTGCAGATGATACATTGAGGCCCAGAGTGGTTAGCTCACTTGCCATGGTGTCCAGGATTGAATTTGGCCTAGGTCATCCTGATTCCCAAGTTCAGTGTTCTTTCTAATGTTAATGAATATGAACAGAAAAAGAACTGGAGAGATTCTCTGCATTTCAAGGTAAAGAATGATACACTAAAAGTACTCTCTCTTGTCTGTTATATGCTATTTAGCTGATATGTAGTGCAGATTGCAGAATAGTTAAAAAAAATTTCCTAGATGAGAATAGATACAATTTGACATTACATTTCAATATGAACCTGGGGCCAAATTCTACTTCTAAATGTCAAGGAAGATCAAAATGTTCATTGTTCTACCCTCCTTTCCCACACAACCTCCAGAGTTTTTTTTTTAACCTTATTTGTTACAAAGTCTTGAGTTATTAGAAATAATAGACTGTGCAGTCATTTTTTTGGAACTGTTGCTTTGTAGATTAAAGCAAATCAGTTCTATTCAAAGCACTGATTAATTTTAGAAATTTAAGAAAGGCTTAAAATGTTTGTTGATTGATCAGCTACACTTAGGGCTAATATAAACACAGTGAAAGTCATCCTTTGGAAAAGATGTTGAAGATGAAGTTTAGAAGGGTCTGAGCAAAGGAGAAAGAAAGTTTGGTTTAATATACTTTCTTACGGAATGTAACAAAAAAGATCATAAGGGTCTTTAGAAATTGTCTAGTTTAACTTTCTCATCTTAAAGATGAGGAACAACACAGATTAAAGTCATACGGGGAATAAATAGTAGAGCTGGGATTTGAATCCAGTTTCTCTTAATCCAAATCCAGTGTCCTTTTCTCCATGTTCTATTATTCTTCTTCTTCGACACTCAGAGACACAGCTTAACATGAAAAGTTGTCTTCAAGCCCAAGAATCCACCATTTTCTTTCTTGTTTGACAGAAGCATTTTCATTCTTCTCAGACTTATCTAACAGTAGCTATTGATAGTCCTTCAAGCTTATTCTACAGGAATGCTGTACAGGCATTTATCCTGCATGGAAACGTGTGTGTGTGTGTGTGTGTGTGTGTGTGTGTGTGTGTGTGATGTTTTATTGACACTGATTTTTATCGCAAATAATTGTTGGTTGTAGAGAATACTAGGTAAAGAATGTAGTATTGTTCCTTAATAATAATGGAATTTGTGGTCATGTTTTAAAAAACCAGCCCTGAATGAACCACCTAAATGTAATACGTATGTCAATTGGGACGTTTTGGACCCTTTGTGTTGGGTTAGATTTTTCTCAAAATTTTTGGCTTGGTCCCCACTAAGTATATATTTTGGGAACATCGAAAGTTGGCTAATAATGTCTGTCTAAAAGAACTCTTTGCTCCCATGTAAGCACTCACGTTAAGTAATACAGGGGAAGCTTTAATCAAATAATTAAATGAAAGGGATCAATACCCCAATTTATAATCCATTAAGACATTCTCCCTTCTGTTGCTTCCTACCTCCTACAGAGACCTATCAAATTGCTGTGATTTATAGTGTCACCTGGGCTGAAGATACCCTCTCCCCATTTGGGGAAAGTTGCTAAATAAGAAAGTGCTCTTCCTTTCTGGTGAATTCCTTTCTCTCCCAACCCTCCCTTCTTAAGGAACAACAGGGTAATGTGTAATAGTGAAGAATTGGATTCGAGTACCCTTTAACATCAAGGCTTCTTTCTGTTCTATTCCCCCTTTTTCCCTTGGGGGTTGTGCAGGAGTAGTTTTTGGGCCTCTATTGCCAAGTGAACTGGACATTTAATGCTCTTCTTTCTCTTACCAAGGCTTAGTCTCATTTTGTATTTCTGTCTGACTTCTTTTTGGGGATGCAACATGGATGTTCAGACTTCATTTTGGTCCTGTGTGTCTCCATGGCATGTGTCTCCAACTCATCGGCATTCAATATTTCTGCATCAGTTTGGATTTGTATCTCTTGAGTCTCATTTTGTTTCTATGTGGTGCTGGTTCCTCATTGTATGTATTTCTGTTGTAGTATTTCATGGATATATACATCTCTTTGCAAGGAATTAAGTTCTTTTGTCTGTCCTCTATTTTTTTTTTGTGCTTGACCTTGCCTTTTTCTTTTAAGTTTTACAGTTTTATTGTCTTGTTTTATTTTCACAAATATTTCCAGACTATCTTTCTACCCCATGAAAGCTGTCGTAACAAAATAAAATAGTAAAGCAAAGCTAGCACTACTGACTTCATCTGAAAGTGTGTACACACTCCATATCTATAGCACTGCCCTCTTTATATTTTTGTTTTTTAAAAAATGAACAGGAATCCATTTTCTCCCCCTCTCACACTCTACCCCTTTGGGGACAAAAAGTTCATAAAACCCCTGAAATTTATCATGGGTTCCCAAGGGACCACCTTCCCCACAAACTAAGAACTGTTTTGTAGAAATCTTCAACAAGGAAAAAGTTGAATGGTTAAAATACAGTTTTGGGTTAACAGTCTACACCTAATTTAACAATGGTCATTTAATCTTCTACTTAGACTACTTGGTTTCTTCTTTGATCATTCCCTTTAAGAACTGAAAAAGGGCCTCCCTGTGAGCAATCAAAAGATAATCTCTTATGAATAGGAATGAATTATAAACTCAACTACAAAGGTATACATTTCAAGTATAAAGAGGTACTTTTTGGTTACCACCCTTATTACATTTTCCAGAAGTCTTGGTATGTTGTTCTAAATATATTTTCAGTTGAATAAAAAAAAGAAGACTTTTATTATGCTTTTGCAATTTGATGTAGGGGGAGCTAAATGGATGGAGTCCTGGCTTTGGAGTCAGGAGGATTTGAATTAGCATGTTACTTCAGACTTATCCTAGATATATGACCTTGGGCAAGTTACTTCACAGCTCTTAGTTTCACTTCCACAATTATAATGGTGGAAACCTATTTATGGTCATCTGTGCTTATTAGAGTTAACTTCATACTACTAAGATTTACACTTATTGAAACATTAAATCAAACTTTGTTAATTTGGAACTTGTAGTTATCTGGTTAATAATACAGACACTAACAGTTCTACAAATAACCAATTCAATTCCTGAAGGTCCTAGAAAGTGTGTCTTGTATTGTTGCTCATAGGAAGGCTCCTTCTTTGCCCATCCAGTGGGTGTCACTTTGGCGAGTGTGTGGCATTCTGGCAAGTTTCTCTGTCAATCAGGACTACAAACACAATTCAAACACAAGATGGGAGCAGGGCAGAACTCAGATTATTCTGGCTAAGGGTATTACAGATTATATCTAATTTCTGATTGGTGATTGTTTACCTAAGTTATGATGAAATTGAAGCTAAGATCATTAGCAAATGTTTATTAATTATTTACCAGATTTTTGGGGACATAAACCATCAGTAGTTGTTTACTAGAATTGGGAGATACATAGATCAGTAATAGTTATTATAAATTTGGGGGTCACATGTGATAGCCAGACTATTTACAAGTCTTTGTAAACATATTTACAATATCTTTTTATAGAAGAACAGGTTATACAACAACCACTTAGTTGCAAAATAGAGGTTTAAAACAGAATAGTTGTTTATCATACCTAAGATAACATACCGTACTTTTTCTCAGTACAGGGTTACTTGTACTAGCTACCTTAAAAGACTTTTATATCAAACGAGAGAATGTATGAAAAATACCTTGAAAATCTTAAAGCATTCTATAGAATTATTTTATTATCACAATCTTTATTATTTCCATGCCCTCTGCAATTGTCATTGCCTTCCTCTAAACTATACAAAAAACTCCAGATACAGTCTAAGCAGGGCAGAACACCTTGGGAATGCTCCTTCCATATTCCTGATTGCAGAAGCATAGTCTAGTCAAGTAGAGGGTTGACTTTGGAGTAAGGAAAATTTGGTTTCAAGACCCTTCTCTGACACATACTGGCTGATTGATCCTGGGCAAGTCACTTAATCTCTCCGTATGCCCAGGCAACTCTCTGAGGGTATATAAGGCCATAAATTGCAAAACAAGTACTGATCAGAATTGAATTTATTTCTTAGGGAATTCCCCATACCCATGAAATCAAAGTTTGGGACGCATTCATGTCTTCCTCACTTTTATGGGCTTTGAAAATAGGATCATGGCCTATCTAAAGGACTGAACTGCTCCACTGTTTGATCTACCTTATGTTACACTAAATATCTAAACTAATCCCACATGACAATACCTGTAGCATTTCCAGGCTTGGCAGCCATATTGTTTCCTCCTAACCATGTTCATTGGCTATTTTGCTGTCTTTTTTGTTAATAATAATGCATTCAGTTTCACTAAAGGAATTTAGTTATAAACTAGGAGGAAACCATTCAGAACACTATATTCTTCAGTTGTCATTAGCACAGCTACTTCTTTGGGGCCAGGAACCACTTGTTGCCAACAGTAAAGAGTGATGATTTTATTTATTATACTCCTGAGAAAGGTTATATGGTCTAGTGAATAGAGTGCTAAATTTGAAGTCAGGAAGAATTTACTATGTGACCTTGGATAAGTAATTTCTTTTCCCTGAGCTTCATACAACTCTCTAAGACTAACTTAGGGTGACTTAACCAAATTGGAGTATGTCAATACTTTAAGAACTTGTAATTTCTTTGATTTAGTTCTTAGGTCATAATACTATTGCCTTTGAAAATCTCTCTAAATTTTTCACTTAATGATTAACACTCTCACCTGGACATACATTCTGCATAGTAGTAAATCTGAACACCTATAGATCATCATGCAAACTCCATTCCCTGTTCTTCATCTGATTCCTTATTTCCATCCTCCTTACCTTTCTCTCCATCCACCCCACTCCTCAAGTCCTAACTAAATGCAACCCACCTTTCCACTGTGCCCTCTGGAATGTCTGCTTCATAGGCGACAAACTTATTTTCTTAAATCTTTTCCTTTACCACTCCTAATACATTCTGGCTTTCAGAGTCCTGGCTTGCTTGTGATAACACAGCCTCCTTGGCTAACTTTTCCAGCATTTCCCTCAGCTTCCTGGATGAGGATGGGGAGTTGCTTTCCATGGACACTTCCAGGTCCTTTCCCTACCACTATTACTTGGTAACCTCTCCTCCTTTGAGGTTCATACAGTCACGTCTATGACCCTATCAAAATCCCAGTAGCTGTTGTCTTCAGACCTCCAGGACACTCTCCTTTCCTCAGTGAGTTCAGTACCTGACTCAAAGTCTTTCTTTGCTTTTCAATTCCTGAATTCAGACTAGGGGACTTCTTCAGAGTCCCTCAAACAACCTAACCTCTCAGTTCTTCAACCTATTTATTTCCCATAACCTACTTCTCCACCCTACCTCAGCCACTCACAAAGATCTTGCTCTTGATCTTGCCATCACTCACAAATGCACTGCTTCAGTATTCAAGAGTTTTGAAATTTCCTTATTTCATCACAATCTATTGACTTTCTGCCTCTCTTTCTTAGGAATCTACATTTATAGTTGGAAGGGGCTTTTAAGGCCATTTGTTCCAGCGTCTTCATTTTATAAAGGTAGAGATGGGCTCAGAGAAATAAAATGACTTGTTCATGGTCACACTGTTAGTGTAGCATGATTTGAACCCAGGTCTTCCCAACTGCAGGGCAGCACTCTATCTACTATGACATGTATGACCTTGGAGATTTGACAGAATGATTTTTTTAAAGTAGAGCAAAAAATACACAAGAAGAACATGTCAAAACAAGAGTCATGGGATGACTAGGGTCCCAAAATTTCCATTACTGCAATAAATGGTGGCATACCTAGGCAACTGGGAGAAGTCCATCTCCATTTAGGACAACAGGCAGAGTCAGGTGACTCAGCTTCTCTTATACATTTCAAACATGTAGACAGTTGTAGTAAAAAATTTAAATAATAGGATTATGTGCATTGTTTTAGGAACTTCATAGACATCCAAGATATTTGTTCCACAGGATGTTAATTTTTATCAGGTTAAACTGGTTAAAATAACTCGGTACCACCATCATCAGGGTCACCTAGATTCTCTTTTTATTAATTTATGCTTTAATTCTTTTAGGAATTCTGCTTGGACTTATGTGTATAAACTACATTTTTTCTCTGAGGCTCTGCTTGTAGATGTTTTTGAATCTTTTTTGTTGTTGTTGTTGTTTGTTTGGTTTGTGTTTTGAGCTTCCCTGTCACCATAATAGCTCTTTATGGTAAAATACTTCTTTTGTTTTTTCATTCTTTCAGCCAGCTTATGTTAGTTCTTTGGACTTTATATTAGGGCTGGGATGACATGAACTTCTGTCATCTTATATCTTTCTGCCACTTTGAAAGTTCAGGTTGGGACGTGTAAGCTTTCAGTGCTCTCAGATGAGATCCAGGGCAAAAACTGTGCATTACTCTCCTGGTGCGAGTTCTACAAGTTTCTGACCTAATTTTGAATGTGTTGGCTTGTCCCTGGTTGGGAGTTTCAGTACACTGTAACCGGATTAATCAACTAGTGTGCTAGGAAACTGTAAGTTCAAAGCTACTGAATTGTAGGCGTTTCTTTGG
>CM053593.1:243977885-243996737 GCA_028646575.1 Pseudocheirus occidentalis | reverse complement strand
TATATGAATGTGATGGAATATTATTGTGCTATAAGAAATGGGAAGGAGATGGACTTCATAATTACCTGGAGAGGCTTATACGAATTGATGCTAAGTGAGAGGAGCAGAACCAGGAAAAATTTGTACAGTCATAGATACATCATATGTGTGACGAACAGCCTTGAAAAACTGGACTCTTCTCAGCAATGCACAGTTAAAAGACAACTCTACAAGTCTCAGGATAGGAGATATCTACATTCAGAGAAAGAGCCAGAAAGACCAGTGTTTAAATAGAGACTGAAGCGATGCATACTATCGTTCTTTTCTATGTTTGGTTTTTGTTTCTGTTTCCTCATTGTTCACTCCATTGGCTATATACAACCAGACTATTGCACAATGTGAAAGAGTTTGTACATCCTATACATGAGTGTATGCCACCATGGCGGGGGGACAAGAGGAGGAAGAAGGGGAGAAAAATCTGATACTCAAGTGATTCTGGAACTCAATAGTCAAAAGTCAACTAAAAAAAGTAAAAAAACTGACCAAAATAGAAGGGATCAAGGAGAGGCTAAGGGGCTTTTGGTTTGGGTTTTACAGAAAACTGGATAGAGGGTATCTCTCTTTTTTTTTCCTTTTTGGAGAGGGGAAGGCAGGGCAATTGGGGTTAAGTGATTTGCCCAAGATCACAAGGCTAGTTTTTTTATGTGTTAAGTATCTGAGGCCAAGATTTGAACTCAGGTCCTCTTGACTCCAGGGCTGGCCCTCTATTCACTGCACCACCTACCCCCCGTAGAGGTTATTTCTAATGTAGAAAACAAGTGATCCAAAATGGTGCACAGGTATTATGAGGGGCAACTAAGCCACTTCTGCCTAGTGACATCCTCAGCTAAAAAGGAAACTTGTTCTACAAGAGGTTAAGGAATTGTGATGAATCCCAACTTTTCTTTCCTGTCATACTTGTATCTGTGTATGCAGAACAAATATTTACTCCAAAGTTTTTCTGTTCTTTGAGTCCGTTTATGAACTCATTTAATTTGTCCCTTTGAAAGTATTTATCCTTAACATCAAATAATTGATCATCATTGTTCTGTAATTTGTGCCTGCATATTGATTGTGTACAGGAAATGTAAATGGAAGGTGCCATAACTAGCTGTTAATATAGAGTTCAACCAGATCAAAAATTCAAATTTTGTCCAAAATATTAGAGACAGACAGCAGTCAAACCTGCTTAACAGTGACATCTGCTGTTCACGTATTCATGACTAACAAGGTGAGACACAGTAGGGGAACTAAATTGTATTAATCTTGCCATTTTCAATGTAAATGAATTCAGAATAAACTGTCTGGCTCTCCTTAGGAGGCAAATTAGAATTTGGGTAGGTATTAGTAGTGCTAGTCTAATTGTGTTATCAAAGGCAACAAGAAATATTCTTTTATGGATTACTTGGTCAGGAAATAGAAATAAAAGACCAAAGGCTTGTAAGCTATCCAGAATCCTCCCAACAATATATCTTAAACATTCTTTTCCAGAAGAGAGGCAGAAAGCACTGAATATGGGGAGCACTTTTCAAAAAACGTAATCTATCTTGACAATAAATAGTTACCAGGGTAGCCATCATTTCTGAATCTGCTGCCTGTGTTCCTTCAAGCCACTGACTAGTTAGGGCAAAGGTAAAAATCGTTACCAACCCAATACAAAGGGAAAAGATGAATATATTCAAAAAGAAATTATGACAGCTCCAAAAGAGTGCATATACTAAACATGCTATGTTTATTTGCATGGCAAGAAGATAACATTTTTTTGTTAGCTGACAGAATTCCTAGATCCTTTGTTCTCTTTGTTGTGGTGATGTCTTTACATTGGTTAAACTTCCCAAGGAAATGAGTGGCATTACATTTTTAACAGGGTCAAAGAATTTCTCACCTAGTGGCTGGCCTACTAGTGATATCTCTCCCTACTTAGCTTTTGTTGTTTTTCAGTCATATCTGACTTCATTGTTAGACAGCAGACACAATCTGTCATTAAGATATACTAAAAGCCTTTCATGCATAGCAGAACTTTGCAAGGTTCATAGACTTCTAGAGGGTAGAGCTGCCTCCATGCAACAATAAGGCATCAAGATGGGACTTTTGTGGAAGTTTGAAGGAGCAGCATCTATGAAATGCTCAATCCTATGAGGCACTGCTCTTCAAATATTCCATTTTGTTTTGTAGTAATACTTTACTTTCCCAGAGCAAGGCTGGCTATAATCCTTCTTCAGGTTTTAGGGCATCTCTGAGGATTTAATACTATCAGCTCAAATAACAAGAACAATAAGACAATCTAGAATTTATAAATCATTTTAAGGTTTGCAAAGAGCTTTACTTATCTTTATCTGATCCTTTTTTTGTGGCGGCAAAGAATTGGAAACTGAGGGGATGTCCATCAATTGGGAAATGGTTAAACAAATTGTGGCATATGAAAGTAATGGAATATTATGTGCTCTAAGCAATGATGAGCAAGATGATTTCAGAAAAATCTGGAAATGACTTACATAAATTGATGCAAAATGAAGTGAGCAGAACCAGTAGAACGTTGTATACAGTTGCAGCAACATTTGTGCAGTGATCAACTATGAATAACTTAGCTCTTCTCAGCAATACAATGGTCAAGACAATTCCAAAGGACTCATCATGTAAAGTGTTATCCACCTCCAGAGAAAGAACTGATGTGGCCTGAATACAGATTGAAGCATACTATTTTTACTTTCTTCATTTTTTTCGTGTTTTTTTTTCCTTTTTGTCTGTTTCTTCTTTCACAACATGACTAATATGGAATGTTTTACATGACTGCACATATATAACCTATATCAAATTGCTTACCATTTGTGGGGGGGGGGAAGTGGGAGGGAGAGGAAAAAATTGAAACTCAAAAAAAATCTTTTTAATTAATGTAAAAAATTGTCATTACACATAATTGGAAATAAAATACCATAGAATATTTGATCCTTTTAACAATCCTGTGAGATAGGTACTATTATCTCCATTTTACAAATAAGGAAATTGAGACAGATAAATTAAGTGACTTGTATAGATTCATTTAGCTAATAAGTGTTTGAGGCAGAATTTGAACTTGGCTTCCTGACTCCAAGTCCCACACTCTATGCATTGCTCCACAGAGCTGCCTAACTCAAGACTCTACTTGGGTATGTTTCTCCCACTATTGACCACCTATTGACAAGTTCCCCAGTTCCATGTAACCAATTAATATCTAGTACCCTTTACAAAGGGATATTTACTGCAAACATCTAGCAAAAACTGGAGTAAAAACATATTCCCTCAAACCTAGGGTCACACTTTTCCCTCAGTCCCAGGTGAGACTGAGACAACTTCTGTATAGCATTTGTCCCACTAAATTCTTTTCCAAATGCAACATGGTGAATGGGTAGATAAATCTGCTACTGCTTTTCTCAGGAAGCTGCTGCAAGTAAAAATATTTATAACTGAAACAAAATAAATTTAAAAGTGTAAAACAACAAAAAAAATCCAAACACAAGATGAAATGGGTAGATTTCACTTGCAATGAATTATATAGCATACTCATGGTCAAGAGATGGCAATTTCTTCAGTTCAAACTGCTAGAATGTATGTTATACAGATTTTCTCAGGAACCAGGAACCAGCTTCTCAGCAAGTCAATCTGAAAAAGCAATACATAATGCAAGTGTGGTCACAATGCCTCCTCATCCAAATCCTAGCAAGAATGAAACTAAGGGTAACGAACTTCTAAGATTATAAAGTTTGATGGTGCCCCCAAGTGGGTGCAAGATATTAACTTAATCATGCTTTCCTTATCATTCCTTACCATCCTATCTTCACAAGGTGGCCAAGTACTTTAAAAGTATCTTGCTAATATAAAGTCATTGGCTAAATTTTTTAGTCTTTTTGCTCTCATGATGAGGATGTGGAAGGTGGAATGTGGAAATCACAAGGTAGGTTAGAAAAGGAACTGGAGTGTGTGGATAATACTTAACTCTAAAATGCCACTTAGGGGAAATGAACAAATTATATTCGGTTTGAAAAGTAAATTTAGGAGCTGGGAGAAATACGTGTAGACATATGTAAGATCATTTGACAAGGCCAAAAATTAAGATAAAAAAATTTCCATTTCTAGTCTCTTTTTTCTGAAATTAAAACTAGCATAGAACTTGAAGTGTTTGTGCATAACATAACATAAAAACTTGCAGTACATCTATCAGTGGCATTTAATTTCATTCCCTCCATCCCCATTTTTTTTTTGTTATAACCTTTAGCAAATGAAGATAAATCAATGCTTTTCAGCGTTAACTACATAGTCTGAAATTAAAAGCAAGAATTACTCATATTGCTTAGTCATTTTTGGCTGTCTCCCAACTCTTCATGACTTCTTTTCAGATTTTCTTGGCAAAGATGCTGGGAGTGGTTTGTCATTTCCTCCTCCAGTTCAATTTACAGATGGGAAAAGTTGGCAAACGTGACTTGCATGAGTCACACAGCTAGTAAGTGTCTGTATTTGAACTCCAAGTGTTCCTGACTTGAGGCCCAGTATTCTATCCATTGTACCACTTAAACGTCCTGTAAATACCCATACAAAATGTCAAAAGACCTGACTGGGTTCAACATCTGACTTGAGATTTCATCAAAGCATACACTCTACTTACTAAACAGATTATACACCGTTGGTGGCTTTCAGTTGCTGTGGCCAACCTTTTGAGGCAGCGAGGTGGCACAGAAGATAGTGTTAAACCTAGAATCTGGAGGACCTGAGTTCAAATGCTACCTCAGACACCCCCTAGTTTTGAAACGTTGAGTAAGTCACTTAACTTCTGCTTATCTTAGTCTTCCCCTCTGCAAAATGGGCACAATAACACCCATCACCTAAGAGTGTTGAGGATAAAATGAGATACTGTTGGTAAAGTAAAATTGCAATCATTTTGTATTATTCTGGTGATGTGCCTCTCCACATTCGGCTAGACTGGTCCTAGGAAGTAAAGTCTTATGCTGGAATCATAACAGCCTTTCCGGTCTGGGAATACTTATCAGTTTATGCTCTCCTGCCAATCTCTGAGAATCTTGTCACTAGACTAGGAGTTTAGCTGAACCCAAATACATGTGGAAAAAATAAAGCAACAGGCCTATGTAGGATGACAGATATGGAAAATCATGATTTGCTTGAGTAAATCAAACACCTTTCCAAGGTTACATCTACTTGAAAACACCCCATAGCCTTCAACTCCCATTCAAGTGTCATTGTATCTCAGTCATATTTTCATAGATTTTGACTCCAAATTACACAAGGTCTCATTGTTCAATTGTCATCTGGTCAAAAAGCAAAGCTCCCCTAAGGCTGAGATTGCAACTCATGGAGGTTGTATTTAGCTGTACTATAAAGCATGTTGTGGGAACTTAAATATTTATATGTTGAAGAAAAAAAAACAAACCTGTACACAGGTCAAGACAACTGAATTGTTGCTTTAGTCTTTATTCATCAAGACTGACTGAAGGTCAATATAACTTGTTGGGAAATTTATGGCTTTAGGTTAATCACATTCATAATTTATGTAAGTCTTCTATAAAATCTATGTAAACATATTCAATGATGGCTATTTAATCTGTTAGAAACAGTCTTTTAGGCTAAGCCTATGTTACTTCTAAGACTTAAAGCTGAGCTAATATTTTTATAAACAAGTTATTCTTTGGGATCTATCTGTCCCAAGCTGAAATGCAAAATACTTTAAGAGGAAAGAGAAAAACCTACGATCTTAAAATGCAAAGCCAGGGTAGGGAAAACTAGAGAACTAAAGACCTGTAGTTTTATGAAAATATATGCTGTTCAGATTGCCTACACCTGTATTACAAATTGCCAATGGCAGTTAAACAATGTGAAAAACATTTCTTTTAAAGCTATAGGGGCTATTAGAGATAGACATTTTTATGGAAAACCTTTAACAGTATTTGCCAATTTCTCTGTCCTTTCCCTCCTTGAAACTCCTATATTTTTCATGTACATCTAAATCTATGCTATTCAGGAAAAAAAAAAAACATCCTGAAACTGAGAAATACTCAATGAATGCCAGCCATGTTTTGATAAAGAGTGCATTGCCAAAGCCTGGCTTCTGATCTATTGAGCTTGTTTTAAAAAAAATATTTACCTAGTTGGTAGGGATAGCATACAATGCATATTCAGTCTGAGTTCTTTTATCAAGCTAGCAACAGGCTGTTAAAGTTTATCACCCCCTCTAGAACAGTAGATAATTTGAAAAAAGAGCTACAGAATTTATGGGACAGCTGATAACACTCATGTTTTTTTGTTTTTTACCTCCTAAATAAATTTTTGTAGCTTGGCAGTGCTAGAAGTTTAGGTGAAGATTCAATACAGCAAAAAAAAAAAAAAAGGCATGAATCATACCAAGATAATCTTTAAGTTTCCTTACTTGAAGCAAAAGGTTAAACTTTTAAAAAGATATATAACTATTGCTAGAATTTCATATTGATGGTTTTATTTAGGAGTGCTTTCCCTCCCACAAGATAATTTAAGTAGAATGACTTGCACAAAGAATCTGTTTTTAAGTATTTTAGTGTTGAATAGACTTAAGTGCATGTGAAGTGAAAACATAACCAATGGAGCAAATCAGTATCACACCATTATCATAGGGCAAGCTTTAAAAGACAACCTGAAAGTTTCAGTGGAACACCAATTCAGAGTTATAAATCAATTACAAAACAGTAATGGTTTCTTATTTCCCTACTGAAGCTTTTACATTATCTTACAGCAGTAATGATTATCTCATGATAATGTGATTCTGAAGTACTGTGACTACTAATGTATTCCAGAGTGTAGCAGGAAAATCTAAAAAAAACAAGATCTTAGTCACAGGTTGCAGAAGAAAGAGCCATGAGCAGTTCTAGATACAGTCTAAGATACTGCTACCTCAGTGTAAAGAAGTTGAACATCACTTGCAATTCATTTTTAACATAGGAATCCAGAGTTGGAAAGGTCCTCAGAGTACGTCTCATTCAGCCAATATATCTACAACTTTTAAATAAACTCTTTATTTTTACTTGACCTAAGAATTTTAGACCTTTTAAGCTATTATTTTTCTCTCCAAATCAAAACCATTCCAGCTTGTTAGTAGCAACTTTATCACTCAGCAAAGAATATTTTTGCTTTTCTTTTAAAGAAAAAAAAACGTCACTTCACAATTCTGAAACATTCTTTATACAGCAAAAACTTATTTACATAGTTCCTCAAATGGTTTTTGACATTCGGGCTCTGTGTTTCCATCCACTAATAACTCCGAGTGTGAAATGACAGCAGAAGACAAATTAGATTTACAAATAAGACAAAAAAAGTCTATAACTTTATATACATATATACATACACACACATATACACATATAAGTGGTAATGTTTTTAACATGTTTCTTTCAGGATCCTTCACAGAATATTTCTGCTGACAGTCACAATTCAATTTGTAGTAAAACTCATTAGACTAAAAGAGATTTCAAAGGGAACCAAAAGCAGGAGATATACAACATATCTACAAAAAGTTGCACGTTATATATATCAGAGGTGGTGTATCATTTCTTTTTCCATTTTTGGTCATATGGTTTGGCAACTGAAGATGAATCATGGCTTTCACCACTGCTGTACTGTTCATATAAAGTCTGGAATAAAAATATACATAAAGAACGAAATAAGCAGGTATTGTTACTTGCCAAACATGTGAAAAATTACTTTCATAGAACTTCACGTTCTACTCCTAATATTTATCCAAATATTCAGTAAAGTACTACTCTGGCATTATTGTTAACTTTAAAAATGCTTATAGAACCAAGTTTATAAATGTGTGAGGAAGAACTTTTTTAAAAGGTATAGATAATATGTTCCTGGGCCTCTTGCAACAGTTACATGAATTTCTGCATTATTTATATCATGTATCAATTATATTAATTAGTAATAGTTATCCAAATTTCTATTATCTAAAGTAAAAATAGATAGGCATTTCTACTTTGGGAATATACAAGGTCCTTCTAAGAATATGACATGCTGTACATGGTGTTCTAAGTTTTAATGCAGTTTTAAAACTACACTTAAACTTTTAGAACACTGTATATAAAAACGTAAACTAAACTAATTATGGCTATGCCCCAAGGATCTTTACTGGGCTCTCTCTTTTCTGCACTTTTTCACCTGGTGATCTCACCAACCACCAAAAGCTTCTTCTGTGCTCTAGTCCTGGTCTTGGACATATCAAATGTCAAGACCTGTAGGCATCTCAAATTCAACATGTTCAGAAAGAACCCATTCTTTCTCCTCAAGACCTCTCCTTTCCCAAATTTCCCAATTTCTACTGAGAACACTATCATTCTTCCATTAATTAGGTTTACAATCTTGGCAATATCATTGATTCTTCACTTACTCTCATGGTTCATATCCAATCAGTTGTCAAATCTTGCCCAATATCTGTATCTCATATCCATTTCTTTCACACTGGTGACTGAGCTACATTTCTTTGTGTAGAAACCCACAGCTAGGACTGTGGGCACCAGTTGCAGCCTTGCAATTTATTTAAACTATACAAAAAGGCCTCACAGGGCCTCAAGTCATTCTGCTGGTTTTTAATATCTTACTACAAGTATCATCTGTAATTTCTTCAATGTGGGTATTCCTTGTACCAAAGCAAATCACAAACTGTCTTTAAAAACTTTAGTAAATAGTCATTGAGAGTCACTGCAGTTGCCTCATCACCCTGAGGCCAACTTGATGATTAGCTTCTATGAACTTTTAATTAGCTGGTCCTTGAACTGGTACATACACAACCCATTAAGCCACTTGGCCTTGGTAAAAAAATCTGCTGCAATTATACTGTTGGTATAGGCTTTGATAGCTCAGAATCATCTACCCATCAGGATGAAGCAGCAGAATAAAATCTTAGTAGAGGTTTTAACATTTAAAAATTAATGCTAAGCAAATATTTTTGGAATCTAGAAGGTAGTCCAGTTTATGGATACTGCTTGGTACTTGGTACTTCATTAAACTCTAGATAGACAATTGCAAAGTTCAGAAGTCATAGTTTGCCTAAAAATAGACTTCTGTATGCTATAACAGCTGAGGTATTTGCTTTGAATAATATCCCATTTGCTATATATTATCTATATATCTATATTTAGCTAGCTATGTACATGTATGTATACATACATATAAGAATACAAGACATGTAAGAAATAGTCTACTTCTTACAAGTTGGTCCTGAAGATAGACCAAGTAACTGGAGAACTGATAGGTTAGGAATGGTCTAGCTAGAGTCTGTAAAAGGCATATTCCCAGCATGTGTTCATCTCAACTTCCACTTAAACAAGTTGGTTCTAAGTACAACTCACAGAATATTCATAGTATTTCAAGAACTTTAATTATGTAGATAAATTATGTCTTTAGCCAAAAAGGTATATGTTTCCTAAATAAGCAAATGGTAAATAGACTTAAAGAACTTTAAAGTTGGAAAGGAAATCATCTTATAGATGAGGAAATGCAGGCCCAGAGAAGTTAGGTGCCTTGACCAAGGTCAGAGTACTAGTACAGTTGGAATGAGAAGCTTTTCTCTTCCCCCTCCTAGTCCCTCTATACTACACTATTTCTCTATTTAAATCTAGAATATTAGATCATACAGAGAGCTGAAAGGGACTTTGGAGTCTATGAGAAAATCTGCATGCAATTTTTGGGGACTATATTCTTTTCAGCTTGATTAGACAAGCTATACCAACAAACTATAATTTATGACATTGATATTCATTATACTCACTCTGGCAGCTTTCAAAATGGAGTTTGGAGAATTCAGGCCAACAAGCTGGCCAAGAACATGTTTCATTTCCTCCGTGGTTCCCTTAACCACTTGATTACCTGTAAAAGTTATGATATCATTTAAAATCAGTAACTATTAGCATAAATAAGAAAAAAACACAAGCCACTGATAGGAATATATTTCTTATTAGTGGCATAGTAACTAAGATTCTAATAATCTAGCAGACTGGTCAGGTAGTGAGAATGAGAGATACCAAAAGAAGAGTTCAAGTATTATACAGGCACCTCTGAGATGTTAAAAGAACGTGAATGGCTGGATTCTTTATGTAGGATTTATTGAAAAATAGAGAAAAGCTCAAATAGAATAAGGCATAAAGGGGTTAAGAGTATCTAAAATGATGAAATAGTAGACCTCAAGTATCAAATTATGTAGAAGAAGGAAGGTTGGGGAGAATGGCAGATTATTCATTTTTTTACATTTATTCATAAGTATATTTTCATTAACCACTTGCTATTAACATAAATTTTATTACCTGGTTGTGACTGAGTTTGAATTTGAACATATGGATGCACCAAGAGCTCAGGAACAGATATTCTCTGTTTAGGGTCTCTTATTAAACAACACTATTGGAAAGGATAAAAAGGCAATATTTAAAAAATAATTATTCTTATATATGGTAAAGTCTCTAAATTCACACTGGAAAAAAATAACTAATTTGTATCAGCATAACAGAAATTGCTTACCTGAACATTACTCACCCTAACATGTACAAAATTATTACAACATGACTACCTTCTCCAAAGTAATGATAGAGTTCCTTAAATATTAAAAAATTTTAAAGCTCCCCAAAAGCAGAAAGAGTTAAGGTCCCGTTAAACATATACTGAACTGGGGCCTTCCCAGTTAAGATCAGGGATGTCCATTATCATCACTAACTAAAGTGTTAGAAATGTTAACCATAGTAATAAGACAAGAAAAAAATGAGGAAATAAATACAGGAAAAAAAATTAACAAAATTATAACTTTTTGTGGATGAAATAGTTTACTCAGAGAACGAAAGACACAAAAATTTACTTAGCATCTAACATGTGACAAGCCCTGAGCTAAGGGCTTTACAACTATCACCTCATCTGATCCTCACAGAAACCCTAGGAAAGAAGTGTTGTTATTATCCCCTTTTTATGGATAAGGAAACTGAGGCAGACAGAGGTTATGTGATTTGCTCAGGTTCACAAAGCTAGAAAGTGTCTGAGGCCAAATCTGAACTTGTATCTTCATGATTCCAAGCCTACTGTTCTCTCTCAGAATCCTAGAGATTCAACTTGAAGTTAACTGAAACAATAACCAGCAAAGTTGTGGGATTTAAGATACAAACCAAGAATATCAAGGGAAATGATGAAAAAAGTGGGAAGGAAGGGGTCCCAGGAGCACCTATGAAGCTATACTACAAAGCAATAATCAACAAAAATTATTGGATACTGGTTAAAAATTAGAGGCCAATCAGTAGAATAGACGAGGTGCACTGTGTACAGAGACAAGAGAACACAGTAGCCTGATGTTATGATAAATTCAGTGACCCCAGCTCCTGGGGCAACAACTCATTATTTGATTTGACAAAAACTTTTAGAAAAACTGTAAAGTAGTCCAGCAGAAACAAGCTATAGATCAACACCTCAAGATAACTCTTGAAATAACAACCAAGATAAGCTCTAAATGAATACTTAAATTAAGACATAAAGCGTGACAGCATAAACAAATCAGAGGACCAAGGTAGAAATCACTACTATTCAAATCTATGGATAGTGAAAGAGTTTATAACCAATCAATGGAAAGAGAGGATAACAGAAAAAAAAAAAAGTACGATTATGAGCACATAATATTAGAAAATTTCTGCATAGAACCTCTATTTAGCTAAAATTTAAAAGGAAGCAGATAACTAAGAAAAAAATTTTGAAGCAAGTTTGTTTGATAGGATTCTTACTTCCAAGACGTATTTGGAAATGATCCCAATTTACAAGAACAAGAGCCAATGACCAACTGGTGAAAGAATATAACAGGTAAGCTTTCTAAGGAAGAAATCTAAGCTATCAATAGGCATATGAAAAAAAAAGCTACAAATCAACAATATTTAAAGAAAATACAAATAAAAGCAGCTCTAAGGTTTAACCTCACACCCATCAGATTAGCAAAACTGATTCTTTAAAAGGGGAAATGAGAAATTTTAAAGCTCTAACTATGACAAAGCAGGCACAGTTTCACCCATACTGGAAAGCAGGAAGTAGGCCCCCAAAGTTATTAAACTATGCATATCCTTGGACCTAGAAATATTTTTTTCAGCAATGGAGGTGGAGGTTGGGGAATATGGGAGGGAGAGAGAGAAAATAGATATTTGTTCAGTGGACTTTTTAAAATTCAGTAACTTATTATCAATAGTTATGCTATTTCTAACAGTCTACGTATATTTTTAAATTAGAAGATAATGAATGAAATGTTCTTAACCTTCATCAAGCACACATATGTACAAACATACAAGCCCATAAAATATTTTACAAGTTACCCGTAGCACATCTTGTAGATCTTTCTCAGCAATTTCAGGGAATTTTATTTCGTGATCAGGATCGATTATAGCGTGCAACTTGGTGATCTGATTTATTATATGCTGAAATGGAGTCTTCCCATAAGTCATGCAGTATAAAATGCATCCTAAGGACCACACATCACTTTTTGGGCTTATCTAAGAAAAAACAACAACCCCCCCAAAAAAAGCAAAATCCTACTTAATTGCATTTTCACCAAAGGAAGGAAACAAGCATTTATTAAGCATCTATGCCAAGTACAGTGCATTTTACTCTCACAACAAGTCTCAGAGGGAGGTGCTATTATTATCCCTATTTTATGGGTAAGGAAACAGAGGCAGAAGTTAAATGGCTTATCCAGGTTCACAAAGCTAGGAAGGGTCTGAGGGTGGACTTTTTCTAAGGTCTTCCTAACTCCAGGTCAAACATTCTATTCAGTAGGCCATTTAGTTGTCAGAACTATCAGCTGTCACACAATTTAAAAATATTCACTTTTAAATATCAATAAATTCCAAGAAGAAACACCATCAATGTCATAAATCACTTTATTTCATGAACATTTTACAAAATAAAATTATTCATTAGTAGAGTTTACCAAAACTCTTGACAAGTACCACAAAAAAACTTTATTTGGCTATTGGCTATTCCAACCTAATAACTATAAAAATGGAATAAATTAAGTAACCTACAAATCACAATTTTCTGGTCTAATAAAAAACTGAGAGATCATAGCATAACATAATCTTAGAGCTGGAAAGAAACACAGAGATCATTAATCCAAACCTATCATTTTACAAGTGAGGTCCAAGAAGTTATATGATTAGTTCAATGTCACCAATGTAGCTACTTGAAAACAAATAATGACACACTATACTTTACTAAGCACATGATGTGACCATATTATTACTTAGGAGGAAATCTTTACTTCTTGCTTAGGTCAGAATTTAATATTACCATAGCTACTTAAAAGTTCTTTTGAATTCTGGGGCTATTGTTTGAAATATAATCTATGTTAGTAATTCACAGTACCTTAATTTCAAAAAGGAAAAGAAATAGGAGATTTTTGTAGTAGAAAAAGTAGAAAGATCACTTGATAACTTTAAATAATAGCAGTTACTTAGAAAGCTCATTTAACAGGTCAAGTTCTAGTAATGTTGAATATTTTCTATTAAAGAAAATAAATATGACAGTACCTTTGATTTGGATTTCCCATTCTCTCGTGAAGAAGACATATCTCTGATGGCTTCTGGTGGCATATAATTAACTGTACCAACCTATTTGTCAAACAACACAAATTAGAAAATGAAATATTTTTAGTCTTAATTTCATCCTACTGAAAAATTCAATTTTTACATACACAGTCATTTCCTAATAAAATATTAAATTTTAAATATTTTCCACAAATAAGCGAAAGCCCTCAGGAATCATGTAGAGCTGAGAAACTAGTTACGAAAATAATTAAATTAAAATAGTTTGTAAATGAACTCATGTTACTAAATTATTTAATGCCTAGAGATAAGTAAATTAACAATATCCCATGTACTGTAAACAATACTTTTTCTTTCTTACCTGAGAATCTTTAACAATGCTTGTCATATCTGGCTGTATTTGGTTTGCAATTCCAAAATCAATTAACTTTAGCATTCCATCAACTATCAGAAAGTTAGCAGGTTTCAGATCACTGTGAACAATGCCTCCAAAATAAAATCAATTACACAATTAAACAATACAAATTATGCATATATTCTTTTAAACACTTGCTAACACAGACTAAGTCTTTTTCAACAAATCATACAATTATTCTTCAATATTTTGCTATGTAACGTTGGCATTATGCCAGACAATTCAGGACACAAGGAATTATAAAACTATCTGGCAGGTACTTCTTATCCACAAAGAACTCATAATCAATTTGGGAAGACACACAAAATAATTAGTGAGCAACATCATACTGTATATGAGTATCATTCAATCCCAGTAACAAAATATAATATTATGTAACTGACACAGAATAGTGTTTAGCTATTGTAAAAACTACATTGTTTAGCTAAGTGCAAAAGGACTGGAATAAATGAGTTAAAATATTAACTCACCTCAAAAACAATACAATTTTAAACAACCCATGATTATGTAGATTAAGAAACTGATACTAGTAAATAATATTAATGAAATTAACAGATGACACTTAAATAGTATTTTAAAGTTAATAAGGTATTTTACAGAAATGACTTATCAGTTTCACAGATGAAGACACAGGAACCCTAAGAGGTTAAGCTGACTTGCACCATGGTCACATAGCTAAATGGATCCTAAATTCAAACTCAGGTCTTTCTGACTGTAAATCCAGAAGTAACTTTTCCACTACACTAAAGTGCAGAGGTCAAGACATTTGCCTTCTTAATGGAAAAGGTTCTTTAGAGAAAGTTAGATGTTTAACTTCAGCCCCAGTTATTAGCTAAAACTTGAACGTGTGAGATGTGACGCATTTAGTGGAATATTACTCGAAACCAAGTCTCTTTGACTACATCTTTACCAAAAGAAGAAAAGTAAAATCAAAACACATAGTCCAAGCCAAAATATTTTTTGTGCTCGCCCTTCAATATACTCTTAATAAGGATGGTAAGAAGAGTTATAGAATAGTATGCATCTACAAGAACGTACTAGGACTCTGAACCCTTTATCATTTCTTCTGCCTGCATTTCCAGTCTCCTTTTTTTAGTTCTGGGTCAGTAGTAAATTGCATAGACACAACAGACTACAATTGGCCAAAGCTTCTATAATTATTTATCTTTCCAATACCCTAGACATAGAAACTATGGCCAATTCATTTTCTCATGTGAAAAGATGAGCAAAATGAACAAGTAATAGTTACCCAGGCTGACTGATGAGAATGGCAAAAAAAAGTTGTAGGAATGTCTGAAATACAAATCTTCATAACATAAAGAAAATTCATGGCCTATTGGTAGACACTTTTCATTAAAAAACAACTACAATGACAAATTACCAGACCTCTCTGAGTTTCAGGTTGGACTACATCCCTTCTAAGGACTCTTTTAACTTTGTGGTTTTCAAGAAACTGGGCATACAGAGTACAAACAATATTGGAAAAACAATTAGTTGTTATAAAATATAACAGTTCCAAGGAAAGATTCTAGAACCCCTATATTGTTACACTGAGGGAAATGTGCTTTACAACATGATGTGCATACACATGGGAAAAATAATTCATCTTAAATATGATCATACTCAAGGAAAAGTAGTTAAAAGTTCTATTCTTCCATTTAACACACACATGTCCATCTTCTACTCAGTTGTCAGATGGAGCTTCCTAAAGCACATATCTGACCACATTATATCCCACCTTCATTCAATAAACTCCAGTGACTCCGTATCACTTCCAGTATCAAATAGAAAACTCTTTTTGGTATTCAAGTCATTCATAGCTTGGCCCCTTCCTGCCTTTCCAGTCTTTCCTTTACATACTGTTACTATATAGATATAGTGGTTTCTTTGAAGTTTCCTCATAGGAGACTATTCTACTTTCTATTTCTACATTTTCACTGTCTCCCATGGTTGGGATACTTTTCCTCCTATATTCTACCTTCAACCTTCCTTCAAGTCCCAGCTAAAATCCCACCTCCAACAAGAAGCCTTTCCTGACCCTGCTTAATGTCAGTGCCTTCCCTTTGTTGATGATCTCCAATTTATCCTGTACACATCTTAGTTTTATATAGTAGTTTGCATGTTTTGTCCCTCATTAAATTCTGAGCTACCTGAGAGCAGGAGCCGATTTTACTTTTCTCTGTATGCCCAAGATTGGAATATACTAAGAGGTGAATAAATCCTTACCAACTAACATGTATTTCTACTTTACCTCAGATGAACACAGAGATATGTGGGGCGTTAATATTCTGATAAAGAACAGGTTTACAGATAAATATCTTAAAAATTACCATGCTGGTGAATTGTATGAACTGCTTCTAACATATTTTTCCAATAACTTTTCCGTTCCCATGGACTGATTGTTTTTTTCTTTTTTAGCCAACTGTTAAGATCAATATTTCCACATTCCATCACCATATAGATATGGTGGCCAGTGATTTCACTATAAAATAAAATTCAGTTTCAATGTAATGTTATACTAAAAGTAACTTTGGTTTATCTCAAAAAGTTTTCAATATTTTTTTCTCTTACTAATCATAAAGTCGAATAATTTTATCACTGTGCTGCTGTAGTTTACATAAGAAAGCAATTTCATTCCGATAGCTCTCAAAGGTTTGAGAATCTGCTTCTTCCAAATTCACATATTTTACAGCATATATCTGCTTCTTTTCACTCAATACTTGAAATACCTGTGAAAGACAGTACATACACACAAATATCATGTTCTTTTTTTAAATTATCAAAATTCTACTCTCACATCCCTATGAAAGTCAGACTTTTTTTAGTGAAAGAAATTCTTAATGGAACATCGAATAAAAAAAGAGTGAAGAATTTGCAGAATGATTATTATTGCCTAAAAGACTGAAAACTTATACTCAAGTGGTACTGTGTGAGAGACACAGCTGTGGGGATCAAACGAAGGACAAATGAGTTATTAAGTCAAAATCACTTGGAGCAGCTAGGTGGCACAGCAAACAGAACACTGGCCCTGGAGTCAGGATGACCTGAGTTCAAATCTAGCCTCAGACACTTAACACAAAAACTAGTCATGTGACCTTGGGCAAGTGCAAGTCACTTAACTCCAATTGCCTTTCTCCCCTCCCACCCCCCCCCAAAAAAGCAAAAAAAAAAAAGTCATAGGACCTATAGGTTAGGATTGGAATTTTAGAGATGCAAAGGAACTCTTGAGTTCCTTTCTCATTTTACAGAAGAGGAAACAGACCCACAGAGGTGAGAAAGTTTGACCAACATTGCACAGTAAGAAAAAGAACTAGGAATTTAAATTTAGATCATCAGGTTCTAAATCTAATACTCTTTCCCAGACACCATATCATTTAGCAGCTAGTGCCCCTTTACATAGTTGGGAGAATCAACCCCAAGTAATTTAAAAGTTCATTTTCAACCTGTAAACAGGATTAACACAAACACTTCAAATGAGCAATTTAGTTTCAGACCCCACATTTCATTTTGCTTTGCTGTGAGCTAATGCCAATCCAAGAAGCACAAAACATTTTAAAATTCAGAAGATACCAGAAACATCAGTTTAGTAGGGACTCTCAGTGCTGATCAGAAATACTTTTTTGTCTCTTACTGATTCTCCACTAATATTCTCTACTGGAGTTTATTCAGATCAATTCTCTTCCTTCACAGGAGATGACTTTCACTGACTACTAAGATCTGATTGTACTAAGATCTGATACAAATTCTCCCAATTCTTCCTCTTCATCTCAAAATCTCCTACCTCTCTCCTTCTAATTCCCAGTTGAGAGATAAAACTGGACCTCCTTTGTCAAGGCTAAGCTTTCCACCTATTTAATCTCTCCCTGTTCCTAACAGGCCTTTTCCCCATCTCTATTAATTATCCCTTCTTTTCCCCATGTCTTCCACCTCTCTCTCCAGTCTATCAAGTTGCCCCTAGGTAGACACTATCTTAAAAACACTATCAGCAATAAAGCCCTCCATTAATTTTGCCTTTCCATTTCTCAACCACTTCACCACCAAGCTGTTAAGTGTAGTAGTCCACATTCATTGCCTCTTCTGTCCTCTCCATTCTAATGAAACCCCTTTCTCAAATTTCACCAGTGATCTTTTTCAATAGCTTTCCCTCAATTCTTACATTCCATCACCTCTCTGTAGCATGTTGTAGCACGCTTGTACTTTCTTAGCTTTTGGAATGACATATTTCTCACCATCTCCTCCTACCACTCTAACTTCTTAAGGCTCTGTCTTTGGCACCCTTCTTTCTTCATCCAAAGTTACAACTACCTCCTCTACATAGATGACTTTTATTATCTAAATCTTTAATATCTCTCCTGAATTTAGGTCCATTATCTCCACCTAGAAGCACTTCAAACTCAATGTCCCCAAACAGGACTATCTCTTTCTCCAAAAACTTGGTCCTCCTCCTGACTTGCCTATTTCTGATAAAAGCTTTGTTGTTCTTGGGTCAAATCTCATAGGAATCTTTGACTTCTTTTCCTGTAAACTAGCAATTATTTTGATTTTATCTCCAAAATCTCTCTTTCATGCCCCCTTTGGTCAATGCTACCACCCTTGTCTCCTCCATGTACTGCAACTGTTTTCTAATCAATCTCTATATACTAATATGTTCTGGTCACTAATGAAGTTAATGCAGACATCATTTACCAGTTAGGTAGATGGGAAAGGTATTGATGATTTCATAAACAAAGGGATAAAGACGAAAAAAATGAAATGTTCAAAAAATACATGGCACTGTAACAATAAATAGGACTAGAAAAGTAGGTTAGAGATAGACTAGAGATCTCTTAACATGAAATGACAGAATCTGGACTT
>CM053593.1:243957208-243977385 GCA_028646575.1 Pseudocheirus occidentalis | reverse complement strand
CACAAGAGCACTTGGCACTGATCAATCGACTCAGCCCCCCTGCCGGATCCACAGGCCAGGGGCTCTGAAACAGCCCAGTTGGGGCATCCACCGGTTACAGCAGTTTCTGCCTTTCCCCCACTGCTTCCTTGCCGTGGGGGTACATTGTCCAAATTGCTTTTCCTCACCCAAATTTAGCTTGAAATCTTCAGTCACTTTCACTGACCTTTAATCCTGGCTTAGTAGATGTGAAGATTTCTCCAGGTGCTTTAAATCTTCTCTGAAGTATACTCACACTGCGGCTTGGGAGGCTCGGCTCCTCCCCACTGTCCTGGAACCTTGCTGCATGATGGTTTTAGGCTGGGCTGGTCTTGGCTCCTGCCTGCAGGCCAGCAGGATGAGCCCCTCCTGCCTAGCTGCCTTTCTTTAATCCCTATTTTTCACACCTTTCTTTAATTCCTATTTTTCACACCTTGGTAGATGTGGAGTTGCTGTAGGCTGTAGATCTTCTCTTTTGTAGGCTGGCTGCAGCAGCTTGGCTTGGCTCCTTACTACTGCCCCAGGGCCTGGCCTCTGTTTCAGGCTGGACTGGCCTTGGCTTGGGATGATCCCCTGCTGCTGAGCTGTCTTCCACAAGAGATGTTTTTTTCGAGTTTGAGTGTCCTGGAATTTGTCCAGAGTCATATTTTTATGGGTGTTTAGCATGGTTGCATGGGAGCTGCTGGACCCTGTTGCTTCTTGGCCACCATCTTGGCTTCGCCCCCCAATGATTAGAATTCTTATAAATTTAATTCAGTTCTCTATTTATTTTAGAAATGAGGCCTTTATCAGAGACATTTGCTGTAAAAATAGTCCCTCAGCTTTCTGCTTCCCTTCTAATCTTGATTTCATTGGTTTTGTTTCTGTAAAACCTTTTTTAATTTAACATAATTAAAATTATACATTTTACATTTAAGAATATTCTTTATTATTTCATCATAAATTCTTCCCTTTTCTATAGATCTGACAGGGAAACTATTCTTTGTCCTACTAATTTGATTATGGTATCACTCTTTTTGTTTAAATCATGTACCCATTTTGATGTCATCTTAGTATATGGTGTAAGATGTTGGTGTATGATGGAGTAATTTTTAAAGATAGTTCCTTAAGTATTACATTTCTTTTTTTTTCTCTTTCTCAATATAAATTTTGCATATTAATAGAAAGAGAAATCGAATACATAAATATTTCAATGAAAACTAAATTGAATAAACCATAAATAAAGTGTAAAAAAGAATAAATGAATGTGTGAGCAAATTCTAGTAAAAATTAAGGATTAGTTTGATAGTGTGTAATGTGAAGGATATGTTTGTGCATATAAATGATGATCAACTATTAAAAACTTAGTTACTGTGTAACATTGATAGAAGACAATTACACAAAGCACTCATTATGAAAAGTGATATACACTTCCAGAGAACCTTAACAATCCACTTACCAACTGACTTCTTCAGAGACTTAGAAAAACAGTAATACAATTCATATGAAGGAATACGATGTTAAGAATGTCAAAGAAATTAATAAAAATCAGAAAGATGGAGATATAGCAATATTTTATCGCAAACTATATGACAAAGTTGTATTTAATTAAAACAATTTGGTATTGGATGAAAAATAAGCACACTTATCAAGAGAATAGACAACATACATAATATATTGAAACGTCTCAGCATGAACTATTGTTTGGTTCCTATTGCAAAAGAATTATAGGAGCAAAAAATAACTGTTCAGCACAAAGAAAAAGACAGTTGGGAAAACTGAAAAACTTTACAGAAAAAAAATCAAAAGAAAAACATTTAATACCATATACCATGATAAACTCAAAATGAATATATAATTTGGATAGAAAAGGCAATATTATAAACAAATTAAAGGAACACGAATAAATCATTTCTGAGGCATGTATATATGGAGAAATTAATGACCAAAGAAGAGAGGTTAAAATACAATTGATATATTTGATTACAGATTTTTTAAGGCAAGAAAAGCCAAAGAAATTAAAATTAGAATAGGAGAAAGAAATTGAGGAAATAATGTTTCCCTACTAAAGATCTCATTCCTAAAATATATAGGAAAATGAGTAAAGGTTATGTGTGTCTACTATTTCCTAGTTGGTAAATGGTCAAATGATATCAATAGTTGGTTTCGGAGGAAGAAATAAAAACCATCTATAATTGTATGGAAAAAATACCAATTTCTAATAGCTGGAGAAATGCAAATTAAAACAAGTCTGAAGTACCATCCCTTGTGCATCAGTTTGTATAAGTTGACTCCCCAAAAAAATAAAAGGAGAAATGAATGAGAAGATGTCTTTAATGCACTCAGTATAAAGATGTGAAATGGTACAGCCATTTTGGAAAGCAATTCAGAAGTATACCTCAAAAGCTCTTAAACTGTGTATACATTTTTACCCAGTGATACCACTAATAACTCAATATCACAAAGAAATCAAGAAAGAGGAAACGGATTCATATGTACCAAACTACTTCATTCATTCCCATTCATGATGGCAAAACCTTTGGAAACTGAAAGAGCAGTCACCAATTGCAGTGTAGCTAACCAAGTTGCAAATATATTTGTCATGGAATATAAGAATTAATGAAGATGATGGCTTCAGGAAAACCTAGGAAGAATTGTATGAACTGATACAAACTGAAGTGAGCAGAAAAAGGAGAAAAAATATGGTAAAGGCAATATTGAAATGAGAATCATCTTTGAAAGCCTTAGTAGCTTTGATTAATACAATGACCCAATACAACTACAAATGGCTAATAATTAAACCTGCTATCCACCTTCAAATAGAGAAACAATAGAATATAAGGTGCCAATTGAAACAAATTTTCCTTCTTCCCCCTCTTCCTCTTTTCTTTCCATCCTTTCTTTCTCCCTTTCCTTTCTCTCCCTCTTTATTTTCCTCCATCTCTTCTCCCCTCCCTCTTTTCTTCTATCCTTTCCTTTTATTCTTCTTGTTCTCCTTTCTTCCTCCATTTCTCCCTTCCTTTTTCCTTGCTTCCTTTCTCTCTCCCCATCATTGTTTCCTTCCTTCATTCTTTTTATTTATTTTTCTTTTTCCTTCTAATTCTTTTCTCTTTTTTCTTTCTTTATGTCTAATGTAAGAATTTGCTGTGAACAAACATGCATATTTTTAATGAGCTTTGTTTTTCTTCCTTTCTCAATAGCTGGCAGAAATAAAAGTGAGGGAAAGAACCTGAAACTACAAAAATGAAGAAAAAAGATAATAAAAAGATTGATGAATCTAGTGGTCACACTGTCTCTTGCCTAGATGCTATCTCACTGTTTTGTCCTCTAGTATCTCTTCTTCTCAGATCCCTTATATCTAATCAGCTACTTTATCTTTGATGAGCCAGGGAAAATTAGATTTTCAAGTTTCTTAAATCAGTAAAATTAATTATCCCTACGAGATTTTAAGTAATGGTGATTGAAATCTCTCCAATAAATGCTGGGACTTGGTTACATATAATTTTATTGATTAAAGGCTATTTATTTGTTTTCTTCTAATTTTATCTGATTTGGCAAAGAGCAAATTTTTGCATTGGGTATGAGTGGCCCTGTATTCTAACATCCTACATAGTTTACTCTTAGGGAGAGTAAATAATTTGCCCAATGTCACACACAAATCTAGCTCCAGATTTGGAATATGAATCTAGGTCTTCTCTTTCCAAAAGCTAGTCTCTTTTCAGTGTATAACGCTGGAATGCCTGTGAATGGAATTCTTTCTCTTTTTTTGTTTCACTCTCTGTGGATTGTTAGGCTTGCCGTTTATTGACTCCAGTTGACACTGAGGAGGCAATTTAGTATAAATAAGAATTATCACTAATTACTAGTATTGATTACTCTTAAATATTAATTATCATATTTCTGTGACTTTACTTGACATTGAGAAATTAATTTAGTATTCTGCTTGGTAATTCTGTTTCCTTAGTGAAATCAGTAAAATGCCATCTGCAAAATATAGAGTATAAAAATATGGAAAGAAGACCTTATGCTATTTGGATAAGAACCTCTTTCCTATTTTTGCTTTTCATAGCATATGATAAGTTTCAAAGTAATTTTATATTATTTTAAGTCATGACCTCCAAAGAATTGTAATTGTGGGTGACTCAAAAAAGTCATTGAGAAACGTAAGGCCCGCATGAGTAGACCAAAGCACTTTACCATTCTTGAGTTGTCTGCAAGAAATGGCCAAAAAAGATCATCATCCATGAAATGTTATATTGGAAAAGCAGGTTTTAAAGTTAAAACTAATTAGGCAGTCATTCTATAAGCATATATTAAGTACTATTCCCCAAGAATACTCCTAGGCATTGCAGTTACAAAAAATGCATAACCAGGGTTTCTGAACTCAAAGACTTTGCATCTCAAAGGACTAGTTGTAATTGGTAGGCAGACCAAATGTTTTACTGAAACACATAAACTGCTAGAAGACTCTCAGGGAAAGATGTTAAGAAAATTGATACATCTCTTCTAGAGGAATCAGAAGATGTGGACAAGAGGTTACTAAGCCATAACTGGATAGTTTTGGGCATTATGAAAGAGAATCTCTTAATAAATGAGATCATAGATTCATTAAAATACAAGTACTGGTCTTATTAAAAACACATTTCCAAATGGTATGCCTTCCTGAACCAAAACAAGTGATCTCTTTCTAAAATTTTACATATACACACATATACACATACATGTTTGTATATAAACACATATACATACAAACATATATAATATATACACATAGTACATATGTCTTTGTGTGTGCATATATACAGAGATGTGTCAGTACTATATCATGATATGAAGTATATAATCTAAATTATATTTTTTGACTCAAGGACATTATTATGATTATTGATTATATAATGCTAAAGCAGTGATGACTCTAGGCTGCTTACTAATCAGTGAGTAGTTGGAAGCTTCATTGCCTCTTCATTGTCTAAAAATACCTTTTCCTGTTTTTTCATTCTCCCTATTTGTAAGTAGTTATTGTATCTTTAGTGAGTTAGGGAAAATTAGATTATTAGGTTTCTTAAATCATCTAGCTAGATTTCACTTTACATTTTAATCAAATGCAATGTTTGTCCCTTTCATGAAGTGCAAGCAGTTGGTAGCTATGTGGCATAGTAGAGAGAGCTCTGTTCCTGGAGTCAGGAAGACCTGAGTACAAATCTGACCTCAATCACTGGCTAGATGTGTTTCCCTGAGCCACTCACTTAACCCTGATTACCTCAGTTTCTTCACTTTTAAATGAACTGAAAGGAAATGACAAACCAGTCCAGTATCTCTGCCAAAAAAAAAACCCAAAAAACCAACTAGAGTTAGACACATACATGGATACAAATTCTTTCATGTGCTTTCATGGACACATTTCTCACTAACATATTCTCTAAGCATATTATAAACTCAGTACTTTTTTGAATTCAGTAGATTGTTCATCATTTAGATTGTACCCAATAACATACACATTATGTTTTAAAAAGAAGAACCTGTTTCTGAAAATTTAGGAATTATGGGGATAAATTATCCTTTCCTTAATATGGTAAATGATGGCAAGAGGAAATATTGAATATAACAGATTAAATGCATTAAATTTTCAACAAGGTCATGAGAAAGCAAGGGTGCCTATCATCACTACTAACCATTTATCATAGTACTAAAAGTGCATAAGGAGACATGCATTTTTGACATTTTCAATGTGGGAATTTGTTTTAATATAGTCAATTACGGAAAGTTAGGTGAAAGAGAATGTTAAACAACATCTAGATATGGAAAATCACATATTGAGAGATAGTCAGTTGTACTCCCCCTTCACTGGGCAGTGAATATGAAGAAGTGTGTTTATATCCAAGCCAAATAATAGTAGGTGCCACTGGGATTTGATCTTTCTCATGGTTTTAATTAATTTCTCCAAACAGAGGATATCTGAAGCAATTACTCAGTCCTATACTCTTTGCCAGGAGCCATTTATTCCTATCTGTAGGAAACTAGTGAATGACTTGTTTTCAACTCGAGTTTAATACAGCCTCATCCAAAGTTTTGCCTATGCCTCAGTCTTTCTTGTACTATTATCTTACCTTTCCCCAAAATTCAGAATTTCCTGGTTCCTCATTATTATCTTTGTCATTCTCGGAGCTGGAATATAAATTGCTGATAAATCCTGCAACTTTATTCTGCATAATGTCTTTTGTTTCCCTAGAGCCTTTGTTTTCCTAACCTCTCACTGTCCCAGTTTACTTATGTATAAAATAGGAATAATTATGGCACCATCAATGTTGTGAAGATACAATAGAAAAAAGCGTTTTGTTAACATTAATGTTCTACTTGAATACTAGTTATCATTATTATTATCATGATGATGATGATGGATTTTATACTTAGGTTTTTTTGGATGGGGGAAGGCAAGGCAGTTAAGGTTAAATGACTTGCCCAAGGTCATACAGCTAGGTAAGTGTAAAGTGTCGGAGGTTGGATTTGAGCTCAGGTACTCCTGACTTTTGAGCAACACCAACTGCCCCATATAATTAATTGTTTACATGATTTCCTCCATCTGACTGTGAGCTCACCGAGAGCTAAGACTGTATTTTGCCTTTCTGTCTTCATAAGGCCGAGCATACTGCCTAACAAATAGCAGGTTTATCATATCACTGACTATCCTCAGCTAGGCAGCAGCCTTATCTCGTTCCCATTATTCACTGTTTTTGCTTTTACACACATGCTACTGAAGAAAAATGGAGAAGATCTTGAAACCACTATAAATAGGTTCAGTAGAAATGTATGTTGCACAACCTCAAATAGGCCCTCACTGCTGCTAGACAAACCTTCTTAGTGCCTGACTTTCCACAGTAGATATTCCAAGCCTTCTAATTCCTCCTTAAACCTCCCATGCCTCCCTGCCCACTTACTCTCTCAGCTTATAAACTTACCTTATATTTTGTAGAAAAAAATGTGAGGCCATTCACTGTGAGTTCCCACTTTTCCCTTCTTCCTCACATCCTATCACTCAGATGTCTTCTGTCCTTTCTCTTTACCAAGAATAACCGCTCTATTTATTCAAGTGAAACCATTTGATATTGTCCCTTATGTCATTCTCACACTATAAATTATTTTCAATCTCTCCCTTCCTCTTGGCTTTTACCCTACTATATACTCATGTCTCATCATTCTGAAAAGCTCTCACTTGATTCTTACATCCCTGCTAACTATCATCTTATATGTCTTTTGTCATTTGTAGCTAAACTCAAAAAGTCAGCTAAATAGATGCTTCATTGGTTTTTTTCCTCTCACTCTTTTCTTGACCCTTACAATCCACATTCTGATCTTATCATTTCACTGAAATCATACTCTCCAATGCTACTAATATTCTCTAAGTTGTCCAGTCTTTTGGCTTTTTCTCAGTCCTCATCCCCCTTAAATTCTTTGCAGCCATTGAGTTAATTGATCACTTTATCCTCTTCAATGGTCTTTCTCTCTCAATTATTTTTTGGAATACCACTCCCTCCTAGTTCTCATCCAAAATATCTGACCACTCTTTCTAGTTTCCTTTGCTACATGGTCTTCCAGATCATGTCTTCTAAGTGCAGCTGTCCCTCAGGATTCTGTCCTTTGGTCCTCTTTTCTTCTCCCTCTATAGTATTTCACTTAGGGATCTCATCAACTCCTATTTAATTACTATCTCTGATTATAATTTTCAGATCTATCAATCCTGCCCCAAACTTTCTGTTAATCTCCTATCTCTTATCTCAATTGCTTTTCAAATCTCTCAAGTTGGATGTCTAGTAGATATATTAAACTTAATATGTCTAAAATGGAACCCATTGTCTTTTCCCCTAAATAGTACCCCATCTCCATCTTCCCTATTACTGCAGAGGGCAACACCATATTCCCAGTACTTCAGGTTTACATCCTGGCATCATCCTGGACTCCCACTTCCCATCTTCAATATGTTGTTAAGATCTATCAATTTCATCTCTGCATTATCCCTTAAATACTCCCCTTCTCTCCTTTAATGTTGCCATTGCTCTAGTCCAGTCTTTCATTACCTCAGCCCTGGACTCCTACAATAGCCTCTTGCTAGGTCTGACAATCTCAGGTCTCTCTTCACTCTATTCCATCTTCCATTCAGCCAACAAAGTGATATTCCTAAAAGTGTGTATCTGATCATGTTACATATATGCACACATTCCCATTCCCTAAACTCTAATGGTTCCTTATTTCCTCTAGAAACAAAACAGAAATGCTCTGGCATTCAAAACCTTTTTAAAGTTAGCTTCCTCCTACCTTTCCAGTACTCCTTGTCATCAGTAATCTGATGAAGTGATGCTGGCCTGTTGATTGTTCTGTTTGAGCAAGACATTAGATCTCTTGCCTCTAGGCATTTTGTCTTCATTTTCATTCAAGAAATTCTTTTCCTCCTCTACTTGGACTACAAATCTCTCTGACTTTCTTTAAACTCTAATTAAAATCCTGCCTTCTACAGGAAGCCTTACACAACCTATATATAAATTCTAGGTCCTTCCCTCTCTTAATTGTTTCCTTTTTATCCTGCATATAGCTTGGTTTGTTTATATTTGTTTTCATGTTGTTTCCCTAATTAGATTGCAATCTCCTTGAGAGTAGGAGTTACCTTTTGCCTCCTTTGGTATTCCAGTACTTAGCCAAGAGTCTGGCATATAGTACATGCTTACATGTATATGATTGATTGGAACAATGTTTATTGACTGACTGATTAAAATCCTAATTCAGGTTTGCCTCATTCTTTTTTCCATTCTCTAACCAAGAGTCTGAATTACATGATTTCTAGAATTCCTTCTTGCTCAGACTTTTTTTTTTGTCCTTTACTCTCCTGGAGGATTTTTTTCCCTACCTCTATCAATCAGTCCAGAATGCCAATGTGAATGCCATCATCCTCATCTGATGCCTTGTCCAGATCTTTGAATTTATCTAATGGCCCTGACATTTAAATAAAGCACAAACTATTGGGAATTGAGTCTGTGTTGACAATAATGTGCATTCAATATGAAAGGAGCTAGACTGACACTCTAAATGAGTTAAATCTGAGTGGAATCAAAGATGAAAAGACATAATTTAGTTGAGACTCCCAGTCCTCTCATTTACACCATTTTATGCCTCAGATTTTTAACTAAAAAAAATCTCTGTAAGTTTAAATTTCTTGAAATTCCTTACTGTCTTTGCCCCTACCCATTCAATGGTAAATGAGATAATAATGTGATCATTTTTCAAATACCAAAAAGTATCCCAAAATACTTATGTTTAACAAATAGTTAACAAATGTCAAATTCTAACTTTGATAAGTCTAGAATTCCTTTAATTAAACAGAAGTGAATGATTTTTGCATTTCTACAATGAATCATTTCTGTAACACTATTATCAGAGTTCAGGATATGCGACCAGTTTAGAAGTCTTTTAACAGTAACATCTAGCTCATTAGTAACTAAACCTCCGTGTTTGATTCAAAGATAGAACTTCTTTATACCAAATCCTACTTCTCAGTGAATAATAATGTAGCTGGAAGGTTCCAGAGGTTCTAGATACTTTCTCCTACAATTATAATGTATACTAAATTTCTAAAAATTTACAGAATTATTAAAATCACTAATGAGACACTACTAATTGCAAATTACACATAAACATCTAGACAAAGGTATGGATTTCAGCTAAAAAAATTAACAGAATCAAATATTTTCCTAAAAATAAAAGTAAGCAATGATAAAGTCCCATCAAGTTAACAAGATAGCACTTGGTTTTATAAATATTATCTGGTATATGACTTGAGCTTAATGTTAGAAATGACATTTTTTGACAAATTTAAACAAAAAAAATACTTCAGATGAGCCTCAAGATTTAAGAAATGCTCTATTTGTTTATGGCAGATAAGGGTTTACCTTGTCAGTATTCATTTAAGTGAAAACTTATGTCAGCTTTGAAAATAAAAACAGACCTGACAGAATGGGTTACCTTGGTTCTGAAATGATTCCAAAATAAATGCTTGAGATAATTCGCAATTATAACAATGAAACAAGGTATTTCTGTTGCAAAATAACAGTATGCACTCTGTCAAGTTAGATTCCACTGTAATTATACATGAACTCATAGTTCTTGGAAGGTATTTAGGAAGCCTTTGCTTCTCATGAATCCATTCTGAATTCAGGGCCATGTCATTCAGAAATTCCACTAAATTCTGGTTTGATTTTTTATCATGAGTCATTATGTGTCCTTGGAAGACACTCTGCCTTAGAGTTTCCATTCCTACATCTGGAAAATATACCCACATGTTGTTTACTATATTCATTAAAAGTCTTGGTATTCTAATTTCCATTCTCAAATGATGGATTGATGGCTAATAAAATATTTTAATATTTGTAGATATTTTTAAAATGTTATTACATGAAAACAAGGCTCAAGGGAAAATGTTTGCATTATGCATAAGAAGAAAGGAACATGAAATTGAAATAATGTTGCTATTTTGACCTTTGTATATATTTTAAAATATATTGGATGGCCTTTGTAATCCTGTAAGCTTCTAACAGGCTACTGGCCCAAGGGTTTTTCTGGGAAGAAAAGAAAACATGATAATCTACCTCCCAGTACATCTCTCTGGCTTACTTTGAAGAGGTAACATCTGTGCACCTGAGTCAAAGCAGGTTTTTCAAGCAGCTGACCTTATTGTTTGTTTACCCTCTAGGCTATAAAAGAAGTGATTAGGATCCTCTTTTTCTGATGATGCCAGTAATTGGAATAGATATGTTTTAGTTAGTATTTTGAGGGCAAAACTTTATTGTATAGAGGACAGTGAATTACGATTAGTTTGAGTGATGCTGAACAAAGTCATGAGTCAGAGAATGAGACAGCATTGCCTATTGTGAGTGAACAAGGATTTTGGTGGGGCAAATCATTGGAAATTGAGTTAATTTAAAGTATAAGACTTGAGTTGTGAGAACATGGAAAGAGGGAATAATAATGCATTATTAAGAGGCAGTTGCCCTCTGGTCAATGTGGAATTGGGTAACTTGGACATGCATTAAGTCCTCGTGCCCATTCCCAAAGAACTATTCAACATCTTGGGAGACTGATGATCAGACTTGACAGAGATATCTTATTGGTCACAGGACCCCAGTACTTTCTGTAGAGGAATAAAATTGCAAACAGATCCACAGCTAGAAAGTTAGAGTAGATGCATGATTTGGTCTGTGACAGCACAGAATGAACAGTATGAATATGAAATTTTTCAGTATAAATAATTGCTTCTTGCCTAAATAAAACCACTATTGAGCTCTAACATATATCTTCCTTAGACATGCAAATTCTTATTTTAGACAAAATATTCATTATTTGGCTACTAAGCAGTATGAACTAAGTATGTCAGGAAAAGAGAGTCCCTTTCACAGAGTGTGAAGTGTAAAGTATTTAGAGTGAGAAAATCTATGATTGAAAGCTGAATGTATTTACCATTTGTCTAGGCTGGAAAATGTAATTTATCCCTTTTCAATGTTATTTATTTTCCTCATCTTCAAAATGAAGAAATTAAATGAATAAAATTTATGATTTCGTAAAGCTGGAGAACCTGTGGTCCACTTTTAGTCTGATTCATTACAATCTATTACAAAGAAAGGGGAATTGCAACTCCATAAACATGTACCCCCCCAAATAGTATCAACCACATTGATAATTCACTAAAAACTGTATTCTACTGAATGAAAGTTACACATTCTTCAGTGCACTTTACTAACAAGAGTAATCAACTTGGAATCAGGAGAGACAGATATTCAAATGAAGTCTTTCATGTTTACTAGTTTTATACCCAGGAGGAAGTTATTTAAGTACTCTGGACTTCCATTTCTTCACCTGTAAAATAATTACTTTACAGTTATTGAGTGTATCAAATGAGACAATATATTTAAAGTTTTAAACAAATATATTTGTTAGTCTTTGTTTTTAACATGATATTATGATGAGTATACTTACTTTCTCAATTTTTGTGCCTTTGCTATTCCTTGCAAGTACATGACCATAACAGTCTTCTGGTCAGTCCTGTGGTCACAAAAGAATGTACAGGATATTCTTATGATGATGATCAATGAAGTAGATGAATTGGTACTCCTTATGTTAGCTATTTGGACAGTATGCTGAAAGTAAAATTTAATTATGTAGGAAATACAACGTTAGTTTTGAGGTTGAGTGATCCATTTAATGCTAAGAGGATGGATGTGAGTCAAAGGGAGGAAGCCAACATTACCTATTGTTTGCAAAAAAAAAAGAATGTGTACAGACCCTCATAGATTTTATGAAAAGTCTAATAGATTATACAAGACTTGCTCTCAGGAGAAAGATAGATTTTATATATGGGACCCAAAGATCATAGATCTAGAGATGGAAGTCACCAGTAGAGAAAATAATTGAATCCATGGAAGGAGGACAATGAGAAAGACCAAAAGAGGAAATATAGACAGAGACAAAAACAAAGAGAGAATCAGAAGAAGAGAGAGAGGAGACAAAGACAGAGAGGCACATACACAGAGATAAAGAGAGACATCGAGAGAAAGAAACAGAAAGTTTGACCCATAGAGAGACAGAGACAAATATAATAAGACTCAGAATGGAGATTTAAGGTACCCAGACATGAGACAAGAAAATGTTCTCTCTATCTCTTTCTTTTTCTCCCTTTCTCTCTCTCTGTCTCTCCCTGCCTCTCTGTCTCTTTCTCCCTCTCCTTCTTCCTTTCTCTCTCTCTCTCTCTCTGACACACACACACACACACACACAATTCAGGGAAGAGAAATATCCAAAATGATGAAGTGAGTAATATCAAGTAATTCAAATAGGTAAAGAAGGATGGAAACTAAGAGGAAAAGAGAAGCGATGAGAATTAAGCTTTAAGAGATCATTCTTAATTTTTAATTATTTATTTACTTTAAGTTTAGAACATTCAATTCTATAATCCCTTGAGTTCCAAATTTTCTTCCCCTCCCTCTTTCCTACTCTCCTCCACCACAGCAGCATGCAATGCAATATGGGTTCTACATATACCTTCACATTAAATATGAGTCAAGATGAAAAGAACAATTATAACCAATAGAGTGAACAACAAGAAAGAAGGAACAAAACAAAACAAAACATAGAAGAGAGAGAGTAATTTATTTTAAGCTGCATTCAGACTCTGTAGTTCTTTCTCTAGATGTGGATATCCCTTTCCATCATGAGTCTTTTGGTGTTGTCTTCTAACCATGCATTGCTGAGAGGAGCCCAGTCTACCAAAGTTAGTCATCACACATATGATGGGTCTCTAATTGTGTACAAAGTTCTCCTGGTTCTGCTCTCCTCACAGCAACAATTTATATCAGTCACTCCAGGTTATTATGAAGTCTTTCTGTTCCTCATTTCTTATAGCACAATAGTATTCCATTACATTCATATACAATAACTTGTTTACCCTTTCCCCAATTGATGGACATCCCTTGATTTCCAATTCTTTGCCACCATAAAAAGAGCTGCTATAAAAATCTTTGTACAAATGGGTCCTCCTTCCACTTGTATGATCTCTTTGGAATACAAACCTGGAATGCTTTCCCTCTTCATCTCTACCTACTGACTTCCCAGGCTTTTTTTTAGTCTCAACTAAAATTTCGTCTTCTATAAGAAGCCTTTCTTAATCCCTTTGAATTCTGGTTTATTTCTTCTCTTAAGTACAATCATTTAGTAACTCAATTATTTAGCAATGAAATCATTCAATTATTCTTAAGTAGGCTTGCCTCCTTAAGGGACACAAAGTAGAAAAATCAAAGTTCTCCACCCATGGGGTGCAATTAAGTTACAACTTCAATAGTCACTCCTCAGTACCCTCTTAAGGGGTAGTGGGAACTACAAAAGCCATCCACCCCTAGGTCACAAGTAAATTACAATTTCATCATTCAGTACTTGGAATCCTATTTCATCAGTCCCTACTCAGTACCCACAGAGAGGTTTTTTCATCTTGACTTGGGGCAGGCTTTCAGCTTCAATGGTTCCTCTTCCATTGTCCCTCTTCCATGGTCCCAGATCTTGCCCAAATCCAACCAACTGCCACCTAAGTTCAAAAGCAGACAGCTCCCAGTTCCTTGTCCTGCTCTCTGTGCAGTTCCTTCTCCACACTGAATATCACAGCATCTAGTCCACCCCAAATATTTCATAGTCTCTGTTCCTGGGAAGAAAAGGCTTAACAAAGCCACAATAGCATACATCCACAATAACAAAGTCATAACAGCATTTGTACAAAGTACCGTCACCACAGTCATGTTTCCTCAGTCTTCAGCAGCTCTGGTAGGTATTTGGAAGTCTTGCTTCCACAAGTTCAAGTTTTGCCACCACAAGTCCGAGTTCTCTGTCTGTTCTCAGCTTTCATTCCTCTTATCATTACTTCTTAATTCTCAGTTCAATCTTCAGTCTAGCAGTAGAAGCCCAGCCTCCAGATGCTTGCTGAGAGACATCCTCTCTCTGTCTCTCTCTCTGTCTCCCTCTGTCTCTGTCTCTATCTGTCTATCTGTCTGTCTCTCTCATTCTCTCTCTATCTCTGTCTGTCTCTCTGTCTCTCTCTCTCACTCTCCCTCTCTCTTCCCCCACTCCCAGGCAGCAGACACCCTGCCGCCATGATCCTTATCACAACAAATTCTGAGTGTCCAGGTTGTACTTTTTGTTGTACAGGTATTAGCTCCTCCCTGTTCAGCCCCTTCCTGTTAAGTCAGCAAAAGGGGTTCATACCTTCTGTTTCTTTAGCAGAAGCTTTATATGATTAGCTTCATATAAAGTGTTATGTACCTGTTAGCTTTCCAATACAAAGGAATCTTCAAATTTTATTACCATTACACCCTAAGAACTGTTTTGCTGAATCCCACAATTTTTGGTATGTTGTCTCATCATCTGAAAAAAATACTCTGGTGGTGGGAGGGAGGGGGAAGGAGCCAAGATGGCAGTATAGAAGCAGTAACACTCCACAGCTCCCAAATAATCACCATTATCACCAAAATAATCATCAACTATCCATAAAATATGTCTCTAAACAAATTTTAGGGCTCCAGAACTCACAATATTACAGAAAAACACATCTACCACTGAAGGCAGCACAGCAGGTAGGATGGGAAGGACTCATCATAGCACACTGGAAGCCAAAACCAGCTTGTCTGAAACTGTGGCTTGACCCTGGGATGATCAGGACAAGCACAGCTGGAGCCTTCAGGAGAGTGGATCAGTGGCAGCTGTGATGATTTCCAGAATTACCAAGCTATAAGAAATAAAGACTAAATGAAAAGTTAGTGGAACACAGCTAAATGTGAGGGAGAAAAGCAGGTCTGCTGTCTACCTCCTGGGAAAGAAAGCAGCAGAAGCAGAGCAGCAGTCTCTATGTGGATGCTTTAGAAGCTTCCAGCCTACAGATTGCAGGGGAGAGCAAGCAATCATTCAGAGGCTAAATGTTCTTGTCTTAAGCTGCCTGGATCCAGGTTGCAGCCTTGGGTGGTGGTGCTGAGGTGAGTTTTCAGTGAGCAAAAGTTGGTGAGAGCTGCAGAAATGATGACCTCCTAATAACTCCAGCAGCTGTCAAAACTCCAGCAATTTGGGACAAAGCTTTCCTCTCTGGAAGCAGAGTTCCACAGAGCTAAAAAATCAAGTAATTGACTGGCAACATGAGCAGGCAGAGGAAGAAAAGAACAGCAATCCAACTTTAGATTTCTTTTTTGAGAACAAAAAGAATCAAAGAATGGAATGGGAGGAAGACAACACAGTCAGAACTCCCACACCAAAATGTCCCAAGAAAAATGTATGCTGGTTACAAGCCATAGAGGAGCATAAGAAGGATTTTGAAAATCAAATAGGAGTAGAGGAAAAATTGGGAAGAAAAATGAGAATGATGCAAGAAAATCATGAAAAGAGAGTCAACAACCTGACTGAAGAAAATAACACATTAAAAATAGATTAACTCAAATGGCAAAAGAAGTCCAAAAAGCCAAGTAGGAGAAGAATGCCTGAAAAAGTTGAATTAGCCAGATGGAAAAAGAATCTCAAAGGCTTTCTGAAGAAAATACTTCCTTCCAAGTTGGAGTGGAGTGAATGGAAGCAAATGATTTTATGAGAAATCAAGATACTATTAAACAGATACAAATAAATGAAAAAATAGAAGGCAATGTGAAATATCTCATTGAAAAAAAAAGTACTGACCTGGAAAATAGATCCAGGAGAGACAAATGAAAAATTATTGGACTACCTGAAAGCCATGATCAAAAAAAGAACCTCAAAATCATCCTTCAAAAATTCTCAAGGAAAATTGCCCTGATATTTTAGAAACATAGGGCAAAATAGAGCATCTTCAAAAAGATCCCAAAAAGAAAACTCCTAGAATGTTATAGCCAGGTTCTAGAGCCCCAAATCAAAGAAAAAATATTACAATCTGCCAAGAAGAAACAATTTGAATACTATGGAAATACAATGAGGATAACCCAGCATCTAGCAGCTTCTAAATTAAGTGATGAAGGGTCTGGAATATGATATTCTGGAGATTAAGGGAGATAAGATTAAAACCAAGAATCATCTCCCCAGCAAAATTGAGTATAATGTTCCAGGCGAAAATATGTTCATTCAATGAGCTGAAGGACTTTCTAACATTCTTGCTGAAAAAACCAGAACTGACAAGAAACTTGACACTCAAATAAAAGAAGCATGAGAATGTAAACATGGAGAAGAAATTATAAGGAACTTATCAAAGTTGAACTATTTACATGTCAACATGGAAAAACAATAATTGCAACTTATGAAACTTTTCTCAGTATGAGGATAGGTAAAGGTAATACAGCTTTTTATATATGTATACATACACATGTGTTTACATAGGAGGATATATATGTGTGTGTGTGTGAATGAACACATATCTGAGTATGTGTATATATGTGAACATAGAGGGCACATGATTGATTGAATATGAAGGGATAATACTTTAAAAGGTGAAATTCTGAGGTGGGAGAAGAATAGAATGAGAGGAGACAGGGAGAGACAAAATGGCATTAATCCTCTCATACAGAAGAAGCAAGGGGTAACTGTTACAATGGAAGGGAATAACAGGAAAGCAAAAGGGAAAGGGTCAACCTTATTGGCTTAGGGAAGTAAAGACAAACTCTAAACTTGGTATCTTTTCACACAGAAAAGTAGGGGGGATGGGGATGAGAGGAGCCATGATATAGGAGAGGGGAGGGGTGGGGAAGCGAGGGGAAAGGGTTGCTGGAAGCACACACTTTTGTAAAGGAACAGGGACAGGGTAGAGAACAGTACAAGGGTGGGGAGGGATAGGAAGGAGGGACATATAATCAGTCTCTCACAATATGTCCATTGTGGAGATGTTCTGAGTAACTACACATGTACAGCCTGTATTGAATTGCTTGTCTATCCAGTGGGAGTGGGTGATGAGGGAGGAAAGGAAAGAATCCAGAATTTAAAGTTCTATAATCACATGTTAAAAATGTATGTGCTTATATTTATATTTATATTTATATTTATATTTATATTTATAATTATAATTATACTACATGCAACTGGGAATTAAAATATACAGGCACTGGGGTAGGCAGATCCATCTTGCCCTAACTGGAAAGCAGAGGGAAGACGGGGAAGGACACAGGAAAGAACAGATTGTGGCAGGGGTTTTACTGGGGGATGGCTGTTTTGGGGTGGTGTGTGAGGGAAAGATGGGTAGAAAATTTGCAACTCAACATTTTGTGGAAATGAATGATGTAAACAAGAAAATTAATTAATTAATTAAACAATTTTAAAAAGAAAGAAAATATACTCTGCCCACACCCTTCTCTTGAATGAAGTTTTTTCCTAAGATTCTTTCTATGATTTCTTGTTTTGCTCACTCATTCTTTTGGATTAAATTTTTTAGTTTCCAATTAATTTTTTAATCTATCTTTCTATGGCCCTTAATTACCTATAAATTTTTATTACATTATGGTCTGAAAAGGATGTATTTAACATTTCTGCCTTTATGCATTGGATTGTGAAGTTTTTATTCACTAGTACACGGTTGATTTCTTTGGGTATGTGTCATGTACTGCTGAGAATAAGGTACATTCCTTCTTATCTGCATTCATTTTTTCCCAGAGGTCTATCATATCTACCTTCTCTAAAAATTCTGTACCTCCTTAACTTCTTTCTTTTTTTTTTTTTAGTTTAGATTTAGCAAGTTCAGTGAGGGGGAGATTTAGGTCCGCCACTAATACAGTTTTGCTATCTATTGCTTCCTCTAACTCCCTTAACTTTTCCTCTAGGAGTCTGGATACTATCGCACTTGGTGTATAGTTTAGTAATGATATTGCTTCATTGTCAATGGTGCCTTTTAGCAGGATATAGTTTTCTTCCTCGTATTTAATTAGATTCGTTAATTAGATTTATTTTTGGTTTTGCTTTCTCTGAGATAAGGAGTGCTACCTCTGCTTTCTTTTACTTTAGCTGAAGCATAATATGTTCTACTCCAGCTTTTTACCTTTACCCAGTTTGTATTCCCCTGTTTCAAATGTGTTTCTTGTAGACATTTTGTAGGATTATTATTTTTAATCCATTCTGTGGGAGAGCCCATCCCATTCACATTCATAGTTATTATTACTATCTGTGTGTTACCCTCTGTCCTATTCCCTCTCCTGCTTATACTTTTATTTCTCCCTTCCCCTCCTTAAGAGATTTCCTGTTGACTACCACTTCCCTCAGTATTCCTTAACTCTCAACCCCCCTCCCTTTACCTGACTGTGGTTCTCAACCTGTGGGTCGTGACCCCTTTGGGGTTGAATGACCTTCTCACAGTGGTTGCCTAAGACCATTGGAAAACACATATTTCCAATGGTCTTAGGAACCTCCTCTATCAGTCTCCAGGAGAGTCTGCCACATGCAGACATGCCCGCATATGGCTATTAAAGGGTTGCAGCATTAGGAAGGTTGAGAAACCCTGACCTAGAGGGAGTGACAGATTTGTATACTTAATGTAGTATATTATTTTCTCCTTGAACCCAAACTGATAAGAATAACTCTCATACCATACTCCTCTTCCTCCCTTTTTTCCTTCTACTATAGTATGTTTTTATGTTTCTTCTTGTGGAATATTTTATCTTTTTCTGCTTCCTCCTTCCCTCCTCTCCTTTTGCAGCCCCTTTGAACCCTATAATACAGTTTATTTATCATCAGTTTAGTAAATGTATACCAACATCCTCTATATATGTATATCCCTTTTAAATGTTGTGATAATTATACACTATTGACAGGTATTAGCTTCCCATATACGGATGTTAAGAGTTTGCTCTTATCAAATATCACATTGTGTGCGTGTGTGTGTGTGTGCGTGTGTGTGTGTATACTCTCCCTGTTTACCTTACTATGTCTCTCTTGAATCTCATATTTGGAGATCAAATTTTCCATTGGGCTCTGGCTTTTTCATTAGCAAGGTCAGGAATTGCCTTATTTCATTGAATGGTCATCTCCTTACCTAAAAATTATGCCTAGTTTTACTGGATAGTTGATCCTTGGTTGTAGTCTGAGTTCTGTTGCCTTATTAAATATCATATTCCAATTCCTCCAATGTTTTAATGTAGAAGCTTCTAGGTCCTGTGTGATTCTGATTGTAATTCCACAATATGTGAATTGTTTCTTTTTGGCTCATTGCAGTATTTTCTCCTTGACCTAATAATTCTGGAATTTAGTTAAAATATTTCTTGGAGTTTTATATTTGGGGTCTCATTCAGGAGGTATTTGGTAGATTCTTTTGATAACTATTTTGCCCTCTGATTCGAGGGCAGTTTTCTTTGAAAATTTCTTAGGGGATATTGTCCAGATTCTTTTTTTATCATGGTTTTCTAGTAGACCAATAATTCTCAGATTAGTTCTCCTGGATCTATTCTCCAGGTCAGTTCTTTTCCAATGAGATATTTTACATTTTCTTCTAATTTTTCCTTCCATAGATTTTGTTTGACTGATTCTTGATGCCTCATTCAGTCATTAGCTTCTACTTGACTGATTCTAATTTTTAGCAAATTATTTTCATTAATTAATTTTTAAATACATTTTTATTTGTTTTCTTGTTTACATCATTCATTTTCATGAGATTTTTGGATTACAAAATTTCTCCC
>CM053593.1:243914665-243956708 GCA_028646575.1 Pseudocheirus occidentalis | reverse complement strand
AAGTCCAGATTCTGTCATTTCATGTTAAGAGATCTCTAGTCTATCTCTAACCTACTTTTCTAGTCCTATTTATTGTTACAGTGCCATGTATTTTTTGAACATTTCATTTTTTTCGTCTTTATCCCTTTGTTTATGAAATCATCAATACCTTTCCCATCTACCTAACTGGTAAATGATGTCTGCATTAACTTCATTAGTGCCCAGAACATATTAGTATATAGAGATTGATTAGACACTGCGAGATTAGATGACTTGTACAGGATCATATAACCAGTATATATCAGGGACAAAAATGGAACCCAGGTCTTCCTAACTCCAATTCCAGCTTTCTATCCACTAGACTTGACATGACAATATTTAACTAGTTTGTTTTAACTAGCTAATTAAGTGTTTTAAAAATAGATCAAAATAAGGAAAACCAGATAGCTAGGGGAGAGGGTAGAGAAGAAAGTGATAAACTGGGACCCAGGTCCTTGGATTCAAAGCCAGTGCTCCTTCTACAGCATCACAGCCTCCCAGCCATATGCAGTATCATAAACTAAATATAATATAAAGTCAAAAAAGTGAAAAGTATTTTCTTTTGAACTTTGTTCTTTGCTTTTTATCCTCTAGAAGTTAATTACTATGTCATTATTTGGCAATTAATTTTAGTCAGAATTATTATATTACATCTATTTTTATCAAGTTATTATTTGTATCTTGCATTATTTTAAAATTTAAAATTTGTCTTAATTTTCCAAATCAATTGTGAAATTGTGAATGCCTGTAGGGGAGACATCATATCTTGTTCAACTACCATATGTTGCACATAGTAGGTGCTTGCTAAATATGACTTGATTTAATTACACATAAAACTTATTACTTACCTTACTTGAACCTCCACTTCCTATCTGCTTTAATACGGAATAAATTCTTCCCTTAACTGTAATGTACTCATTTGAAGAAAATGATCCTGAAATCTGATGAAAAGGGAAATTAAAGGATTAAATATAGCTTCTAATAATCTGCCTTCATTCAATAAAATAGAAACTATTTTACTGCAGAATATTATATTTTGTAAATACAATGACTTTCTAAGACCTTTTTAAACAGGTCTTTATGCTTCAAAGAGGCAAACAAAATAAGGAGCCAAACTCAAATAGCTCTAAAATCTTTTCTAGCTCTAAAACTTACAAGACTTTAAATCATCAGATAAAAAATCTGAGCTACAGATTGATAGATTAGCTATATATAGATACAGATATATATTTTTAAAATCAGAACTGTGAAGAAATTTCCACCAATGCGATCAGTAACCTGCTAAGAAATGTATAGTTTTAATAAGTTGCTTGAGACACTGAGAGATTAGATGACTTGTACAGGATCATATAACCAGTATATATCAGGGACAAAAATGGAACCCAGGTCTTCCTAACTCCAATTCCAGCTTTCTATCCACTAGACTTGACATGACAATATTTAACTAGTTTGTTTTAACTAGCTAATTAAGTGTTTTAAAAATAGATCAAAATAAGGAAAACCAGAGTCAGTAAGACCAATTACATATTTAAACTTTAGGCACATGGGGATTTCAAGCTGGTATAATCCAAACCCAGAATAGATAAAAGTAATGATTGCTTCATTTCTGGAAGTATTCAAGTTATGATTAGATTACTATAAAAACCTGCAGGAGTAATGCCTATATTCCAAAGGCTAGCCTAGATGAGGTCTGCATTTTCTTTCTACTCTAAGATTCTATGAAAAAAAAAAAGCAAAATATATTTAAGTTATTATCACAGCTGGGAAAGGGAGGGAAAAGAATATGCATTTATATAGCATCAGGCACTATGTTAAATGCTTTGCAAATATTATCTCATTTAATTAAATTCATTATACCTGTAAGTTCTGAAACGGAGTAACTGGTGTTTGTTGTTGCTGCTGTAAGTATAAAGGTTGGCCGTAAGGAGTAGAAAACTGATGTCCTGGAAGAAAGTCATTCCTCACAACTGGAGTTCTAAAACTAGGATATAAATAAATGTATTGCTAAAAATATTGACTTTTTACATATGGTTTTTAGCTTTCCTATAAAAGAAAATACGGTTTTATGTGTTTTTTTACTTTTATGTACTAAAAATGTACAATTCCAAACAGTGAATATCAATTTATATTATCAATAGCATCTGAATCAACTTTTATTATTTTGTTGATGATCTGATGAAAGTATTTACCCTGTTAAATATATGCTATATTTCCTGAACTATTTGTCCTTGATGGCAAAACAAATATGCTACTGATATCTTATCAAATCTGTAACAATTTAACTATTGTTAAAGGACAATCACAACATCATGAGACTTATATGAAAACCAGGTTCATTAGAAGAGAAATGAACGTGCATGTACAACCCAAAGAGTTTACAATCCTTACAGAGGTTTGCGTATTTGTAACAGTACAATAAAAGGAGGAGAAAACAGGAAAGGGGATGGCAAGGGAGGGGGAAAAGTGCAGTAAAGGTTGGAAAAGGACAAATCCCTTCCCAAAGGGGAGAAGCAAGGTGATGGCAAAAGCAGCATTTTTCCCCCTTGGGAACCACTAGCCCAGAGATGGGGAATCCGAGGCCTCAAGGCCACTTGACAGAACAATTCTTGGGATTTTCTGGGAATTTCAAATTTGGATTCAGTCAAAGGGCCTCAACTAAAGGACCTAGAAGGCCATATGTGGCCTAGAGGCTTCAAGTTCCCCCCCCCCCTCATTAAACTATGTAAATTGGAGGGCCCACTTATCTGCAAAGGACCCAAGCTGCACAAGCATTTTCTCAGCCTCTCACAGACTGACACCTACCCTGCCTCCCAAGGACACACAGGGAATCCAGCTTGGGATGCAATCAACAAATTATGTTAGCTGGGGGAGGGTGGTGGAGTGAGATGCGTTGGTTCATTCTGGACATATTCAGGACCTCCTACATGCTCTGGGTCCAGTGTTTAAAAAATTTTGGTGACTCAAAAAAACAAGTTCAGGGGACCCCTTAACACTACCAATTAAGATACCTACCAACAGGAGTTCTTTTATATAAAGACTTGGCCTTGGGAAAGAGCTAAAAAGTTGATTTACTACCTATCAATGCATATTCTTTTTCAGTATCCTACTACTATTAGCATTTTAAGAAGTATTCCCAAGGCAGGTTATTTCATCAGTTTGAATGGTCTTTATATCCTTTGAGTTGTAATATAACATCTCATTCAGTATTACCACTGATATAAGACACCAGGCTTGCATGAAGAAGTTTATTTTACATAGATGCACATTAAATCCATGGGAGGGTAGACTGAATGATTTCTAATTTCAATTCCAATACTAAGGTACTATGATGTGATGTTTAAACATAAGGATAATCAGTTACAGTGACATGCAATGGAAACCAGAGGGCACTGTGGCACTCAATCTATTCCCAAAGCATATTTTTTAAAAAGCATGACTAGATTTTCAAGTTCTTGTGGAGTCAGATGCTTTCCTGCCCTACCCCCCAATAATTAATGTATTGGTTTTTGTGCTCACTTTTCTTTGAAAAACTTAACAGAATTGCCTTAAGTCCTGGAAATTATGTTCTTCAACTATATCTCTTAAGTCCAGCTAAAGCTACACACCTCGTATTTAGAAATCTTCTGTGGGCCATGGACTCAAGTCATCACTGTTCCCCAAACTAATAATAATATTATTAACAACTGACATTTATATAGCTCTTTTAAAATCTACAAAGAGTTTCACATATATTGTCTTATTTGAGATTGTGATCCAAATACAATAATTATTATCCAAATTTTAAAAATGAGAAACCTAAAGCTCAGAGAGGTTTTGTTACATATCCAGAGCAACAGAATTAAATAAACGATAAAGGCAGAATTTGAACCTGGATCTTCCTGAAACCATGTCTAGAACTCTATCCACCCTTCTTATTCACCCATGTTCAGGTTATCTTTTCCCATTTTGATTGTCACTATTATAATGGTCATCCTGAAGAACCTCACTTTGTCTTAATTATAAGTAACTTGAATACAAGAATGTCAGGTACTTTTTCTATTCTGTGTACTTAGCACTGTGTTAAACACTTGGAAAAAAAATTCAAATTGAACCATCTGTATAGTATTTGTTCCTCTTTCCTATTTCTCAATTGTCCTATCCCTCAAAGTTACTGTTTTTTTGCCTTCTGATTTTGAGTTCTTGGCTTGGCTTGCTTTAGGAGGGACAAAAAATATGCATTTATTTTGAAGAAAAAAATTTAAAAGCTTCAAGAAAGCATCAGAAGCATTAATGTGGTTGTGCAAAGCTATTACAGATCAATCAGAAAGAGCTTATCAAATTCATGAGTCTGTGGTCAGCCCCATCCTTGCTTCCACTAGTACCTTTAAAACAAAGGCACTCAGATATATCTAATTATCATGAAAAAGGCTTTATACCCTTCTACACTTTGGATACAGCTTTTAAAAAAAATTAACTGAGACGAGAACTCACTAAAAAGATAAATATAAAAGAAAAAGACTTTACCAGGCCATGTAGTCATGTAGTGTGTTGCTACTGCTGGGCGTGTTACATACAAATTTGTTATCAATTCTTTTAGGAGCTGTTACAGGTGAAGATTGTTTTGAAATAATTAAGCCAGGCTGTTCAAAACTGGAACACTTCTGCTAAACCAAAAACAAACAAGTTGAAATTTAAAATGATCTTCACATTCAACCCTGCTTATTAAGTCCTATACCTAATCAAAACAGAAAATAGAAAAAAAACAGAAAAAAAGAAGACTGAAGCAAAAAAAAAATATATATTGTGTATATAGTAGTTATTTTGGTCCACTTCTGAAGTCTTGCTAATTTTCTGCTGTTACTGTGTTTTCAGTTGTATCTGACTCTTTCTGACACAATTTGGGGTTTTCTTTGCAAAAATTCTGAGGTTTTCCACTTCGTTCTCTAACTCGTTTTACAGATGAGGAAACTGATGCAAACAGGATTAGGAGACTTACCAAGGGTCACACAGCTAGTGTCTGAGGCTGGACATTTTAACTCAGAAAGATGAATCTTTCTGACTCCAGACCCAGTACTCAATCCACTAAGCCCCCTACCTTCCCCTAATTTTCTACTCTTAACTAAAACAGCCAACTGAAACTTCATTTCCCAGTAGTACAGAATCACATGCATCCTAAGAACAAGATATTCTAGCTTCAATAATCTGTTCCTAAAAATTTCAATATTCTGGCCAAAAGTGTTTATGTTTACTATCTTTACATTTTCAAAGATTTCCCAAAATATGTAAGACCATTAATTACAGAGCAAAAATTCTAACTATTGGGGCAGCTAGGTGGCACAGTAAATAGAGCACTGGCTGTGGAGTCAAGAGGACTTGAGTTCAAGTCCATCCTCAGTTGACACACTTACTAGCTATGTGACCTTGGGCAAGTCACTTAACCCCAATTGCCCCACTCTCCCCACTCCAAAAAAAACAATTCTAACTATTCAACATACCTAATACCCTTTTACTTATAAATTATCAATGCCATTAAGTATGATACACCAGCAAAGGAAATTTCAAATGCAATATTATGACATTTTTGACATGGCACTCTAAATAAAGACTTTTTCCTGAACTGCACATTTGTTTTACTTAACAAGAATAATGATGTTCAATGAACAAGAAAGTTACCTCTGGTAAGGTATTTCGGTTTGCCTCTGGAATGTGCCAATGATTAGAAGACGCAACGGGATTCTGGTTTAAGGACTCTGATTTTCTGTTATTACTACTGAAATCAGATTGTCGAAGGATCTGATTATTTTCAGGTACTTTTGGTTCTTGATAATGCACTTTGTTTTCTGAAAATTGTATTATATACAATGTTTATAAAAACAACTCATAATAAAATCTCAACATTAATAAGATGTTACCAAAATTCTAACTTGTACAGAGATTTCTCTTTGCTCTAAAAATACCTAACATGACTTGCCAGGCTATCTTGTAAAAGATAAAGTACTACTGAAGAGAATTTTCTAATTATTATCACTTTTGATTTAAATTACCTCTAATTAGTTATTAAAAATTTAAATATGCAACCATCACATTAGTGAAGAAACAGAAATTCTTCATTCTTCATTGCCCTTTAGCTGATTTTGACCTGGACACTACAGAATTTCTTACTAAGGCAAACTTTATATACTACCACAAAGAAAAGTCCTACTAAGCATAAGAATTGTGATCAATTGTTATCCAGTATTTTATCAACTTTAAATGTGACTTAATATTTCAGCCTTCAAAAAATCAACAAATATTAAGCTCTCATACGTAAGGCACTATTTTGCCATATATATAAAATAAGCATCACTGATATTCATAAGCATAACCCAGGATACTGCCAGATCCTCAAATGGATCCAGAAAATTAAAATATATTAAGTATAGTTTTATTTTATTGTATTCTACCTTCAAATACTGATAATCCACACAATCGCAATATATTAACATTCACATTCCTATTATGCCAGACACTGGGTTTTACCATAAGATGCTAATGGAAACCAATAAAAATATCAGTAATTTCTCCCCAATATCTCCACTAGACGTATCAAATGTATACTCAACCAGATCGCTTAAGTACAAAGTAGGCAAAGTAATTGTATCCAAATATTTAATTTCTTGGTGTCATGTCCTTCCCCATTTGGTGCCTTTTATTAGGAAAATTTGTATGATCCACAATTTGATCTGAAAGATTACTTCTAGGACTAACTCTTTCATTTTGTAAACTATACACATTGTAGAAGAAACCACAGTAGAAATAAAGAACAGACTTCAACCACAATGACAGGTTTATTTCCTTGGGGGGAAAAATATTGGTCAATTATTTTATACATAGCTTCAGTGTCTCCTGCGACAGGTCAATTCATTAAACAAACTGCATTACAATCAAGAATCATTGCAGTACCTACTACCATCCTTCCTTTCCTTAAATAATCTTTCATACAAAATTCTCAGTATTTCTCTCAAGGATATTCTTCAGAGAGTAATTTTTCAATTGGAAATGACTCTAGAGCAGTGGTTCTCAACCTTCCTAATGCCACAACGCTTTAATACTCATATGTGGGCGTATCTGCATGTGGCCAGACCCACCTAGAGACAGAGGAGCTGTGTCTCAATTCCTAAGACCATCAGAAATGTGTTTTCCAATGGTCTTAGGAGACCCCTGTGACAGGGTCGTTTGAGCCCCAAAGGGATCATGGCCCACAGGTTGAGAACCACTGCTCAAGAGGTTATCTACTTCAACTGTACCTGAAAAAAAAAATTCCCTATTATAAAATCCTCAAGCAGTTGTCATCTAGTATCTAGCTTGAAAACTTCAGTAACATAGAACCTGCTACCTCCACAGAAAGCCATTATCCTTCTGGGAAATTCTAATTATTAGGTAATTCTTGCACTATGCTTTTTTTTTCTATTCTTACACAATTCTCAACAAATGCCTATTTACCAAGACACAAGAAAGACAGTGTGGTGAAGGAATACACAAATATCTCTAGATAAAAAGTATTCCCCCTTCTGGTTATTTCAGTTAATCCTCACTTGCTTGTTGCAGGCAAGAAAAAAAAAAATTTATGAGTTTTTTTTTTTTTTAAAACAACAACAACAATAATGAATTGAAATACTTTATTCTCTACTTTGGATCCCTCACCTTCTTTCTTGGTTGGAGGACAAGACCCTGTTTTATTCCTTAAGGTTATTGTTGAATCAGGAGTAAGCTCTGAACTCTTCTTTCCTAATAACTGAAAATCCATGGAGTAGATATCTTCAAGTGTCTATGCGAAAAGATTGAAAAACTTCAAAATGCCAACTAAAGTAAATTCCTGATAGATTTTAGTAATATCCTTTAGCATTTTTTTTAGTTTAAAATACTGCCTAGCATTTACCTATGTACACCGCCCCCCCTCCCCACTTCCCCATCCCACATACTTGCTTGTAAAGTATCAGTGAAGATAAACTTGTGCTTAATTAGTAATTATAGCTATAGAACAGACTGATATTGGATAAATTGTTTTTACTGAGACTGAAGCGTATTAGCTATGAAAAAGGTAGTCATTGGAATTTATATGTGGTCTCATGATCACAGATTTCAAGAATTCTTTTTAGTATTAATGTACCTTTACTCACCCAAAATAATTACATTAATGTGAACATTTCTGTGAATATGACACTAAGTCACTGTCATCCTAATAGTATGCTTTTAAAATATCACTTATTTTCCAGGATTAAAAAGGTCCTTGGCCAAGGTCAAAGATTTATCACTAAACACAAAACTGTAAAAATTATAAAACTATCTAGGAAGAAACATTGAAGAAGGGGAAGAATATTCTTCTCTCTCCTTGTCTCCCAATTTCTGTTCAGACTGCCATTTCAGGTATGGCATCTAAGAAGGGATGGTTAAAAAAGGACAAGGTCTGTACATTAAGGATTCCAGAGAGACACTTTGTCTTTTCTGTTTCAAATCCCTAAGAAAAATATTCTTTTTGTACTCATTCAAATACTTCAGTGGTTCTGTGAACTGATTCCTATGGATACTCTGTCCCACATGCTCATCACAACTTATCCAAGTCTTCTCATGCTATGTAATTCTTGTTCATGTCTTCTTATAACCCACCCAAGATTTACAGGATACCCTCAAGTCTTTTTAATATCATATAAACGCCAGGGTAGTGGACAGGTTTCTATACATAAGCAATCTGCCATCTCTCCCAAAGACCTATTTCCTGTGTGACAGTACTATTCTGTATTTCATTGTCCATCTTCTGGTTAAGAGACCCTCTGCTTAACAAAGTTGATTCTTCAAAAAGACATCAAGATCTGTTGTTGGGACCATGTGAGACTATGTCATTTAATATTTTTATAGTAAACTTCAGAATATGGGAAGCAATTAACTTGCAATATCATAACCAAAAAGAATAAATTGACCTTTTATTTATTTAAGATTTTCATGCTTTTTATATAAAGACTAAAAATCTGAAATACCTTTATATTTTTTAACTCATATGAATCATCTTGACTAGGTTCCGGTTTAGGCACAATCAAATCTTGATATTCTGATCCAGGAATTTGTCTGTTACCCATGAGAGAAAACAACTTTAACAATCATTAGAAACATACTTCTCACTTCTGTCAAGCACGTAACTGTGTTACATTTAGCATACCCACAACTGCATAAAAGAACAGATGCCCAATAAAAGTACTATGGTATAGGGTAAAGAAAAGTGATTTGGGAGTCAGAGGAACTGGGTTCAAATTCCATCTCTGCCACTGACCTACATGATCTTGGGAAGATCACTTAGTAACCTCTCTGGACCTCAGTTTTTTTATGTGAAAAATGAGGTGGCTGAATTATGGAATCCAAGATTCCTTCCAGCTCTAGATATATGACTTAAATAATTTTTTCTTTCATTTATTTATTTCCGGGTTGTTGTGATTTTTTTTTTTGGGGGGGGAGAGGCGTACAGTTTAAATTCCAAATTGTTTGCCTCCTTCCCTCCCAATCCAACATTAAAGGGCAACATTTCATGCTGAGATAGGTAGATATAGATGTGTGTGTGTGTGTAAACACACATACAGAGAAAGAGAAAGAGAAAGAGAGAAAGAGAGAGAGAGAGAGAGAGAGAGAGAGAGAGAGAGAGGAACCATACAATACGCACTTCCATGTATCAGTTCTTTCTCTGGAGGTGTACAGCACTGATCTGAATGATCATTTTACTCAGAATAGCTAAGTCAGTTACTCTTAGAACAAAACTGCTGTTACTGTATTCAGCATTCTCTTAGTTCTGCTCATTTCACTCAGTATTTTATCATTCAAGTGTTTCCATGTTGTTCTAAAACCAACCTGCTGCTTGTCATGTCTACAGCACTATAATATTCCATTATAATCATATCCCACAATTTATTCAGTCATTCCCCAATTAATGGGCATCTCCTCAATTTCTAGTTCTCTGCTACTATAAAGAGAGCTGCTATAAATAATTTACAACATATAGGTACTTTCCTTTTTGCCCTGATCACTTTTGGAAACAGATTTAATAGTGGCATTGTTGGATCAAAGAGCATAGTTTTATTACTCTTTGGACATTAATTCCAAAAAGCCCTCCATGGTGGTTGGATCAGTTCACAATTCCAACAACAGTGTTTTAGTGTTCCAGTTTTCCCACATCTCCTTCAGCGTGTCATTTTCCCCTTCTATCATGTTAGCCAATATAAGAGGTGTGAGATGATTTGTCAAAGTTGCTTTAACTTGCATTTCTCTAATCAATAATGATATAGAGCATTTTTAAAAATACAATCACACATAGCTAAGACTTCTTCCAAAAACTGCCCATTCATATCCTTTGACCATTAGTCAACTGGGGAATAACTCATAGTTTTATAAATTTGACTCAGTCCTCTATATATATTTGAGGTAATGAGGCCTTTACGTGCAAAACTGGCTATAAAAATTTTTCCCCCAATTTTTTATTTTCCTTCTAATCTTGGCTACATTGGTTTTGTGAAAAAAAAATTTTAATTTAATGTAATCAAAATTATCTATTTTACCTTCTACAATGTTCTTTATCTCTTGTATATTCACAAATTCTTCTCTTATCCACAAATCTGATAAGTAATATGTTCCATGTTTTTCTAATTTACTAATGATATCTACCTTTATGTCTAGGTCATGAATCTATTTTGACGTTATCTTGGCAAAGGTGTAAGCTACTGATCTATACCTAGTTTCTGTCAGATTGCTTTCCAGTTTCCCCAGCATTTTTATCCAATAGTGAACTCCTACCCCCCAAAACTTTGCATTTCTCAAACATAAGGTTACTACAGTCATTTATTACCATGTATTGTATACCGACTCTTTTCATTTCAAATGAGCAACCATTCTATTTCTTAGCTAGTACTAGATACCTTATGATAATACAGTTTAATATCTGATACTGCTAGACCTCCTTCCATTGCATTTTTTCCATTAATTCCTTTGATATTCTTGACCTTTTGTCCTTCAAAATGAATTTTTTTTGGTTTTTTTTTCCCTAGCTCAATAAAATAATTTTTGGTAGTTTAATTGGGATAGCATTGAATAAGTAGATTAATTTAGATATAATTGTCATTTTTATTATATTGGCTCAGCCCACTCATGAACAACTACTATTTCTCCAATTATTTTAGAATGATTTTATTTGTATAAAGAGCATTTTAAACTATGTTCATGTTGTTCCTGGGTTTGTCTTAGCAGGTGTACTCCCAGGTATTTTCCACTGTCTTAAATAACTGTTAATTAAATATAAATTAACAGTCTACTTCTGTTACCCCTCTGAATTGATGATCAGATTGCAATAACAAGGCAAGATGTAATAATCATTAATTTTTCCAGACTAAATTCCCAAACCAAAATTTTAACATGTCATCCCCTCTCACTAATAAGGCATACAGCAAAATCCAGCACATATAAATAACAAGCACAATATGCAAAAGTTTGCAAAAATTTACATTATTTCCCATGGACACCTAGTTCATGCATAATATAACTAAACCGTATAATATTATGGTAATTTCTATGTAAAAATTTGCAGAGTTCTAAACAGGAAGTCTGGAAATAAAAAAGTATACTTTCTTGACCCAAAAATCATAGGGTCTAAAAGAAAAATACTTCTAGTTTTGCCACTCCAGTATTGAAAAAGCTTTTCTTTCCTTTAAGGCAACTACAAAGCAAATAATAAGCACCTACTGGGTGCAAAGCATAAGATAAAAAATTCAGCCAAGATGATACTACTCACCCCTTACATTTTAGCAGGATTATAAATTACCAAAGAAAGTCATAACATATACAATATAACAAGATGTATAACTGTTCATACTGACTATCTATAATTCATATTAGAGCTATATGAAATCTAACAAGAAGAGTTGTTACCATAACAGGTGGCAGTGAGAAGAGATTCATGTTATAGTTGCTACTTATATGTAAGTAATATTTGAAAGGTGGGTGTTTGTATCCTAGGGCCTACAGAGTGGAAGCTACATGGAAGATACAAGGTTTATATACCCTTAGCAGAATGCAAGGAACCACCCTTGGGTTTTGATCTTTCTCTACCCCAACTCAAAGCCAATAACTCCTTAAGCTCTTTATCCTGGGACCATGTCCAGAGGCACAAACAAGGTGTTACAATCAAGACTTGCAAATTAACTCAGTACTTTCTTTAGATTGAGAGCATCCACCCAACAAGATTATACTTTCCTTGCATATCTGCCTAATGACCTTTGTAGAACTGGAGAGCTATGTGGCCAAGGACCCTGAAAGTCTTGGCCTACAACATACATCTAGTGACCCAAAGTTATTTAAGCTTTAAAGGCTTAAAAATGCACTAAGACTATTGGAATTCCTTATATTTATGTGTACTCCTAAGTTTCACGTGGACAAAAAGATGGTCTTTTCCATACTTCCAACAATGAATCAGGATCATATGATCATAGTCCTCTCTATAAAGCTGGAAGGCACTTTAGCGGTTAACAGATGAGGAAACTGACATCTAGGAAAATTAAATTAATTGTCCATTCATACAGCTAACAAATGATTGAGGAAGAATTTGAACCCAAATCTTCCTGATTCCCTATCCGCATGAAACATAATTTTTTTAAAAAGAAAAAAAAGCATCTCCACAATTCCTTTGCTCCCTGACAATTTTTAGAGACAACTTCCTACTCATCAATTTCCCAAACTTCCACAATGTTCTACACATTAGTCTACCTCAGCTATACAAAGGGGCAGCCATCACCGTGAGCTCATCATCACCAGAGGTCTCATTTCAATATTCTAGAACTCTGAAGCACCTCTTCCTCCTACCCTTCTTTCTCCATCTATCTCCCTCCTAAACCTGTACCCCATCCTGACCTTGTCTCACTGCTCTCCCAGTCTACCATTCATGTTCTCCCCCTTACAACCCTGATCTCTAGTTAGCCAGTTGAATTTTATACTGTCTTCAAATCCTCTCCTTTTTTGTCCTACCATCTCTCACATTATCATCAAATGCTAGCCTTGGGTTACCTTCACATCCCCCTTTCTCTGCTCCTACCTGCAAGGAACTTATGCCCTTGATAGTATCCCGATGCCCTCAAAGAGCTTGACCCATCAATCACTCTTTGTTTTTCTAAAAATGTTCAATTTCTCCATATCTAATGGCTCCCTCTCTGCTGTCTACTACACATGTACAGTGGTCTCCCCATTCTAAAAAATAAATGAATAAATAAAAAGCTTCACTCAATCTTGCCATTATCTTAAGCTATTACCTTCTATTTTACCTCCCTTACAATGTCAAAATCTTCGAAAAACCTTCCATGCTCACTGCCTCTACTTTTTCTCCCCTTTACTTCTTAGTCTCTTGAAAAGTGGCTTCCAACACCACCTACCTAATTAAACCTCTTTCCAAAGAACAAAGTACCATTTCTTGGTGCTCAACTTTCTTGACTTCAAAGCTCTGCTCATAAATGCCTCCGTAAGATTTGTCTTTAATACAATTATGAAAATTCTGCCCTTTTTTATTTTGCATAAATTTTGTGTTTACTTACCTGTGGGTCTTTGAATCTCCAGTACCTAGTAGCAGCACCAGTAAACAATTAATAAATGCTTATATAGGACTTTACTGTAAATACAATTTTAATCATTACCTTAGTCTATAAGACTGAAAGATCATTTTAGCATCATTCCTTAATTTGCTAAAAGTAAAAAAACCAAAATTTTATGAAAAAAATTCTTACCTTTTTGTAAAACTCTGCCCAACTCGACCATCTATCTCCACAGTTCCACCTGGGCTATTTATAAGGTTAACTGGGACCCTTCCAAATGGGCATGACTAGATGATTTTTGGAAAAGATTGAAGTAACTAAGCATGAAATTAAATAAAATCTCAAGTCCAACCCCTCACAATCATCACTACCATGCCACACAAAACATATTCAAACTCTTACTGGTTTAGATTTCTTTAATTGCTTCAAGGGATTTCCACTACTGATTTCTATATCCTGAGGAGATATATTCTCCCTAAAGAAAAAGAAAATACTCTGTAATTTTTAAAGAACAAATTCTATACACTATCAAAGTAGATAGATATTTTCAATAACTCAATTTTCTTACCCATATAGAAATCTGGCCACATTAGATAGTCTTCTGGAATCACAATTAATATTTCTATTCTGTAAACTTCCAAGTGGGTTTTGGAATGATTCTTGGATGTTTAAAATGGTAGCTGCTGTAAACAATTTAAAGAATAGTTTAATTTTTATATTTGCACATGGTTTTCCATATGTAACTTCTGAATATAATTTATGGTTTTGTCATTAGCTTCAAATAGTCCCTCCACATATATCAGAAACCTAACAAGAAAATTGTCCTATCTGTTAAAGTTGCTTCCATTAAGTGTCAGTGGTGTGTTCTTCAGTCATGTCTAACTCTTCATGACACCATTTGGGATTTTCTTGGCAAAAATACTGGGATGGTTTACCCTTTCCTTCTCCAGTTGATTTTTTAGATAAGAAAACTAAGATAAAGTTAAGTGACTTGCCCAAGTCACACTGCTAGTGTCTGAAATCAGGGAGATGGGGAGTTTCCTGATTTTGTATTGAGATATTATCCCATTCTGAGTCCCCTCCAAACCTGAAATTCACTATGCTTTCTAGAATGAAGTTGCAGCTTCTACAAAGCTTCTTTTTATAAAAAAACAATATGAAGTTTTCCAAAGCAACAAGCAACATATCATACTTAAAAAAAAAAATCCAGAATCCCTTATTTACAAGTGCCAACCAAAGATCAAATGGAAGAACATGTACTATGAGATTTACCTGAAAATTTATTTTTTTCTTCCTCTGAAAGTAATTGTTTTTTCTGTAGATTTAAATTCCGTATGGCAATTTCTAACATTTCTTGTGGGACTGCACCACATTCTAGAGCTTTTTGTAGAAGTTGCTTACTTTTTTTGAAGTTGCCTACAAGCAATGAAAAACAAGAATGAGATTATATATCCTTCCTCCTCAAGCATTTACACAAAACACTTGGTTATATATGTTTGGTTTTTTTTTTTTCTGGCAACCTACAATTCTGTCAGTCAGTTCTAGCTTATAACTAGAAAGCAGGAAAATGGAGAGTCAGGGGTGAAGTCTCAATTTGATTTCAGAGTGACAGTAGAGAATAGAGTCAAATGTAAGCGCCAGAAGAAATTAATCAAAACAAGCTATTCATACATTTTTAAGATTTCTAGTAAAAAGGCTAAAATTTATGAAATATAATAGATAAAAAGCATATTCCAGAAACATATATGTTATAGATTATAATCTGATGATGATTAGTAGTACTTCATTCTACATTAATTTTCAATTTTTAAACTCATTTACATACGTTGCTTTGTTAACTTGTCTTTTTCTTAAATTGATATATTTCTAACTACATTATAAGGTCCTTGAGGATAGAAGCCACCTGAATCATCATTCTCCCCACCCCACACTCCCTCTAGTCCTTATTCACTCAGTGAATATAGGCCAATGTACTATCAGTCACAATCTCACTATTAGGTGATTTTACTTAACTGTTTTCAAGGAATCTACTTTGTAGTTGAGTTTATTGGAATGTACCATTAAATCACAAAAAATGTATCAATAAATGCTGTTCAACTCCAGATTTGGACATGCTACCAGAACACTTCTAATTGGATTTTGTAACAATTTTTTTTAAAAAGGTAATTTTTGGGCAATGTCATATGTAATGCTCTCATAAGCATCCAATAACCACTTCACAAAGGAACAGAGCTAACAATTATAACTGCTTTGCTTTTTCTTAAGTGTATCATAGAACTATTCTTTTCTTCTTTTATTTTCAAATGTGCTACAGTTGAGCTTATTGATGTATTATGATATGTCCAACTAAAGAAATGTTCTGAAAGTGATCACCAAGACCTCAGAGAATGGTATCTATCTTTGGATGTGAATTAATCCCAAATTCCATTAAAGTAGCAGTAGCACTATGGCTAACAGTTCTATAGATAGCAGGGAAGAGAAGCAAAAAACCCAAACAATCCCTTAAACAGTCATGTATAAAAATCATTTGGGCCCATCCTTGCTATTGCTGCCCACAAGTCATATTAGATAACAAGTTAACTTATTTCTGTAGATAATTCAAGTTTTGAAAAGTGTATCTGTCCCAGAACACTACTACTTATCATAGTACAAAGCAGGCACTTTAATAAATGCTATTAATTGACATTAAATATTAAGTACTATTTCACAAAGTACTACAAAAAAGTGTTGTCACTTTAAATTAATTTAATGTATATTATCAACAATAAACTGAAACACATCAAAAATTTCATTTTAAGCATCACATATTACTTTCTTTTAAAGTACATAATAAATTTAATATGTAACTTTCAAAACTGTCTTCCTTCTCCATATTTGAAAAATGCTTAATGACCTTTCCTCTTTTTCATCATCCTGTTTTTATCTCCATCTTTCATTCTCAAATGATTAAAAAAAATTTTATTCTGCTTTTACTTCTATATATTAAACACTAGAAAAAGAGAATCATATAGGAAAATGCCTCCATTATGCACAGCTTTCTTCAAAAAAAAAGTATTCTAATAAATTCAACATGTAACTTTTAAAGCGGCCCTGCATGTGTATGTGTAAAATGCTTTAATGACCGTCCTTTTCTTCCCACTTTTCTGACAACTCTATTCCTATCTTCCTTCTTCCCAATTCCACCCTCCTCCCAATTTTTTTTAAAGTAGAAAAAGATAAATCTTTGTAATAAGTACACCTACTCAGGCAAATTAAATCTACAAATTAGTCCTACAAATTAGTACTGTCTTATTCTGTAGCTGAAGCTATCAAGTCATGAGGGAAACAGCAGGCTTTATCAGTTCTCCTGAATTGTATTTAGGCAATGTATTCATCTGTCTTTCAAAGTTGTTTCCTTTATATAAAGTTTTATTCATATAAATTGTTCTCCTGGTTCTATTAACTTCAATATTAAAAATTCTTTTTAAAATCAAATTTTATTTTTTCAATTAACAAGTATTTTTTTGCTCTTCCCTCTCATGTCACACTGTAAAAAACAAAAACAAAAAAACCTAACAAATATGCAGAGTGAAGCAAAATAAATTCCCACACTGGCCACATTCAAAAAAATGTATGTCTCACTGGACACCATACATCCATCATCTGCCTTTCAGTAGGGAGATAACATTCTTCAATAGCACTCTGGCTAGAATCATGGTTGGTCACTGCATTAATTAGAGATCTTAAGTATTTTAAATTTGTTATCTTTAAAATGTTATTACTAGATAAAATGTTCTCCTGGCACTGCTCACTTCTCTATCGATTCAAACAAGTCTAACCCAGATTTCTCTGAAATAATGCTTCAAGATTTCTCATTACATATTCCTGTCCCACAATCCGCTGTTATTCTCAAATGATGCATCCCGTTTCCAGTTTTTCTTTTCCTCCAAAGTGGTGCTAAAGCATTTTTTATTCACATGGGCCTTTTTCCTTTCTCTGATTTCTTTGGAATATATGTCTAGTACTAGTATAGCTGGGTCATTCCAAATTTACTTTCCAGAATACGTAAACCAATTCACATGTCCATAAACAGTTCATTAATATGCTCATTTCCCCAAATCTCCCAAACATTTGTCATTTTTCATTTCTGTTAATTTTGCTAATCTAATCAGTGTGACATATAACTGCAGAGTTGCCTTAATTTGCATTTCTCTAATTATTAGTGATTGGTAAGATTTTTTTCCATGTCCATTGAAAGCTTAGATTTCTTCATTTAAGAAGTGCCTATTCACATCCTTTGACCTCTTGTTGGGTGTTTATTTTACTCTTCAACGGTTTAAACTTCTGGGTTTCTCTGAAACCATCATTTCTTACTTTGTTTGGCCTACCCCAATTAATGTATACTCCCTTATTTTCCAGTTCTTTGCTACAACAAAGAGATGCTATAAATACCTTTTGTGTGTATGGGTCATTTTCTTCTTTCTCTGATCTTTTCGGAGTATAGGCCTACCAGTGAAATTACTGGGTCAAAGAGGCATAGTTCCAATTGTTCTCCAAAATAGCTGGACCAATTTACAGTTCTACTAACAGTGGTACCCGTTTTTCCTGTTATTTTTCCTGAAACTGATATATATAGGAAATGGAACCTCAGAATCACTTTAATTTGGAGGTGGTTAAGTGGCACTGTAGAAAGAGCACTGGGCCTAGAGGCAGGAAGATCTGAGTGTAAATCCAGCCCCACACTTACTAGCCATGCAACTCTAGGCAAATAAGTTAATCCCTGCCTCAGTTTCTTCACTTGTAAAATGAGGATAATAATCATACTTTCATCCAAGGATTATTTTAAGAACTAAATGAGATGTTTATAAGGGTTTCTGTAAACCTTAAAGTACTAAGTAAATGCTAGATGTTATCATGGCTGTTGTTACTTGCATTTCTGCAATTATTGGTGATTTTTCTATGGCTGTTAACATTTTATAGTACTTTCTTTGAGAACTGCTTGTTCAAATGCTTTTATCATTCATCAATTGGAAAATTACTTATTCAATCAGTTCCATAAATTCTTGGAAATGGGACTTTTGTGAGAGATGCTTGCTACAAAAAAATTTTCCCAAGGACCTGCTTTTCTTCTAATTTTGATTGTTGGTTTTGTTTGTGCAAAAACTTTAATTATATATAATCAAAATTATTTATTTTAATCTTTTGTTATCCTCCTTATCCTTTGGTTTTTTTCATGAACTCTTTCCTTTATACATAGATATGAAAAGTAATTTCTTATTAGCTACTCTAATTTGTTTAAGCTGTAACCTTTTATGTCTAAATCATGGATCCATCTGAAACTTATTGTGGCATATAGTGTGAGATTCTGCTCTACACCTAATTTCTGAAAAAAAAATGCAAATTAAAACCATTTTGAATTTCACCTCCTATTCACCAAATTTTCAAAGTTACAAAAGATGGAAATAGAGTTGGAGAGGCTGTGGGAAGACCCAGTGATTTAAAACTGGCAGAACTCTGAATTGGCTCAATCTTCCTAGAAAACAATTTGTAATCATGTGAGTAAAATTACTGAACTCTTCATACCCTTTGATCCAGTGAAATATATTCTAAGAGGTTAAAGACAGAAAGATATCATACATATCAAAATATTCACAATACTACTTTTTGGAATAACAAAAAAAAATTAGAAAGAATGTAGCTACCTATCAATTAGTGAATGACTGAATTAATTATGGTATATGAATAGGATACTATTGCATTTTAACAAATGATGAAAGTATAATTTTAGAGAAAAATAAGACTTATATGAATTGATGAAGAGTGAGATAAGTGGATCCAAGAGAACAATTTATATAACATTGTAAAGAAGAACTCTGAAAGCCTTAAGATATAAATTCAAAATATTTCATTTCCTCAGATCATCCATTGCCCTTCCTAGACTTACTCCCTTTTCCCTCACCTAAAGTTTAGGTGAAAATACATTAAATCAAGAGTGGGGAACTGCCCATTTAATTTAACAGATAAAATACAAAGCCTGTGTTAGGTTCAATAATTTTTAGGCACTAGAAAACTTTGCTCTATCCTTAAAGTCCAAATAGCTCAAAAAATCAAATGGGTAGGATCAGCCCCTTATGGAATCAAGCTTCTATTTTTTTTTAAAGGAACTGGTTACTCTAATCATACTTTATACTACAGTAAAGGGCAGTATTCCATTTCTAAACGGAGAGCCTTATTTTTGTTTTCTACCACACATACTCAGTAAAGTTATTTTAACTGCATGAAGAAGCTTTCTTTAACCAAAAGGATTAATGCTTCTGGTTTGGGGAGGTGGGGAGAATATCCTCATGAGTCACATCTTAATTTTTTCCCTTGAAAGTTGAAGGACTCTTCGTCATGAGACATTTTTCTCTGCTGTTTGCTCTTAACATAGCATTTCAAATCCGAGGATTTATTATGCTTTTATACCTCTTGCCTCTAAAATTCATTTCATATTATATTGATTTAATACAAAGCACTGACGCATACACTGGTAAATAAAACAACCTTTTAAAGATTAGATATAAGAAATATTTGTGGGGCGGCTAGGTGGCGCAGCGAATAGAGCACTGGCCCTGGAGTCAGGAGGACCTGAGTACAAATCCAGCCTCAGATACTTAACACAAAAAAATAGCCGTGTGACCTTGGGCAAGTCACTTAACCCCAATTGCCCTCCCCCCCAAAAGAAAGACATATTTGTAACATTATAGATAACCACTTCTATCTTACCTTGTGATAGTTCAAACTGTGCAAATGACACATGCACAAAAGCAAATCTCTTGCAGTTAGCCTTGGCCATCTGAAAGCAGTCACGTGCATCATCTGGTTCTTGAATACTGTAAGATGGAATAATGAAGACTGGGATGAGATGAGAACAAAAAAGGAGCTATAAAAAGTTAACTTTATAGAAAAGTTAATTGTAAGCCAGCATCTCAAGAGTCTGTTCTCACAGGGTGTCATGCAACACTGGTATCACTGAGAATACCAGATATTCAGTATGATTCATTTTTCTAAGTAATTGAATAAAGAAGAAATGCTACCCATTATGTACATACTGACTGATATGAAGTTTAGTTTCATATCAGATATTTTTAGACAATGATCCTGGGCAAATGGCAATTAACAGGCACAGGATTTTATTACCAATTGTGTAAAAGATATTAAAAAAAGACTGCTTACAAATAATTTCTATGGTTACATTTTTTCAAATAACTTTCTATGAATAATCTGTATATCTAAATACATGGAAAAATTTAAACAAGGAATGAATAGGTAGCACAGGAGTGTTAACTCTAGCTTTCTTTCTAAATAATTAGGCCTAGTGTATATAGTCACTCAATTATGTTTAAAATAATAATTTTTCTATTTAGTAACAACATACTAGAAGTGGAAGTTGGAGAATTTCAGAAAAAAATACACATTTTGACCTATTTAGCTATAAATAAATATATTTAAATTTATAAATAATATTTATACTTGTTTTAATAGATACTCTGAAATATTTGTAGTATTTACAAATAAAACTCACTATTGAAATGTACCTGGATAACACATAATAGACTGAACGCATAAGCAATTATTAACTGACTACTATGTGGGAAGAACGTTGTATCAGTGGAGACACAAAGACAGAAATGAACTCCCTGTCCTTACATATGAATACTATAGTTAATACTTACGCTTTCAGTTCAGCAAATCTCACTTGAATTTGAGCAAAACTTTCATTTTGACCATATTTGTCTGGAGGAAGCGCTTCAATTGCTTGACTATATCGGCCAATCAATTTATTTAGAAATCCATCATCTTGAGGAACACCTTTTTTTTCTATTTTTAGCAGAAAACTTAACCAGTTCTCTGGGTTGTTTGCTGTCATCATAATTTGGTTAACAGTTCCTGAATTGTCTGAATAAAATGATTAAAATGTACTGTTATCTGAGAGATAAAGCTACATTGTAAAAATGCTAAATATATTATTCTAAAATAACTACATCTAATATCAATTCCAGAAACACACATAACTCCTGAAAAACTATACAGCTAAATAATAACCTATAATACTTTAAGACTTGCAAAGTATATTTATGTATATTATTCATTTAACTAAAAATATATACAACATAAGGTGGGTATGTATATATATGTGTGCATATATGTATGTATGTATACACACACACACATGCACACATATACGTCAGCATATCTCTTATAACCTCATCATTAGCACATATAGTACTCTAAAAATGACTATGCTTGCTGCCTTGAGACATCATCAGTCCTTTGTTCAACATCTTACCTCAACTGCCTTGATAAGAACCAGTGTTTTTATATCATATTCAGGTTTACAAAATGTTTTATGTATTTTTATTTTGGTTAGGCATAGGTATTATTATCTTTATTTTGCAGATGAGGAAACTGAGGCTGAGAAAGGTTAAATTACCTTCATGAGGTCACAACTAGTAAGTGTCTAAGACAAGTGTGTTATGAAGTAACCTGTTTGAAAGGCACAGAATCCAGGATAACATGGTATTGTAAACGATTTGTTACGATACAATATGAGGAAGCAAAGAAAGCACAACAATCCAACTTTAGATTTCTTTTTTGGGGACAAAAAGGATCAAAGCATGGAAGACAATGAAGTCAGAACTCCTGCACCAAAAGCTTCCAAGAAAAATATGAACTTCTTACAGGCCATAGAGGAGCTGAAGAAGGATTTTGAAAACCAAATAAGAAAAGTAACTGGGAAGAGAAATGAGAATGATGCAAGGAAATCATGAAAAGAGAATCAACAATCTGACAGAAGAAAATAACACCTTAAAAAATAGATAAACTCAAATGGCAAAAGAGGCACAAAAAGCCAATGAGAAGAACGCCTTAAAAAGCCAAATTTGCCAGATGGAAAAAGAATCACAAAAGCTCACTGAAGAGAATAATTCCTTCTGAATTTGACTGGAGCAAATGGAAGCTAATGACTTTATGAGAAATCAAGATATTATTAAACAAATCAAAAAATAGAAGGCAATGTGAAATATCTCAATAGAAAAACCACTGACCTGGAAAATAGATCCAGGAGAGATAATTTAAAAATTATTGGACTACCTGAAAGCCATGAACAAAAAAAGAACCTAGAAATCATCCTTCAAGAAATTCTCAAGGAAAACTGCCCTGATGCTTTAGAACCAGAGGGCAAAAGAGAGGTTGAAAGAATTCACTGATCATCTCTTGAAAAAGATCCCAAAAAGAAAACTCCTAAGAATGTTATAGCCAGGTTCCGGAACCCCCTCATTAAGAAGAAAATATTACAAGTAGCCAAGAAGAAAGAATTTGAATATTGTGGAAACACAATCAGGATAACCCAGGATCTGGCAACTTCTACACGAGGGACCAAAGGGCCTGGAATATGATATTCCGGAGATCAAAGAAGCTAGGATTAAAACCAAGAATCACCTACCCAGCAAAACTGAGTATAATGTTTCAGGGTCATTCAGTGAAATAAAGAACTTTCAGGATTTCTTGATGAAAAAAACCAGAGATGAATGGAAAATTTCACATTCAGATACAAGAAGCAAGAAAAGCATGAGAAGGTAAACAGGGAAATCATAAGGAACTTATCAAAGTTGAACTATTTACATTCCTACGTGGAAAAATGATAATTGTAACTTACAAAACTTTTCTCAGTATGAGGATAGGTGAAGGGAAATATGTGTGTGTGTGTATACATACACTTCTATATAGGAGGATATATGGGCATATAAATACATGTGTGTATATATATAATTGATGTGTATATATAAATGTATGTTTTTTATTTGCTCCCCCTTTTAACTATTATTTTTTAATGTGATCAAGTGTGCTTATCTCAACCTCTACTTCCTAATATCAAACCAGTAACAATTCTTCTTTCATCATTGTCTCTCATATCTGATACTTCCTTTAGTTGCATTGCTATCACTATATCGTAGGCCCTTTTTAACTCATGATTGCCCAATAGTCTCCCTACTGGCTTATTTGTCTCTAGTCTGTCCCCTCTACCCTGTACATATGTGAGTGTGTGTATATACGTTGTTGTGATCCACAAAATCAAAGGCTTTTCATGACGCATTAGTAGGTGTTTTTTTGGGGACTTCCTTGCTTTCTCCATAATCCAGTGAATGTTGACAATTTGGTCTCTAGCTCCTCTGCCCCTTTGAAAGCAGCCTGCACTTTTGGTAATTCTTGTTCACATCTTGCTGAAGCCTAGCTCACAAAATCTTAAGCCTAACCTTGCTATGAAATTAGCACAATTGTTTGGCAATTTGAACATTCTTTGGCATTGCCCTTCTTTAGTACTGGGACAGAAACTCTTCTAATGCAGTGGCCAATGCTAAATTTTTCACATCTGACATATTGAGTGTAGCACTTCAACAGTATCATCTTTTAGGGTTTTAAATAGTTCAGCTGGAATTCCATCACCTCCACTCACTTTATTGTTAGTATTACTTCCTAAGGCAGTGTCTGGTTTTATATTTTAATTTGCTCTCCCTTTTAACTATTATTTTTTAATGTGGTCAAGTGTGCTTATCTCAACCTCTACTTCCTCCCTCATACACCCAAATATCAAACCATTAACAATTCTTTCTTTCATCATTGTCTCTCATATCTGATACTTCCTTTAATTGCCTTGCTATCACTATATTGTAAGCCCTTATTAACCCTCAATTGCCCACTAGCCTCCCTACTGGGTTACTTATCTCTAGTCTTTCCCCTCTAGCCTGTACAGAGGCATCAATCAGATTTTCTTAACATAATCACTTATCCAGGAAGTAAGGAGTATTGCCAATTTTAAGGCTAGACTAGATGACCTCTAAGATCTCTTCCAGCTCTAAATCTCTGATCTTAAAATTCCTTTAATTCAACAATTCTATGAAAGTTAGTCCACAGAGCTTTATAGAAACCTTGAGAGGCCTCACTAGTTTTTCCTTACATAGCATTCTAATAAGTTTGGTTATCTCTTTTTTTTCCCCTGAGAGAAAAGGCAGGGCAATTGGGATTAAATGACTTGCCAAGGGTCACACAGCTAGTAAGTGTGCTAAGTATCTAAGGCTTTGACTCCTGACTCTAGAGCCGGTGCTCTATTCACTGTGCCACCTAGTTGCCCCAGTTATCTAATTTCTTGAACCATACCAAAGGAACAATTTAAAAGGAGATATATAGGAGTACAAGTAAAGCACAAGTGGTAGTTGACACAAGAAAGAAACAAGTACTAGTACCATCTAAACATTTAAGGTAACGTCATCCTGGAAAGATGAAATTAATTTTAACTCCCACTGATTAAGAATCAAGTGTGTAATCACAGCAGAAATATTTCCATTTAAAAAGCAATCTAGGGATGGCCACAGAAGACACTAAATATCATGGTTATTAATGAAATTTTAAAATGCTTACCAGAAGTATCTGCAGAGACTTTATTAAAATTTAACTCATCAGTAGGATCTTTATTCTTAATTTTATTTTTGATATCTCTAACTTTGTTCATAACGGAAGTGATCGTTGGGAATTCTTTAGCACTTAGCTCTTCGGCTTCCATTTCTATACAAAAAGGGAAAGAACAAGCAGCTTAACTTAGTTCAACTATACTTAGCTCTAGGATCAAAGCAGAAAGATTATATTTGCTATGTCCCGATCTAATCTTTTAATATCAAGCCTCTTTCCTCATTTCTTTCCAGCAGATAGTTTAGTCTATACCTGGTCACTTAAGATAAGAATAAAGCAACTGAAACACTATTTAAGTTTTATAAACCACACACACAGAAACTGCTTGGGTCATGAAATCACATATGGAGATGCAATCAACTATAACCATATTCCAACCTAAGAAGGTCACCAAGTCTTCTCCAGTGCTGATGAGTTTCTTCCCTTCTGATGGAGTTTAAAACTTGGGCATTATACCAACAGGCAACAGTTACAGAACGATAACTGCTTTTCTCTTAAGCTCTCCTGCCTCTTCTCCTCTAGGTGATTCTCTTCCTCCAACCTTTCTTGTTGCCTCTAACTCCTCTCTTCTGATTCCATCCCTCCAACCTTTCTTCTTGCCTTCTTTCCAAATGCAACAAAATGCAGAATTATCAAATGCTCAAATAACCTGGGATTTAAAGCTATTTAAAGCATTAAATTAATGGAGTTAAGTTTTAAAGAAACCTTGCCTTCTGTAAATTATCATACTGGAAATGACATGAATTTTCACAGACTTTTCTCAAATAAGGAAACACCCTACATTGTGGGACCTTTGTCATACTAGTATTGAGAGGCAGAATATTTGTACAGGTAAACTGCTATAAGAGTTTTGACTGTGTAATCTCAGTAATATTATTTGGCCTACAGTATCTCTCAGTTCAGGTAATCAAAGTTCTAATTTGCCTGAACTATATATAATTCACTAATACATATAATTCTCCCATCTATACACATCACATCCCCTCCATGACTTAGTAAATAATCTTTATGAATTGTTGTATTTAATATTGACAATGAGCCTCTCTGAACTTAATTAGGCTGGTATTTGAATGACGGAAACAAGGCCTGTGGCTGTTTATATGCCAGAAGCTTTTCCAGCTTGATAAGACCTACTAAACTAAGCCTATATTCTCTTGGTATTCAATCATTTCAGTTGTGTCCAGCTCTGTAATCTTATTTGGGGTTTTCTTGGCAAAGATACTAGAGTGTTTTGCCATTTCCTTCTCTAGCTCTTTTTATAGATGAGGAAACTGAGTCAAATAGGGATAAGTGATTTGTTCAGGGTCACACAGTGTCTGAGGCTCGATTTCAATTTAGGTCTTCCTGACTTCAGGCCGGGTATTCTTATCCACTGTGCCACCTAGCTGCCCTTTTATATACTTTTATACTCTCTAGACATTGCTTAAGAGAAGCCAGCATCACTTCCCCATTCTGATTAGGTATCCAAGCAGGACTTTTATGAAAGTTCTGTATTATTATTTATTTCTAATGGCACATAGCATCTGGTTATTCACATGCCTCTAGGCTCTCAAATGGTGGTTATGTCTGATTCCTTAACTATCTGCGCCTCAATTCCCTCATCTGTAAAATGAGGTGGGGGGAGGTAGACTGGATGACCTTTAAGGACTCTTCCAGTACTGAATCCATGATTCCCCTACTACCGTCTTACCTAAATTCTATCTTTGTGGCACTGCATCTAGTCTTCCAAGATCAATATGGTCACCTGTCAAGTTCTCACCTAACTCCTAATTTGGCTAAAATATGAGTTGGAGAAGCACAGGGATTTCCTACAACTTGCAAAAGAGAAGAACTGCACTACTATATGACCTCTAAGGTGTCTTTTGAGTCGCTTTCTCATCTAGATCAGGGGTTCTTAACCTGGAGACCATGCTTTTTAATATTTTCATAATACTTTACTTTGTAATTCTATGTATTTTATGAGTTTAAAAACTTTTTTTTTTCAGAAAAAGTCTTCACCACCCCACCAAAAGTGTCCAAGACACACAAAATAGCTTAAGAACCCTAGATCTAGCGTCCATACTCCCAGCTGAAACCTTGTCATCAATTACGGGGAGGAGCTTCATAAATTACGTAACCCTGAACAACAAATACCAAGCCTCCCACATCAGTCAAGTTCCTCGCACACATAGGCTGCAGGAAAACAGCTGCGCCAAGACTAAGCCAGTTGGAGAAAACAGCAAGTGCTGAATCTCACTCATTAAGTTTCAGCATTGGAAGAGACACCCAAGGCCAACTCCCTCGAGTTCAAAAAAGAGGAAACCGAGGCTCGGGGGTGGGGAGGTGGAGTGTGGCTCGCCTAAAGCCACACAGCTCCTATTAAGTAACCAGAGAACCAGACCCCTAACGCTCTACTCATCACTCGGCCGGCGGTGGCAGCAGGACTGTGTCCCATGCTAGAAATCCCTCCTGGTCTCCCTCTGAAGGGTCCCTGACGCACCTTCCGGTCCCTCTTTCCAGAACAACTTGGCTCTTCGCTCCGCGCCGCCCAGCCCCGAAATCAGGCCCACTCCCCTGGGGAAGGCGCCGAGATAGGGCTGGCGGGGGCAGAGGAGACCGCGCTGCCCTCCAGCCATCCCAGCGCTGAGGCCCACGCCCCTCCCGCGGCTCCACCAAACGGGTCCTGGGCCTGTCTAACTGGCAGCCGCGCCCTCCACCTCCGCCTCTCGCGCCCACTCCCCACCGCCCCCCTTCCCCCCACCTCACCGTCTCCGGAAGCACCCGCGAAAGGCCCCCACGAGCCGGCCGACGCCGAGGGGCCCCCAAGTGTCCACGAAGTAGAGCTCATAGTCTGAAGAATTACAAAAATGAAGGAGAGGAAAGAAGGCCTGACGCAGACTCTTGGCCGCGGCGTTTGAATTTTCCCCGCTGTGGAAATCGCAGCTTTCTATTGGTAGATTCTGGCAAGCGGAAGAGCGCTAGTGGGGATTGGAGCAGAGGCCAGGAAAGACACAGGCTCTGCCCCCCGCCCGGCTCCATTGCGCACGCGCACAGATGTCTCAAACCGGCTCTAGTTTAACTCCGGAGGTCGTTTAGAGTAAATTTTATTGGGAGTTTGTGTGGTTGTGCTGCAGGCAACAACCGCTCCTGGGAGGACATTGTCACTGTGGGGGAGGAGCTTGTCGATGTTGGGGGAATAGGACGCCATCCAGCTGCCTGCCGTAAACCACGACTGGCGTTTTGGTGGCTACACTTATCCCTAATCTCTCCGACCCCCTCCCTGGTGGGAGGCTAGGGGTCATCCAGGACCTCACACCCTCCCCCTCCCCATTGCATATCCCCGCCCTTGTCGTTCTCTTCTTTGCCTAGTGAAAGGCCTGGCTCCCTCTCCGGGGAGGGGACCCTTGCGGAGGAGGATCTAGCTTGTAGATCGAAGATCGTGGTGCTGCCCGCCTGAGGCGTGAGCTTTTTCTCACGGTCCCCAGGCTGTAGTGCTGGCTCCGCCTCAGCTTCCTCTGACTGCGAGTTATCCTTCAATGACTCCTTCCAGTTCCGCAGCAAGCCAAGACTTGCTCCTTCCCCAACACATCCTTCACATCCTTTTCTCTTGTCATTCTTTAAGAGAACCTAACCCACAATAATCACCTGTTATCCAATAATAATAATATTTGTATAACGCTTTCTCAACAACCCTGTGGGATAAGTGATATAATTATCCCTATGTTTACTTAAGGGAACAGGCTGAGATGAGCGAAATGACTTGCCTAGAGTCACAGCTAGTAGATGCCTGGTGTTGGATTCGAACCCAAGTTTTACTGCCTCCAAGTACAACGGACTTCGAATTTAACCTACTAGGTTTCAAAGTCTGTTGTCGGACAGCCCTTAGCATGGAGCATGGTGTCTGGCACATAGTAAATGCCTGTTGTAGATTACATTAAGATTCTCTTAGTTCATTCAACTAAGCTTGGCTGCTGCTGAGCCAATCGATTTGCCAGTCTGAATAATCTTTTTTGTTCGTTTTCCAGTTGTACCAGACTCTTCGGTGACCCTATTTGGGATTTTCTTGACAAAGACACTGGAGTGGTTTGCCATTTCTTTATCCAACTCATTTTACACATGAGGAAACTGAGGCAAACTAGTTAAGTAACTTGCCCAGGGTGACACAGCTAGTGTCTGGAGCCAGATTTTTGAACCAGAGTATAGTCTTCCTGACTCCAGAAAAAGAGTCCTGACTCCATTCGATCAGATGAATCACCTAGCTGCCAAATAATATGACGATCAGGCCCTTAAGTGAAGACGAAAAACTTCGAAGAACAAATACCCTTAATAAAAGGATTTGTTTTGTGAAGTTTGTTAGAGCACTGGAGAACCTAGAAGGCCACCTGTGGCCTTGAGGCCTCAAGTTCCCCATCCCTGGACTGGATAAATTCTCACTTGCTCTGCTATCACTCTTTCACCACTTCACCTCCACACTCAGTTCAATTTAATTTATCCTAATCAAGTTCCAAGAATGCCAGAGAGTCAAGAGTGAAATAATACAAGGTGTCCCAAAAGTCTTGGTGCAGTTTTAAGTTTTAATAGCTTAAAACTGCACCAAGACTTTTGGAACATCTGTATGCTCTAAGGTGTTTTGCTAATTTGCAAACCCTAGATCATTTTCCCATTTTGTTCTGTATTGATAAAATTAGTTATACCTAGATACATTGTTTCTAACATTTAAATATAATACAGTATTTCTGCTTGTCCTTTTCCCTCCCGCTCGTAATTTCCCTACCTCTCCTTTCCCAACATCTCCTCCCTACCTCCCCCCCCCACCTTTACATATTCCTCAAAGGCAAAGACTGGGACTATTTGCATTTATTATCAGGATTAAAGTTCTAAGGGATTTTAAGTATAAAGATTTCAGGATTTATAACCAGAAGAGATTCCAGAGATCATTTAGTCAAACCTTCATTTTACAGATGAGAAAACAGAGGTCTGGTTAATTAACTAAAGAGGTTAAGAAACTTGAAATACTGTATTCATTCATCTTACAGCTGAGAAATATATCAAAAGACTTTAACAGTGTTCAATTGGTGCAGAATGCTCTATTACCATCATCTTTTGTCTGTTTAGGAATCTCAGTGACACCCTAATGCTCTAGGATAAAATATAAATGCCTCAGCTTGATATTAAATGTCCTTCATAGTTTGATTCCAGCCTACCTTTCTGTATTAATTTCACATTTCTTCTGTTTACATGGCCCTTACCAGCCAAACTGGGATACTGAGTACTTTTCAAATTTTTGGCCTCTTTCATTTATTAATCTTTAATAATATTTTCCAACATACTTTTTTGCCATTCTTTCCAGTGCCTACCTTCATAATGTTTTATTTATGCAGAAAGTTTGTCATTGCCCTCAAGGAACTTCATACGGGCCTCCTCCCTAAAATGAAGATTCTGGGAAGAACCAGGTAATTAGAAGGAGAGGGAAAGATTACTTCCAATGTTCTAAGTAGTCCAGGAGTGGAGTATGCTTCCAGGGAGAAGTTTCCATGGCAGAGTAGAAAAAGTCCTGTGGAGATGAGTCAGTAATACAACCTAAAGAGAAATTAGTGAGATGATCAATTATTCTATAAAATGATGTTGTCTTTTTCCCTTTGCTTACCAGAGATGGATAATCTGCAGCCTGGAGGCCACATGTAGCTCTCTAGGTCCTCAAGTGCAGCCCTCTGACCGAATCCAAACTTTACAGAACAAATCCCCTTAATAAAAGGATTTGTTTTGTAAAACTGAATTCTGTCAAAAAGCCATAGCTAAGGTCCTAGAAGGCCACAGGTTCCCCCCCCCCCACCCTATACAATTAAACCAGCTCTACTAATTCCTTTCTTTACTTCTCCAAGGAGAACATTTAAAATATTCTTCCGTTTTGCTTGTGACTTCTTTTGTTTCCTAGTTTTATTTCTATAGAGATTGCCCATGTTGATACAGCTCATTTGTTTCAGTGGTATATCAGTTTGTTACTTATTGGATAAGAATTTCACATTTGAGTACCAACATTTAAACTTTTGTTTATAGTCTAAAAGCAATGGTTACATTATCCTCTTCCCTCTAGTTCTACAACTTGGCCCCTGTCATTGCAGAATTGAGATAAGATTACATAGGACTGAGAGCCACTGTATATTTGTCTCCATTCATTATTATGGGATTAGAGTATTTGTATGCAGAAAAGCTTCATAGATCTATAGTTGAAAGGACCCAACAGACTATCCAAGTCCAGCTTTTTTGAAGAAACAAAGAAACAGCCCTAGAGAGGCTGTGTCTTAAACACAAAGTGAGACAGGAAAGTGGCAGGTACCTCCGTTTCCTCTAACTCAAAGCCAATAGTCTTTCTTCCATAATACACTGCCTCAATAGCTCCCTTTGCACAGTGTAGCTTCAGTCAATTTAATTTTCTATTTGTGTCTTATGCACCCTTTTGTAGGCAGGACATTAAAAGCAATGGAGGAGGATTTGTTGATTGATATTCCTTCAGTCCAGTATGTCAAGAGTCAGTTTTATGATGTATGTACTGTGCATGGGGTCTGATTGACTCTTGCTATGAAACTGGGGACCTGGGAATTTCCTCTAAACTCTGTCATCCAAAGAATCTGAATTTCTTCTTAGCCATTTCCTTATTTCCCTGATTCCTGTGTCACTAAGGCTGGTCACAAAGTAAATTGTCCAGAAAATGTGCAGACTCAAGAAAGTAAAATTTCCCCTGATAGCAGCACTGTCAGTCCATGTTCATACATGGGGAAGATAATGAATTCTGAGTTCCAGCTGGAGTTGGTCGAAATATGAGAGGGCATGTGTAAGGGATAAAATGGGGCCACACTATGTGCCTGATAGTGCAAATCACAGGAAGATAGCTCAGTGTTAGAAAACACCAGATCACCTTTCAAACTACGCCATTGAGATCTATGGAGCTCTCTATGGATCCATTGAGATCTATGGATCTCTCTACTAAGCTATAGAATGAATCTTCTCTAGATACTCCCACCCAGATCATGAATCCACAGAAAGATTTCCCTAGAGTCTCATTAATACCTCAGGATTGATAAGCTTCCAGGTCACTTTGAGAGCTGCACACAGAATGACCACCCCAGGGAACCCCAGGGCAGTCCCAGCATAGTCTGCCTGAGCTCTTCCAAGAAAGAACTTTCTTTTAGTCCTGTGGCTGCAAGAAAGTGACTTTGGAGCATTCTGGAAAGATGTAGCACCTCAGTCCTTGCTCAAGTCCATTAAAGGTCTTGCCTTCCCCAAGTCTATGGCTAACTGTCTGAGCCTAGATGCCTGAATCTGGCTCAGGAAAAGAGCAGCCTTAGGGCATTCCAGCTGGACCCAGCTCAGCAACTCAGAAAACAAAACAGATCAACAAAACCCTAACTAGGCCCCAAACTAGCCCTGGTTTAGCATAGAGTCTCAAGGCTTTCTAGGCAAAATTGAGGTGGGCACCTAGGCTCCAAAGAAGGTATAAGAACAAGGTCCTAAGTGAAATTCAGCCAGAACAGACCCAGCAGCCTGTGGTGTGAGCCCAGCATGTCAGTAACCCCCAGTAAGAGGAGGGAAGGTGCAGTAAGGAATCCAGGCAGAGCCTAGAACAGAGGTCCTGTAGTTCTCTTACAAGAAGGAGCCTTTAGCCAGAGCCCAGTTTCCATGGTCCACTGTATATACTCTACCCTGCCCATATTATAAGGTTTCTCAGGTGTCTTTCTCCTAGCTATCTGCAAAAAGGAGAGTGGTGAGTTTCATTATCTATTCCACAGGATCATTATTAGATTTTAAATCACTCTAATATGTTTCTCATTTACATTATTAGTCTTTGTATATATATATATATATATATATATATATATATTTTTTTTTTTTCCTCTTGGTTTTGTTTACCCTATGCATACTAATAATATAGATCTCTGGGAAGGATTTAGCTCCGGGCACTGTTTCAGAATCCAAAGATTAAAAAATGACTGATAAAAGTTTCCTCATTCATATCAGAAAAAAAAATTCAAACTAAAATAGTGTCTTAATATTGTTTTGTAATATGTAGCCTAAAGAGGCAATGGGGTATGAGTGAAGCCATTTAGTATATTTCCACAAATGAATCTTTACTGCTACACATAAAAAGAATGCCACACATAGGACATTCAGAATGTGGGGATGGGGGGATAATTTTTTTTTGTTTTTTGGAGGGCAATCAGGGTTAAGTGACTTGCCTAAAGTCACATGGCTAGTAAGTGTTAAGTGTCTAGGCTGGATTTGAACTGAGCTCCTCCTGACTCCAGGGTCAGTGCTCTATTCACTGTGCCACCTAGCTGCCCCCTCCCCCAAGAATGCAGTTTTACAAAACAAAAAGTAACTTAAAACAGGATTCAGAAACTTAATTTTGAACTGCTACTGCAATCTTCTAGGAAAATGATGCTCAAGCTTCCTAAGAACACTAGGCAGTTTGTGGGATTGCTGATTAGGCATCTTACCTTTACACTTGATTCTCCATTATTGCTTCACTCCCTCAAACATCTGAAATTCTCCCCCAGCTACTTCCTCAGTCAATTATTCCTTTAACTGCCACAACAGACTGCTTCTATCATTGGTTTTAAGACCTCCAGACACCATTTGAACTCATAAGCTTGAAGAGATCCAGTTGAGAATCCTATGTAGTCACCTCCTCAGGAAAGGGAACAGAAAGCAGAAAAAGCAGCCAGGAGACCAACTGAAAACTTGTTTAAGTCCGTGATCCATGGTGGTCATGACAGTTGGTGGGGAGAGAGAGAATGGGAGGGATTAACACATTCCATCCATCCATTTATGCAATCCTCTTCACAAGAGTCTGGAGAAAGAGTGTATCTCATTTGTGAAATGAGGGAGATGAACTAAATGACCTCTAAAGTCTCATATCTAAATGTGATCCTTTGATACATTCCCCACTCTCTTGGAGCTTAGAATGAAGTAGATGATCACAACACATATAAGAATAATTGTTAGGTAAAATAATACATGATAAGTACATTAGAGAGATGTAAAACAAAGTGCTGTTAAAAGGAAAAGAGAATATGGTCATCTGTATAAACATCTCCATATTCCTCAGCAGTAAGTTATTACCTGCGGCTTACTCCAGGTGATGACTTATTCTACTGAACATAAGAAGCTGCACATCACAGTGTAGAGACCCACTTTGCATGGGAAAAACTCCAAATCTATCTATAGGGCCATCTTTTTTCTTTTTTCACTGTCACCTTCTTTTACCCTTTAAATTCATGTTTAATACCCCATCAGCTTTTGCAGATCCCTTTTCTTTTTTTGCTTATGTCCTAGAACATAACATTTTACAAGAGAGTTTATGTTTATAAATTGGTTTTGCCTTTAGTTGTCATTCTTTCTCCAATCAATCAACAAGCATTTAATAAGGGTTGAGTACGTATCATACACTGTGCTATGCTCTGGGAATAAAAAAAAACAAAAATGAAATAATTTTTCTCCTAAAGGAACTCACTTTATCACTTGACAAAGAGATCAAATTTTTGCTGGATAAATGGTTTCTAAGAACTTTTCATTCCCTTATAGCGGATGCTTTATACCCTGTTGTTATTATTCATCTTTCATTTTTCAAAGAGGACCAATGACATCACAGGGTGATGTCTTGATTTGTGCTAGAATTGGATTTAAGTGAAGCAGAGTTGGGCAAAGTTGTCAGCCTCATTCTCTTTTCCAGAGTTACTGAAGTCCAGTGGCAGGGCAAAAGTCAAGACAGTTGGCAATCACCCAGGACACAATGGATGACTTTGTTCAGACATCTTTGGTGTCTGAACAAGCTGTAAGTGCTCCACAGCACCTGCTTCAGTTGCCTTTAAGACCATTGGAAGAGATTGTTCTCATCAGCCCATTTTCTAGGGGAAGCCTTCACATGGGGTAGACAAGGTTGAGGCTGTGGAAATCTGTTTCTAGCTGCATGAGTACAAAGCAGTCATGATGATCCCCAGGAGTTCTCTGCTATTTGGTTGTTGAACCACAACGGACAACTCAAAAAAGGGAGTTTTACTTAGGTGAATCAACTTGAGGTGTCCTCAGTTTCTGTCCTTGTTGACTGTCCTCCTGCTATGTCCAAGTAAATCACATTTTACTCATTGTTGATGATCTTCCAGTGCCTAACTCTTCTAATATGTAACCTAAACTGTCAGGAGACTAGCCTGGGTTAGTTACATCAATAAGGATATTGTAGCACTTAGCTTGGGTAAATTGATCCACATAGATGGATCAGCAGGGTGGGATGTGGTGAGTCCCATGACCTTGGGACATCAGCCAGGTCTGAAGAATCCCAGTTCCCCATAGAAGTTTTATGCTCTTATATGACCAAGAAGTCAAATCAATATTGCAAGAGACGACTAGGAAGCTGTATCAAAGGACTAGCCTAACCTACATGGTGACAGAGTGGGAGAAATCTATCTGGGATATAAGGATCCTATCAAAGTTGTCTTTTCATTTGGCTGAAGCTTCTTTATATCTTCTCATTTAATTTATTTTGAGAATGTCAGTTCTGATGTGATTCAGTTCTTCTAGTAATATGTTGGCTCACTGATCACTAAACAAGCATCTCTTTTAGACTAACAACATATAAATGAATTTTATTTATATGTTATATATATTATAGATATTCTATATATATATATATTATATATTATATGTTATATTATATGTTATATATATTATAGATATTCTAAAACCCCTGTGATTCTTAGTAATACCTATTTCCTTTTCAACCACTTTGTATAGTCACTACAGAAACAGGAAGGGTCACATCAAACTGAGAGCTGTTTTGTATTTTTCTTTGTTTCGTGGATTACAAAACTTAAATGACTAAAAGTATTCTATTTATTATTTATAATCAGTTCATATTTTCCAAGTACTTAAAACTAAGTGATTCCCAAGGCTTGAGATAGGGAAAAAGGGATTTAGAAGGTTGTAGTATATACAAATAATCTCTCTCTGTCTCTCTCTCTCACTCTCTGTCTCTCTCTCTCACTCTCTGTCTCTCTCTCTCTCTCTCTCTCTCTCTCTCTCTCTCTCTCTCTCTATTTCTCTCTCTCTGTCTCTGTCTCTCTCTTATACATTCACTTGCCAGTTTTGTTTATCTGAGTTAGCAGGAAGAGAAAAAGTAGAATCAGGTACTAAATGAGAAAGAAAAGGCATAGAAGGTGAGAGGAACTGAAGGTTAACATAGTAGAAGAAAGTGGGATGTATATTCTAAAGAGCTACATAACTGCACAGAAGTGGAAAGGTAAAACTAAAGCTTCTAAGAGAAGAACTAGAAATGTAATTAACCAATTAATCTGAATTAATCACCCATGACTGTGTGTGTTCTCCCACCCACCTATATATAAAGATTTAATAATATCTGCATTAGGTCAGATTTAAGATTGTCATTTTATCAATGAAGAATTGAGATGGAAACCATATAAGAGATTTTCTCCAAACTACATAGTAAATTAGTAGCATCAACCGAGTTACAATTTAGTATTTTTCATCCCCGGTTTGATGTTCAGTACACATGCTGGTTAGGTTACTTCATGAAGAACAACAATACCATTTGAAAAAGAAGACTATGTAGAGTAACTACAACAAAATGACATCTCCAGCTAGAGCATTTCAATCAAACATTTGTCCAAACCCAAAATGAATACTCTTTTGTGTGTCCAGGATGGTTTATAAATAGATAAGATAAACTTTGTTTGGTTATTCTGATATATCCCTACAGAACTTTTCTACTGGTTAAGGAAAAAAATTGTAAATTATGCCCATGTAGATATTATGATAATAATAACAAAATATTATCTGATTTGGGCATTTTGCTCAAATTTCCTGGGTGGGCCTCAATTTCTTTTTTTTCCCTGTTTTTGGGGGGAGGAAGCAGGGCAGTTGGGGTTAAGTGAAATGCCCAGGTCACACAGCTAGTAAGTGTTCAGTGTCTGAGGCTGAATTTGAACTCAGGTCCTCCTGACTCCAGGGCCAGTGCTCTTTTCACTGTGCCATCTAACTTCCCCGGGCCTCAGTTTCCTGATGTATAAAATGAAGGAGGTGGGTAGCTGGATTCTGAGATCCCATTTAGCCCTAGATCTATGCTCCTCCTAAGCCTAAGATTTCTATAATTTAAGGTAAAAAAAATTTAAAACAGATAATGCAGCATAAGAAATAACTATTATTTGCTTTTTAGGAGTTTAATTTCATTCTTGATATGATATGACTTATTATATGTATGAGTGGTGTATCCAAGGAGACTTGAGTTAGTAAGAAAATAAAATTGTTACTGCCTCATAATAATATCATTATTCATTGGAACTTTCCTGGGTATATAATCATATCTGCATCCTATAAGAACAATGCTATACTCACATTTTAACATTAATCTCTTTTGTTCAAAAACTTCCTAAATATTTCAATAACTATACTGATAGATATTGAAAGACTTCTTGGAGTGGACAACAGAAGCTTACCCTCATAGGTCCTTGCATAAGCATGAAAGGGATAACAGGTCTGATCAGTGCTCTTATTTGCACCATGTAAGCCCAAAGACAGTGACTAAGGGACAAGTCACAGGGTCACTCCCTGTTTTATCTGATATGTACAAAGTTGCAAGGTATAATTGAGCAAACTAGTCCTGTCAGATCTGTCAGAAGCACCAGAGCCAGAAAAGGAACTATAAGTATCTTTCCTCACTATGAACTGAAAACACTATGAAGCTGAAAACATAGGAGCTTTTTTAGCCTCAGTGTAGGTGGGGGCAAGAGAAAGAGGTTTTGATATTAAGTAAGGGGAAAGACTCTAGAGAGAGGCTATTTATAAGAAAACAGGAATATTTCCATAATACTCTTACTTAGTGCAGAGATTATGAAAATAATGAGAAAAGAATGAAAGAGAAACATGGAAGAAGAGAAACAAAAGGCAAAAGGATAGAACACTGAATGAAAATCAGTGGGGGAAAAATAAGTAATCACTTTGGAATAGTGTTTTTTCAAATTTTCCTCTAAATGATGTTTTGAGTTATGGTGATTTTGAATTTTGAGTTGTAAATATTTGGAACAAGATCTTTCTCCTCTTCATGTTCCTTTGTTCCTCTCTTGCTATGAGTGATTTTTTTTTAATGTGTAATCCACCATAGAAAATACTCTACAAAAACCTGCCTGTTCTTGTTTTTGTTGGCAATACGCTTAACAAATAAAATTCCATCCTCAAAAAGACTTCACAGAGATGAGAAAAGCATATTAATAAGTAGTTAGTAATGTCTTCTTTGTGGCTCCTTTTCTCATTAAAAGCACTGTGATCTTTTCCACATATGTGTACATATGGAATATATGTGTTTTGGAAATTTAGATAGATGGGGGAGAGAGAGGAAGAGAGAGAGACAGAGAGAGAGAGAGAGAGAGAGAGAGAGAGAGGTAATCATTCCTAAAATAAAATTTTTAGGCACCACCTAGATGCTGACATCATGAGACCAAATAATGATGATTAATGACTCCTTGCCTTTAATGTGCTTACCTGTTTACAAAGTATCATCACATATGTTATCTCATGATATCCTTACAACAATATAGTATGGTAGGCAGTATTAGTGTTACCCCTCATTTTATAGATAAGGAAAAAAATCTCAGAGATAATAAGCAATTTGTTTATGGCCAATTAGTCCATTAGAGGAAGACATAGAACCAATACACATTTTTCTGACTTTCAGTCCAGTGCATTTTTCATTATACCACTAGTTGTAGACAGGTACATATAATGACATTTCTGTTTACATATTCTCATTGGTGCAGTTTGATTGCCCATCATCATTTAAGATTAAAATGGCCTCTAACTAACAAATCTATTGAAACATTAAAGTTAAATTAATTTGTCTATTTGTCAGCAGCAAATTCCTCATTGAGAACTTAATGAATGTCAGACATTAGCATGCCATCTAAACAGTCCACTTCCACCCACTCCGCCCTTTGACCCAGTTTCCATAAAAAAGACTTCCACAATTACCTGAATGGTACAGAAGCTTTATGCTAAACATGTCCCAACTCTGTAGAGCAACTTAAATGCCCAAGAGCAGTGCCTCCCCTACCTACTTCAATGACTATCATTTTTGTCTTATCCAGACTCAGGCATGTGTTTCCAAACTAGGGCAGACTGAGGGTTTCTCTTCATATAATGACCTCAGAAGATATATTGAGGATCCTATTTCCATCTATTGAAATCCTACCCAAGACCCAACTCAAACGACACCTCTTCAGTGAATCCTTCTCTGAATCCCTGAGATGAGAAAGTAATATTTCCTACCTCAGAACTCAAATAACACCTTGTTGGGGGGTGGAGTCAAGATGGCTGAGTAAGAGCAGGGACTTGTTTCAGATCTCCCCCAAAGCCCTCCAAATATGTGGGGAAATGACTCTAAACAAATTCTAGTGTTACAGAACCCAGAAAATGACAAAGTAAAGCAAATCTCCAGCTAAAGACAGTCTGGAAGGATGGCAGAAAGTGTATATTGCACCAGGCTGGGAGTAGAACACAGTCCAGCATGTGCTGAGCTGGCAGAGACAGAGCTGGAGCAGGCCTCAGGGAACTGAATCCCTGGCAGCTGTGGGAGTTTCCAGACTTCTCAACCCACAAAAGCCAAAGACAGCATGGGAGGTCAGTGGGAAATCTCTGTGGGACCTGGGTGTAAAAGGAGCACTGTCCAGCTGGGATCCGGCCTTAACTCCAGGCCTGCAGGTGGTAGCAGCAATTGCAGCAACAGCAGCAGTGGCTACTTCTGGAACTCTGAGCCAACAGATGGTTGAAGATTAAGAAGCTGATACAAAACCCCTGAAGCCTGGGATAGTACACCTAATGCCAACCCCACGCCCACTGGAAGCAGAGTTCTATGTTGTCAAAGAATTAGCAGGTCAAGTATTTGACTGGGAAGATGAGAAAACAGTGTTAAAAAACCCCTCAGACTATAGAATCTTACTTTGGTGACAAAGAAGATAGAAACATACAACCAGAAGAAGACAACAGAGTCAAAGCCCCTGCTTCAAAAGCTTCCAAGAAAAATATGAATTTGTCTTAGGCCATGGAAGAGCTCAAAAAGGTTTTTGAAAATGAAGCAAGAGAAATAAAGGAAAAATTGGGAAGTGAAATGAGAGTGATGCAAGAAAATAATGAAAAATGAGTCCACAGCTTGCTAAAGGAGTCCCCCTCTGCAAAAAAAAAAAAAACTGAAGAAAATAACATCTTAAAAAATTAGACTAATCCGAATGACAAAAGAGGTGAAAAAAGTCAGTGACGAGAAGAATGCCTTAAAAGGCAGAATTGGTTAAATGGAAAGGAGGTTCAAAAGCTCACTGAAGAAAATAATTCCTTCAAAATTAAAATGGAGCAATTGGAAGCTAATGACTTTATGAGAAATCAAGAAATTATAAAACAGAACCAAAAGAATGAAAAAAATAGAAAACAATGCAAAATATCTCATTGGAAAATAGATCCAGGTGAGAGAATTTTAAAATTATTGGGCTGCCTGAAAGCCATGATCAAAAAAAGAGCTTAGACATAATCTTTCAAGAAATGATCAAGGAAAACTGCCCTGATATTCTAGAACAAATGGGTAAAATAGAAATTGAAAGAACCGACAGACTGCCTCTGAAAGAGATCCCAAAAGGAAAACTCCTAGGAATATTGTAGCCAAATTCCAGAGTTCCCAGGTCAAGGAGAAAATATTGCAAGCAGCCAGAAAGACACAATTTGAGTATTGTGGAAATACAATCAGGACAACACAAGATCTAGCAGCTTCTACATTAAGGAATCAAAGGTCTTGGAGTATAATATTCCAGAGGTCAGAGGAGCTAGGATTAAAACCAAGAATCATCTAACTAGCAAAACTGAGTATAGTACTTCAGAGGGGAAGATGAATATTCAGTAAAATAGAGGACTTTCAAGCATTCTTGATGAAAAGACCAGAGCTGAATAGAAAATTTGACTTTCAAATACAAGACTCAAGAGAAGTATGAAAAGGTAAACAGGAAAGAGAAATCATACATGACTTATTAAAGTTGAATTGTTTACATTCCTACATGGAAAGATGATATTTGTAACTCACGAGACCTTTCTCAGTATTAGGATAGATAGATAGATAGATAGATAGATAGATAGATAGATAGACAGATATGGATGGATGGATGGATGGGTGGGTGGATGGATGGATGGATAGATAGATAGATAGATAGATAGATAAATAGATAGATAGGTAGATAGATAGATAGATTGATTGATTGATTGATGGCACTAGTTGAGTCAAATATGAAGGAATGTTATCTAAAAAATAAAATTAATGTATCAGAGAGAAATATATCGGGAGAAGGAAAAACAGGGAGATAGAGTAGGGTAAATTATCTCATGTAAAAGAGGCAAGAAAAAGGTTTCACAATGGAGAGGAAGTGAGAGGAGATGAATGAACCTTGCTCTCATTGAATTTGGCTGAAGGAGGGAACAACATATATACTCAATTGGGTATCTGCTGGTATAGTTTTGGATCACAAAATGTAGCAAGCTCTCCACATAGAAGGCAGAACCAAGGTCTTTATTCAGAAGCCATAACTCTGAGTCCCAAAACCAGAGGACAAGTCCCAAAACCAGAAAGCCAAAGTCATTATAGTGGTCACAAAGTTGATACACATAGTTAATGCAGTGGACACCCACATTCCCAAGCCTTCACAAATAGAACAGGATCCCCTCAAGCAGGGATCCCTCTCAGACTCACGACAGTTTCTCAGCCTGGTCCTTGGAAGTTCTCAGTAGAAGCTGTAGAAGGAGGATCTCAGGAAAAGGTGCAATCTCCAGGTGGTGACTGAGAAAAAGAGCTCAAGGTCCTCCTGGTTCTCTCCTTACATACAGTGTAGCTCCTCCCTGTCCAGTCCCTTCCTGTTAAGGTGTGAACTACTCCCAAGGAGTTAACTGGAAGTAAGGAG
>CM053593.1:243890420-243914165 GCA_028646575.1 Pseudocheirus occidentalis | reverse complement strand
AAAAAAAAAAGAACCTAGAAATCATCCTTCAAGAAATTCTCAAGGAAAAGTGCCCTGATATTTTAGACCCAGAGGGCTAAATAGAACTTGAAAGAATTCACCAATCACCTCTTGAAAAAGATCCCAAAAAGAAAACCCCTAGGAATATTATAGCCAGGTTCTAGAGTTCTCAAATCAAGGAGAAAATATTACGATCAGCCAAGAAGAAACAATTTGAATATTGTGGAAACACAATCAGGATAACAAAAGATCTAGCAGCTTCTACATTAAGGGATCAAAGGGCTTAGAATAGGATATTCCAGAGGTCAAAGAAGCTAGGATTAAAACCAAGAATCACATACCCAGAAAAGCTGAGTAGAATGTTTCAGGGGAAAATATGTTCATTCAATGAGGTGGAGGACTTTCAAGTATTCTTGATGGAAAAACCAGAGTAGAATAGAAAATTTACATTCAAATGGAAGAAGCAAGAGAAGGTAAACAGGGAAAAGAAATAAAAAGGAATTTATCAAAGGTGAACTATTTACATGCCTACGTGGAAAAAACAACCATTGTAACTTATGAAACTATTCTCAGTATGAGGATAGTTGAAGGGAATATAAATGTGTATTTAAATATATATGTGTGTGTGTATGTATAGATATATGTATACATAAATGTATCTATATAGGAGGGTTTGTGCACATATGAATACATATCTGAGTGTATATGTGTGTGTGTGTGTGTGTGTGTGTGTGTGTGTGTGTGTGTACAGAGAGGGCACAGGATCAATTGACTAGGAAGCGATGATATTTTAAAAAAAGTTAAGAGGTGAGAGGAAATAGAGAATGACAGAATAGGGTAAATTATCTCATAAAAAGAGGCAAGGGAAAACTGTTACAATGGAGAAGAAGAAAAAGAAGGCAAAAGGGAATGGGTTAACCTTACTCTCATTGAATTTAGCTTAAGGAGGGAATAACATACACACTAAATTGGGTATCTTACCCTACAGGAAAGTAGGGGGGATGGGGACAAGATGGGGGATGATAGAAGGGAGGGCAGATTGGGGGGAGGGTAGTTAGAAGCACACAGTTTTGAAAAGGGACAGGGTCAAGTAGAAAATAGTACAAGTGAGGGGCAGGATAGGACAAAGGGAAATATAGTCATTCTTTCACAATATATCCACTATGGAAATGTTTTGCGTAACTACCCATGTATAAACTATACTGAACTGCTTATCTTCCCAGTAAGGGTGGGTGATGAGGGAAGAAGGGAAAGAACCTGGAATTCAATGTTTTAAAATCAAATGTTTTAAATAAATTATTATTTTTTACATGCACTGGAAAATAAGATACATAGGCACTGGGTTATGGAGTTCCATCTTGCCCTACTGGAAAGTTGGGAGGAATGGGGGAGTATTAATATTTCCCCAAAACACCAAAGAGGGTCACATTCTCTCTTACCTCAGTCTTCAGGAAGACTAGGTGTCTAGGCACATCATGTCATAGATTTCCTCTCCCCAGAATAGAACTTTAGTTTGTCAGCGAGCAATTAAGTGCTTATTAAGCGCCAGGTTCTGTGGAGAGCTAAAAATACAAAGAAAGCAAAAATTACAGTTCCTGTCCTCAAAACACTTACATTCTAATAGGAAAACTGATACTCACACAACTCTGTATATATGATCTATATAATGAGTCATTTGTAGTTTGGTGGGAAGGAAATGGGAAAGACCTCTTGCAGAATGTCAGATTAGATCATGAATCTTTTAGGAAGCCTGGGAATCCAGTAGGTAGAAGTGAAGAAACAGAGCATTCCAGGCATGCAGATCAACTATTGAAAAGGCATTGAGTTGGGAGATGGAATGGCCTATTGTGAAGAACAACCAGTATGACTATATTGTACAGCATATGGAAGGAAGCAAAATGTAAGAAGATTATGTTCAAACAGCAAAAAGTTTATGATTTTTATTTCCTATGTAGAATTGGTCTCACAGAATTCACGTGCAGATGTAGTATGACTGCTGGATGAATCCTTGTTTCAGACACCATAGGGCTGGATCCCAAAGGTCTCTCTCAATAGTCACTCCTTTCTTCTTGGGACATCAGTGCTGTGTTAGCTACAAAACCTAGCTACTGAGATGCTTCACTCCTTTTACCTAAAACAAAAGAAAAACAATGAGGTAGACATACAACCTAGGTCCAAACACACAGGGTCACATAGCCTTGGGATTGGGCAAGGGGATATCTGTAGAAAAAGACTCAAGACACCCCCTACCCTTCCAAGCACCTCACAGGGACACCATGAGTGAAGGAGTCGAACAAATTATCAAGAAAAACAAGGCCCAAACTGATTCAAACTTTTTTGAATACAACTCTCATTCTGGCTACATAGCCAATAGAAAAAGGCTTCTCCTAACCATATGATTAGCAGACCAGAAACAGTTATGGGATGTTTACACATGTATAGTATAGGCTTTCCAAGGCACACCCATTCCATGTCATCATTACTTTGTTTCTAGAAACAAGGCCCTTAGTCTTTCCACGTGAGGAAACTCTGTCAAAGCTGCCATGTGCATGGGCCATGCATTGTTATGCTTGGATGAGCTTGCTCCTTGCCCCTACTTATCAGAATCAATGCCTTCATTTAAAAATTTCTTCAGCTGGAAGCTCCTCTTGAAATCTTTCCTGATTCCATCAGTTCTTAGTGTTCTCTCCCTCCTTAAATTATCTTGTTTTTTATTTTGTGTGTATCATAAATCACTCCTTTACTCTTCTTCTGGCTCAGCCCCTAACTCTCCAGACTTTTCTACTAGGTTCCAGTAACTTTTCACCTTGGAAGATCCCTCTGTCCCTGTATCCCACTATCCCTAATTGGTGAATTCTTAGCAGAGCCTTTATTTTGAGAAAGTCTCAGCCCAGTCATCCTTACTTCTTCCCTCCTCTCTTGGCTCTAATCCTGACTGTCTTGACTGCTTCAACATGGTCCCTCAGGTACCTTCTCTCACCCTTCCCTTGTCTCTTCACTTTTCAGTTCTCTTTCCTGTGATAGCTATCCCCATTAGAATCTAAACTCCTTGAAGAGAGGGATGATTATCTTCCTTTATGCTTATATTTGTGTCCCCAGACAACTACCTCAAACACCTATAAAATAGGATTCTAAACAAATTTTAGAGCTACAGAATCCACAAAGTGACAGAGAGAAACAAATCTCCCACTGAAGACAGCCTAGCAGTCTGACAGGAAGGGTTCATGACAGCATGTTATCCTGTGATTTTAGCCCCAGGGCAGCCCCAACCAGCAGCTGCAGCAGACTTTAGGAGAGTGGATCACCACCAGCAGCAGTGGTTTCCAGAATTATCAACCCATAAATGTGAAAAAAAAAGTGAGAGGTCAGTGTAGAACTCTGTTGGAACTGGGGGAGATGGAGGAGCAGGTCCAGCCCCTGCCCCCAGAGCTAGAAGTGGCAGAGGTGCGGCAGCTCTGCAGCCATGTCCACTTCCATCAAAGCTCCTGGCCTACAGATCATAGTGGGGGGGGACAAAGGTAATCACTCTTGCTTTAACCTGGCTCCATCTGGATCGTGGTCTTGGGTAGTGGTCCTGAGGTGTGTGACCAGTGAGCCAGAGTGTATGGGGGCTATAGAGATGTTGCCCTCCTAATAGCTCTGGCAGTAGCAAAACTCCCAGCAATTTGGGACAAAGCTCTCTTCTCTGGAAGCAGAGTTCTACTGTGACAAAGAGCTCAAAAGTCAAGTAATTGACTGGCAACATGAGCAAGCAAAGGAAATGAAGCAAGCACAGCCATCCAACTTTAGATTTCTTTTTTGGGGACAAAAAGGATCAAAGCATGGAATGGGAGGAAGACAATGAAGTCAGAACTCCTGCACCAAAAGCTTCTAGGAAAAATATAAACTGGTTACAGGCCATGGAGGAGCTCAAAGAAGATTTTGGAAACCAAGTAAGAGAAGTGGAGGAAAAATTGGGAAGGGAAATAAGAATGATGCAAGAACATCCTGGAAAGAAAGTCAACAACCTGACTGAAAAAAAAGCACCTTAAAAAATAGACTAACTCAAATATCAAAAAAGGTCCAAAAAGCCAAAGAGGAGAAGAATGTCTTAAAAAGCTGAATTTCCCAGATGGAAAAAGGATTTCAAAACCTCACTGAAGAGAATAATTCCTTCAGAATTAGACTGGAGCAAATGGAAGCTAATGACTTTATGAGAAATCAAGATACTATTAAAGAGATCCAAACAAATGAAAAATAGAAGGCAATGTGAAATATCTCATTGGAAAAACCACTGACCTGGAAAATAGATCCAGGAGAGATTATTTAAAAATTACTGGTATACCTGAAAGCCATGATAAAAAAAAAGAACCTAGAAATCATCCTTCAAGAAATTCTCAAGGAAAAATGATGCCCTGATATTTTATAACCAGAGGGCAAAATAGAACTTGAAAGAATTCACCAATTGGGGATCCCAAAAAGAAAATCCCTAGGAATATTATAGCCAGGTTCCAGAGTTCCCATATCATGGAGAAAATATTACAAGCAGCCAAGAAGAAACAATTTGAATATTGTGGAAACACAATCAGGATAACAAAATATCTAGCAGCTTCTACATTAAGGGATCAAAGGGCTTGGGATATGATATTCCAGAGATCAAAGGAGCTAGGATTAAAACCAAGAATCACCTACTCAGCAAAAAAAATGTTTCAGGGGAAAATATGTTCATTCAATGAGGTGAAGAACTTTCAAGCATTCTTGATGAAAAAAACCAGTGCTGAATAAAAAGTTTGACATTCAAATACAAGAACCATGAGAAAGTAAACAGAGAAATAAAAAGGAACTTAACAAAGTTGAACTATTTACATGTTCACATGGAAAAACAATAATTGTAACTTATGAAACTTTTCTCAGTATGAGGATAGGTGAAGGGAATATAAATGTGTATATGTATACATACACATATGTCTATATAGGAGGGTATATATGCATATGAATAAATATGTGAGTGTGTGTATATAGTAATATATAGACAGAGGACACAGAATCAATTGAATAGGAAGGGATGATATTTTAAAAGATGAAATTAAGAAATGGGAGAAGAATAGAATGAGAGGAGACAGGAAGAGACAGAACTGGGTTAATCATCTCATATAGAAGAGTCAAGGGATAACTGTTACAATGGAGGAGAAGAATAGGAAGGTAAAAAAGGAATGTGTCAACCTTACTCTCATTGAATTTGGCTTAGGGAGGGAATGACATACACACTAAACTGGGTATCTTGCCCTACAGAAGAGTAGGGTTGAAGGAGATGAGAAGGGAGATGATGGATGGGAGGGCAGGTTGGGGAGAGAGTAGTTGGAAGCACACATTTTTGAAAAGGGACAGGATCAAAGTAGAGAATAGAAAAGTGGGGGGCAAGATAGGATGGAGGGAAATAGTCAGTCTTTCACAATATATCCACTACGGAAATGTTTTGCATAACTACATATGCACAACCTATATTGAATTGCTTATCTTCCCAGTAAGGGTGGACGATGAGGGAGGAAGGGGAAGAATCTGGAATTCAAAGTTGTAAGATCAAATGTGTTTTTAAAAATGTATTATTATTATTGTTATTATTATTATTATTATTTTACATGAAACTGGGAAATAAGATACAGGCACTGGGGTATGGAGATCCATCTTGTCCTACTGGAGAGTGGGAAGAGGGATGGGGAGGATGTGGGAGAGAGCAAACTGGGGGAGGAGGTATACAGCAGGATTGCTGTTTTGGGGTGGTGGGTAGGGGAAAGATGGGGAGAAAATTTATAACTGAAAAATCTTGTGAAAATGAATGATGTAAACTAAAAATAAACATAAAATTTAATTTATATATTTGTATTCCCAGAACTCAGCACAATACCTGGCACATAATAAGCACTTAGTAAATGCCTGTTGACTTGACTTGCATGTAGTATAGCACTTGGAGGTCACTTCTCCCACCAAATTCACAGAATATTTCCACAAGACATGTTTCAAGATACTCTATGGGTTCCTATCCAAAATATTATCTCACAAGCTTTCATTGATATATTTATGCTTACTAGTCAGCCATATGAAATATTTTTCCCAAAAGAAAGATGTTTTATATCATAACCTAATAAGAAAAATTGGAATAAAGCATTTCTCCTATAAAACTAGTGAATATTCACCTAACAGTAACACATACACCATTGGGGAAGGAGTGGCTACATATTGGGCGTGTGTGGAGGTATTCACTGATATGTAGACATTTGGTCAGAGTATACATATGGAAGGGCACTTACATAGGAAGCAGATGTGACTGACTAAGGCATACATGGAAAAGGGGGATACCTGTAGGGACCAGCTCATGGAGGGGACAACTCACACCTCTGAGGCTGTAGGGCTACTAATTGACCCATTGCTCATTTTGAACTTGCCCTCTTGTTTTTTTCTGGGCACACGATCTCTGCTAATTACATAGAATCTACAGGCCATGTAGGCTTTGCCAGTCTGAGATCTTTTAATCCCATGGTCACTATTGGTTGCTGTCAGGAAGAACTCCATTGTTCATGTGCTTGTGAAGGTTTTCTCTGTTTCCAATTTCTTGGTGTCAGCTACAGTCCTTAGCTAATATTTTATCTCTTCCCCACGTGAAAAGTGTATTCTGCCATTTTCTTTGAGATTAAAGCCCCAGGGCTTTCATATATCTCTTTTAGAAAGGGGAAACTCTTAACACATTGAATCATGGTCCTAAGAAAAATTTTTACTGAGAAAATAAAGACCTCCCCAGTCTTTATCTTTAAGGAGTGATCTGTTGTGGCTAAAACAGACTTACTTCTCTAGAAAGAGATTCTTTGCCCCAGGAACTATACTCCATAGAACACAAAGCAAACAATCTTGGCTAGCTAGTGATGTCAGGCTTAATCTGTTTTCTGAAATATGTCCTGCCCACTCATATTTGGGCCTCTGATAGAGAATTCTCTCTCATTTAGGGCACAAATTTCCTGGGGCTTCCCATTTAATTCCAATTGGTATTCTTAGCCCCCAAATTCATCTCAAGGGAGCTGTAGTACACCAAATTCTCCGCCAGCCTTCTCCTGATATAGGCACTTATATCTTTATGAGGGTCACAGGAAAAATCTTTGGCAGTAGTGTTAGCACTTCTACAAGGACTTTAATTAACACCAATTATTTCATTTGATATTTACTCTGTGCTTGCCTCTTATTATCTATATAACCTTGGGCAAGGCACTCAACCTGTTTGCTCTGCTCTTCAGTTTCCTTACCTGTAAGACATGAGATTGAACTAGAGGTAATGAAGTAGAAAGTAAATTTGAGTGGGAGTCAGTGTACTTGTATTCTACTTCTAATACCACTACTAACAGGGAGTACTGTTGTTGTTCGGTTGTTTCAGTTATGTCCAACTCTTTGTGACCCCATTTGGGGTTTTCTTGGTAAAGGTACTAGAGTGGTTAGCTATTAAATTTTCCTGCTTTACAGATGAGCAAACTGAGGTAAACAGTTAAGTGACTTGCCCAGGGTCACACAGCTAGGATTTAAGATTGAATTTGAACACAGATCTTTCTGATGACAGATCCAGTGTTCCATCCTGTCAAATACTAGCAGTATGACCTCATGAGTAGTTTGACTTTAGCCAAAAGACCTAATTGTGCTGGCTCTAAGTTTCTTCATTTAAAAAATGTGGAAGGTTGGACAAATCATCTCTAATGTTCTTCTCAAGTCTAATAATTCTATGATTCCAGAAAGGGTTGAGTATACTATACATCATACATTAAACACTATACATCATACCTTGATATCTCTGATTACCATCCCCATGAAGAGATAAATATTATTAGAGATATCCCCAGGAGCCAGCTACTATTTCATGGATTCTACGGAGATTTTGGTCAAGCAATAATTCAGATTTTGTATTTTTTGCTGTTTTCTTTAACTTTGTAGTCAAATTCTTGAATAAGTAGTAGGATATTTCAGTACATGATTATGAAGAAATGGGGCATCTTTTTTAACTTTGGGGGACATTTTTGATGGTGTTTATAAAATTTTAAAACCTGCATTATATTTACTTGGTTATACGATATCCTTTCAGTGGCAGTTTGAAAGGATGACAGTTATTGAGGGCGATTATGTGTGAGGAAACTACTATGAGTCATTGAAATATTTGGGAGGACTTATATTTATCTCAGAGCATGGGTAGCCTGGGGTGGGTAGGTGGCGCAGTGAATGGAGCACTTGGCCCTGAAGTCAGGAGGACCTGAGTTCAAATCGGGCATCAGACACTTAACACATTTACTAGCCGTGTGACTTTGGGCAAGTAACTTAACCCCAATTGCCCTCCAAAAAGAGAGGGAGAGAGAGAGAGAGAGAGAGAGAGAAAGAGAGAGAGAGAGAGAGAGAGAGAGAGAGTTAGAGAGAGAGGGGGGGGGGAGAGAGAGAGAGAATGGCAGAGAATTTCTCATTTTTTTATTTAAAATTTTTTTATTTTTAGTTCTACATTCTTTCCCTTTCTCCAACCCTTCCATTACTCATTGAAAAGGCAAGAAATATCATGCATATTATACATGTATAATGGTGTAAAACACATTTCCTTATTAGCAAAATTCCACAAAAAGTAAGATAAATAAACCAAAAATTTACACATCAATCTGTACCCTGCATCTATTAGCTCTCTGTCTAAAGGTAGATAACATTTTATATCATGATTCCTTTGGGGTTGGTAGGGATTGTTGTATTGATTAGAGTTAATAAGTCTTTCACAGTTGATTTTTAAAAACAATCAAATTTTTAAAAAGTTGGGCTACATGAGGAACAAGAACAAAGACTTAATAAGATTTCCTGATAAATTATAACTAAGGACCCTTAGTCAGTCCCTACACCTTCATTGTGTGAGTTATTTTTGAATGTGTTGTTAGATGGGAAAAGGATATCCAAGGAAAAAAGTGTATAACAATGAAGTCTCATCTTATGAGTGGCCAGAAAAAAGAAATGGCTAATATAGAAGGGTCACTTATGGAAAAAACATAAAATATCAAGCAAAAAGTAGTACATGACACTAGGCAAGTCCAGTGACTGGAAGAATAAGTCAGAATGTAGTTGATTAGGTCCCAAGGGGCAATCAGAAAACACAGTCTCAAGCTGAGTTTGAAAAAACTGGATGTCCAACCAGATTTGAACTTGAACAAAATTCCTATATGATTTCTCTTGAGTAAAGAAACAGTAAGCTTAAGTACTCAGCTCCTAAACCCTGATCTATGATGCTGACACTGTTCTCCTAGTTTCATCAAATGAAATTCAATTAAAATAGAACAATTATTAACCATTTTTCTTGGGACAGTGATTTAGTATGCTAAACATTTCTGTTTTCTCAAAGAGCTATTCTAGAAATAACTAGAGACAGTTATTAACCATGTACAAGCATTGTCTTTAGGAGAAATAGCTGTGGCCAAGTAGCAGTGAAAATCTGAGATGGTATAGGAGCTATAGAAGTCACAGGGTCCAGAATCATGCCTTCACTATAAAACAGTATTTAATTCTTCCATAAAGAAGGAAAGAGCTAAGCCTGATGACCAATGAACTATCTATAACAAATCAACCTCTATAGTAAAATCCAGAAAAGGCAGGTTTTCTTGCACCTTTACAATGGCTCCAAGAAGAGTAACTGAACAGCTAGAGGGCCGTATTTTCTTCGCAAGCTACAAGCTTCAATAAGAGAGCACGCTAGAGTCGATCCTAGCATTCTAAGCAATACGTTGACTACCATCTGGGTGTGCTCCAGATCAAAGAATTCTTAAATTTTTAAAAGCTGTTTTTCTTTACATTGTTATTGTCCTTATATAAATTATTTTCCTGCTTCTTCTCATGTCAGTCTTTATCAGTTCATACTACCCGAGTGCTTTATTTGCCCTCATAATTCAGTTTAAAGCAGACTCAGGTTCAAGAATTTATAGAAAACTGATATTTGGGAAGTTAGTACAAAGATGAGCGCTTTCTTACTATACAGAGCAGCAAGCAGTCAAAAACAAAAGCATACACACACACACACACACACACACATTATGACAACACCAACAGACAGAGATTAGACCACAAAAAAGACTAGGATTAATCATGCGAGGGAGACTTGTATTGTGGCAAAGATCCCAGGGGAATACATTCTCAGAGGGGAGTCTGAACAGGGAAGTTTTTATCCCTTAAGATGGGCTTACTTGAAAACAAATCATCACTGCCAGCTATGGGAGGGAGAATTTCTAATCAGGCCCAGATGTAGTGGAGAAATTCTCCAGTTCATTCACAAATACTACACTAAGGTAAGCGAGTTTCCTAACTGGGAACAGAGATTGGTTGAAGGTCTGAACATATATTCAGGAATCCCAGAAAAGGATGGTGACAGGCAGCTGTTGGAGTCAACCAGGAACCTCATTCAAACAGGAGATGCTATTGTTTACATGTTTGACAGGATGAGTCAGGACAATATAAAAGAATAGGCTGCCATCATTGCTTATGTGTTTATGGTCATTAGGATCACTTAGACTAAGAGATTTCATATTGGAGTCTTATGACTTATATACTACATCAAATAATATATTTCAAAAACCGCAGTCATCCAGGCATCTAAGTCAGCTCCAAAAGACTCATGATGGAAATGTTATCCACATCCAGAAAAAGAACTCTGGAGTCTGAATGCAGATCAAAGCAGACTATTTGCTCTCTTTTTTCTTTTGTTTTCTTTCTTCTTTCTTGTGGTTCCTCCCATTGGTTCTAATTCTTATTTACAAGATGACTAATGTGAAAGTATGTTTAATAGGAATGTATATGTAGAGCCTATGTCAGACTGCATGCTGTCTTGGGAGGGGGAGGGGAGAAATGGGGAGAAATTTTAAAACTCAAAATCTTATGGGAGTGAATGTTGAAAACTATAAATAAATCAATAAATAAATAAATATTTGGCGGGGGGAGAAGGGGAAAGGCAAGGCAATTGGGGCAAGGCAAGCTAGTAAGTGTGTCAAGTGTCTGAAGACACATTTGAACTCAGGTCCTCTTGACTCTATAGCCAGTGCTCAGAGCCAGTGCTCTATTCACTGTGCCACCTAGCTACCCCAATTAATTTAATTTTTAAAAATCACAATTATAATTCCCGGACTCTCTGAAATAGTCTCTTTTCTAATTTCTTATAGTACAATGATATTGCATTTTATCTACATAGAGTATTTTTTTTTAGCTTTTCCCCAATTGTCTGTGATGATCCCCTTTAGATTCTAATTCTTTGCTTTTTGCTTTTTTCATCATTCTAATCCTCTTTTCAAGATTAGGAAGTTTGTTTTCCTTGCAACTATTCCATCCTTACTATTATTCTCTATCTTAACCTTTCTTTATCTCCATGTGTTTCCCTGTTGAATTCTATACTTCTATACCAAGCTATTTTAATGTGCATTCAACCCTCCTTTGTTCATTTCTGTTTAATCATCTGATGCCCACTCCCCTTCCTCCTTCCTACATTTTGTATGTTCTTCTTTACCTCAAATATGAGAAATAATGAAACCCATCCTTTTTACAATAGTTTATTCTTTCTTTTCCCCTCCCTTCACTTTATGCTCTTTAAACCCTCAGAACATGACCAATACTCCAGGTCTTTTGGTACACCACCTGAAGACAGTAAAGTGCTAGAGGGACACTTTTTTCTTCTCCTCCTATTAAGATGTTAGCACTACATTATCATATAACTCCAAATTGCTCAAATAAATTTATTTTTCTAGATCTCTCTTGACTCTTATGTTTGCATTTCAAATTCCTATTCAGCTCTGGTTTCTTCTTCAGAAATGCCTGAATGTCCACTACTTCACTATTTTTAAAAAATTCTCTATTTGCCCTTCATTATTATATGCAGCATTTCAAAGGAAATTATTCTTGGTTGTAAATCTATCTTTTGCCTTTTAGAATTCTATTTTGCAAGATATCTTCTTATCATTATTATTAGATTTCACTGTAGTTCCTTGTTATTTGAACTGCTTTCTCATTGCTTGAAGTACTTTTTTTATGTGGAAACTCTGAATTTTGTTCCTAGAACTTTTCTTTTCAAGTTCTTTTTAGAAATAATTGATGGAATCTATTTTACTTTCTCCTTTGGTTTTAATAGTTCTGGGCAATTTTCATTTATCATTTCTTGAAATACAGAGTCTAGGGAGCAGCAAAGATGGTGGAGCACAAGGAAGCAGAGCAGCTCAACCTATAAAGAACATTAGACTAAGTCTCATATAATCAGGGTGGCACAGGTAGAAGATTATAAAAACAAAGAGGAAAAAGTAGGGAATTAGAATGTCACTTTTATCCAATCCAGTCAAAGAAGGGTAGAATATACAGTAGAAATACTAAGTAAGTCCATAGAATGGAATAAGGAGAAGGGATGTAAGAGAGAGGGTAAATTCAGGAAGGGATTAGTTATGAGCAAAACTAACCTGAAAGGATGGGTTGAATATGGGAGATTGAGAAAAATAAAAAATAAGAACCTATGACTGGTACCTGGGTAAAGGAAAGAGAAGAGAGGTAAGGAAGCAAAAGCAGATTGCATACAACACAGCACCACAAGTGCTGAGCACATTCATTTCACCACCATCTTGTTCTTTGTAAATAGGGATCTGGCAGCAAAGACATGAAAAAGTTTATGAAAATGTGACAGAGGGAAATACACATTTAACAATTATAACAGTGAATGACAATGGTACAAAATCATCCATCAAATGGAAGTGGATAGAAGAATGAATTAGAAAGAAAAATTGAACAAAATGTTCTTTGTAAGAAAGATACCATAAAAAAAAACAATAAACATATATCAAGCACCTACTCTGTGTTAGATATTGTGTAAAGTTCTGGGGAATATGAATTAAAAAAAAGAAATGCAGACCCTGTCCTCAAGGTGCTTTCAATCTAATGGGGGAAGACAATACACAAAAGGAAGCTGAAATGCAAGGGAAGGGATAGAGGGTAGACAGGGGACATAATGGGGGTATGATGATATGTTTTGCTCTCCAGCTTAGAGAGCTGGACAGAAGAGACAGAAGCAACTTAGGGTACTGATAATGTGTGAGTACCAAAGCTGAAGCTATCTCTGTAATGGGTTTCCTAGTGATAATGAGCTTATCCTGGGAATGGGGCAAAGGGATGTTGATGGTGAAGTAGAAATCAGTACCACCTGTGGAAAATGAAACAAAGATTAGCACAGAGTTAAAATAAAGCTCTAGAGAAAAATCTGTTCTGTTTTAATTGAATTTAGAAAGGCATTGGTGGCCACCATAATCTTATACAAGGTAACAGCAAAACTAGATTTGATTAAAAGACTAAACAAGGAAACTACATTTTGCTGAATGGTACCATAGACAATGAGCTAATATAAATACTTAACACAAGTAGGAACCATATGAATACAATTATAAAATAGTATTTGTAGAAATAAAGATAGACTTCCATAATTAAAGAAATTTTCATTGCTCATGGATAAATTGAGCCAATATAATAATAAAAAAAGGTAATGCTGCCAAAATTGATTTACTTATTCAGTGCTATTTCAATGATAATACCAAAGGATTACTTGGTCAAGCTAGGAAAAAAATGACAAAATTTATCCATAAGAACAAAGTTGTAGGTTTTCAAGGGATACAATAAAAAAAAAAGTAGGAAGAAAGGGGCCCATTTATACTTGAAGTACAATAATACAAAACAGTAATCCTCAAAATAATTCAATAATGTCTAAGTAACAGAGAGGTCAGATAGTAGAACAAATTAGGTATATAATATATAGGAGCAAACAAACCTATTAGGTTAGTGTTCTATAAATTCAAAGACTCCAACTTCTAGAGTAAGGACTCACTTTTTTACAAAAACTGCTGAGAAAACTGTAAAGTAATCTGGTAGAAACTAGGCATAGATCAACATCACATACTCTGTATGACCATATGCTCTAAGTGGATGTGTGATATTTATATATATATATATACATATATATGTATATATACACACACACATATGATGGCATCATAGACAAATTAGAGATTAAGTTTCAGATTTATTGCTGGGGAAGAACTTGTGAGATTCTACCTCATAACCAGTATATTGGCAAAGTTAATGAAAAACAAAAAGAAAATGACAAATATTGAATAGGCTACACAAAAACAGGAGTATTATTTTGCTTTTGGTGGAGCTGTGAAATGATACAGACATTCTGGATAGTAATTGCAACTAATTCCTAAAGCTACTAAATCATACATGCTCTTTGACCCAATGATATTACTAGTAGTACTCAGCCCAAAGAGATCAAAGAAAGGGAAAGAACCTGTGTAAAAAGAGATTTTAGCTCTTTATGTACTAACAAATAAATGATGGTATTAAAATATAATGAAAAATAATTATGTTTTAAGAAATAATAAAAGGGACAACTTCAGCAAAACCTAGAAAGACTTGTATGAACTGATGCAGAATGAATTGGTCAGAAATGGGAGAAATATTTATACTATCAGCCTTGTAAAAACAAACTTTGAAAGACTTAAGTACTATAATCTTTGTAAACAGGGGTCAGGAAGCAAAGAGAGGAAAAATGACCAAGCATAATTCTAGAGGACCAAAGATGTAGCATGCTACCCACCTCTTGATGTAGAAGTTATGGATTCAAGATACAGATAAATGATTTTTCAATATGACCAATGTGAGAATTTATTTTGCCTAACTATGCATATCTATTTGAAAGGTTTTTTCTTTCTTTCTTTATCTTTTCAGTGGAGGGTTAGGAAGTGAGAGGAAGAGAGCAAATAGTTTTGTCAATTAAGAAAATAAAATGTATAAAGAATCATATGCTAGGCATATTCTAGGAATCTGTGTTCCTGGGCACATATATAGAAGACATATGTAAGTCAAATCTTGTTATGTTGTAAGAGGATCTCATGCTTCTGATGCTGCAGGGCTGCTAAAATTCTCTGTTATTCTGTCATGTTTGGCCTCTCTACTCTTTACTGGGTGCATTGTCTCTGCATCACTTATTGGCATGAGATTGATGTTTTCTCTATTCCTAATTTGGGGCTTTATCTTATTAGGCACACATAGTAGAAAGAAATTGGTTCTGGAATCAGAGAACCTGGATTCAAATCTCATCACAGATGCTTACTACTTTTGGGGAGGGGGCAGTCTGACTTTATTAGGCAAAGGCAGGCCTGGCACCTTAGGTGCTCTTGGGGGGGGGCGGGTTCGCTTCTTCTTCACCACCACTGGTTTCTGGCTCCAAAGGATGGCACTGGACCGACGCAGAGCGGCCATACGGAGATCTCTGCGGTATTTGTTCTTCCGAATGATGTGTCGGATTCTGTTCAGTGTGGCCCGGGCATTTTTGTTGATTGTGGTCCTGACATAGGAGGTGGCAGGCTTCCTCTGACCTGCCCGCCGCTTCAGCACCACCACGATGCCCTTGCCGTAGGCCGCCGGCTAGATGCCCACCGTCTTCCGGTGGATCAGCCAGTTGTAGAGGAGCGAGTTTCGGGCATTGGCGTTGTTGGGCTCGGTGCTGTACGTCTGCTTGTTGCGCTTGATGAGGAATCTGGAGCAGTTTCGAAGGACCATCCACTGCAGGTGGGCCGACATGGCGGGGGCGGCACTCGCGGCGGCTCTCGGAGACGGAAAAGAGATGCTTACTACTTAAACAAATCATTTAAACTCCATGCGTCTTAGTTTCCTCTTTTCTAAAATGAAACCGTTGGAGGTGCCTTAGACTTGGAGGTCCCTTCCAGGTTTAGAAACAATGCTGTCCATCTTAGTTATTATCTTCTCAAGTCTTTCTCAAGTCTTTCTGATTAAAGCAGGATGACAGTTCTTTAATTCTAGTCAGAAGTTATGATTTACCACATTCATTCAAGAGCTACCAAAAAAAAAGTTAAGTATAACATCTCTAGACAAAAATTAGTTTTTCTTTTAACTCGTGTCAAGCATTAAGTCTGTTGTCCATAACTACTAGATTAGTGGCAGAGGAATGCAGAGTGTCTTCCACCAGAAGCAGAGTGCTTTCATGTTAGGTGATCTGTGCATCCTCCAAAGCCAAGATTAAATCAATAAATTCAAGATTTTTCAAGTTTCTCCTGACAATCTCTCTTTCTGAAGATGTTTTTCAGTGATACAAAGTAAAGTTGCTTTCTAACCACAAGAATGAAAGGATGAGAAAATTCATATCAGAGCTCTCCAATTTTCTTATTCTCATGTTAGGATCATGGATTACAAGACCATAGACTCTGAACTAATGAGTTCTTAGAGGTCATCTAGTCAAACTCCTTTTTAAAGCTGGAAAATCAAAGTGAGGAAGTTTAAGTGATTTACTCAAGGACCCACAGATGATTTCTGGAAAGTTCAGATATACATAAATGTGGCAAATTGTTATAAGAGTAGTGTTTGGAGTCCTAAATTTTGTAATTGTCTCAGGGTGTTAAGAAAAGGTAAGGACAAAAAGAGGTATTTCATGAATAAAAGATGGAAAAACTCTGACAAAATTATTGTAACAATCTAGTCTCTTCCCACCATTGAACTAAACATCACAATCCCTAATGTGTCCCATGAGGAAGTCAAAATAATATCGAAGAAACAATAGACAGGGTGAAAGTCAACTAGACTAAGCATTCACAGAGGAGGTGCATGCTGTATTTGATGTAATTTTAAGAGTGTTAATAAAGAGATCGATAATGAAAATATCTGAGATGTGAAATGCTTGATAAAAATCAAGGATAGTCTTAATACTGATCAAAGATGATCAAGAAAACAATAATTACTACTGACATATATACTTACTTCTTAGTCTCTAAAAAATCCGCGAGAATAATTTTCATTCATATTGAGGATATCCTTTACAAAGGTTTAAAAATGGGGGGAATGGGTAGGTTTTCATGAATTACTTTCTATAGTAGGATCACATCTTTATAGTCACACAATTGAGGATGAAGATACATGAACCTACTCTAGTATTTGTTTACTATAAAAGCGTATGATTTTGTAGATCAAAATTCTTTCTTAAAGATTCTCCTAAAAGAACATGTATCCCCAACATTCATACATTAAAATCATGCAAGAATCACTGAATAATATAACAGTGGAGATAACATTTTGATAATATGATATATATTCTGATTATAAATATCAGCGAAGGAATAAAATAGGGAAACCTATGTTTTGCAAAGGTATTTGCCACTATTTGGGAGGATGCCCAGTACACTGTCCAAAAGGAAAAGTGATTGCCTCTCAATTGAGAGGTCCTCCAAATCCTTCTATTTGCAAATGACATTGTGCCAATTATATCCAGACTTATAACACTGCAGAGTCTTTTCAATTAGATCCTTAAATTACACAAAAGAGTTAAATTTAACAACCCACTTAGGAAAAACTAGGTGGGTGAATAATTGGTATGATGTTGAGTGGCCATGTACAATTGATAGAGCAGATCCGTTAGTACACATGTAATATATGCCTGCCAAGTCTGTATTAGTTAAGGGATAGTATCCATAACAAAGGAAAATATAATTACACTCCACTCTTCTCTGGTCCAACTACATCTGGAGTTACACTTTTACTTTAGATTCTTAATTTCAGGAAGAACATGTTTAAGCTTATGCAGAAACAGGTGACTATGATGGTGAAAGGGCTGGAGACTGTGTCATATAACTGAAGTTCAAGGAACTTGGAATGAGAACATTTGAAAAAGATAATACGGGGAGACAAGATAGCTAACTTCAAATATTTGAAGGACTTTCATGTGGTAGGAGGGTTTAGATTTCTTTTGCTTGTCCCTAGAAGGCAGAATTAAGAGCAATCAGAGGGAATTTCAGAAAGTCAGATTTTAAACCATATATTCATTCTCCTACAACACACATATACAATCAGCTGCCAAGTTTTTCTTTTTCTATCTCTACATATTTCTTATCATCCTTTCTGTCTCCACACAGAGCCATTAAGTTCATTTAGGCCCTCATCATCTCTCACCTGGGTGATGCTATGGCCTCTTGCCTGGTCTTCCTGTTGTAAGTAATGTACTCTAATCCACCCTTCTGATGACTGCCAAAGTGATTTCCCTTATGCATCGTTCTAGCAATTTGACTACATATTGCCTACTTAATAAAACTTCGGTGGCTCCCTATTGCCCCTGGGATAAAATATACATTCTTGTTTTTTACTTTTAAAGTCCCAAACTACCTTAATAGTCTTTTATACATTATGTCTCTTCCTACACTGTACAGTCTAGTTAAGCTGGTGTTTCTGACACATTACAATCCATCTCCTATCTCTCTGCCTTTGTACTTACTGTCCCCCACGCCTATTCTTTCATCCTCCACCACATGGAATCTCTCATTTCCTCCAAGACTCAGCTAACGCACCACATTTTACTCAGCCTTTTCTGAGCTCCACAATTGCTAGTGCTCTTTCTCCCAGAATTGCCTTAAATTTATTTTATATCCATTTTGTATATACTTACTTACGCACATGCTGTCTCCTTCAAAGAATATAAAATCCTTGTGTACAAGGACTATTCCATTTCTGCCTTTGTATCTCCATTGTGTAACCCAGTACCCATCACACAGTAGGCAGTTGTTGTTATTGTTGTCCTTCATTCTCAAAGAGGACCAAAATGATATCACCAGTTAGAGTCAAGATACAATGACTGTATCTGATCAGACCAATATGAGCTTGGAATGCTCTACCACACACAAGTTGGGGTGAACATTTGGGGTGGTTTCTCTAAATGTGAACATCTCACATTTCTTTTGAATTATTTGAATTCTGCTTTGCTCACAAAGCACAGCACCTTCTCTGATGAGGGCATGCCACACTGAGCAGTCCTATGCCAGTATCTCCCATGTCACAAATCAGCTCCAAAGTTCTTAAAAGAAACCTCGAGAGTGTCCTTATATCACTTCTTCTGACCACCATGTGAGTACTTGTCCTGTGCAAGTTCTCCATAAAACAGTCTTTTAGGCAAGCATATATTTGGCATTTAAAGAATGTGGCCAGCCCATTGTAGTTGCACTCATCGCAGTAGTGTTTGAGTGGTTGGCAGTTTAGTTTAAGAAAGGACCTGTTTGATATCTTATCCTGCTAAATGATCTTTAGAATCTTCCCAAGACAATTCAAATGGAAGCAATTTAGTTTCCTGGCATGGCACTAGTATACTGTCTAGGTTTCACAGGCATACAACAAAGAGGTCTGTACAAGGTTTTATAGACCTTCAGTTTGGTGGTTAGATTAATGCCTCTTCTCTTCCACACTTTCCTTTGGAATCTCTCAAACACTGAGCTAGCTCTGGCAACATGTGTATCAACCTCATTATCAATGTGTACATCCCTAGAAAGTATACTGCCAAGCTAAGCGAATTTATCCACAATATTCAAAACTTAACCATTTGCTGTAACCATTGGTTCCACATGTGGGTATTGTGGTGCTGACTGATGGAGTACATGTGTTTTCTTGATGTTAGTTGTTAGGCCAAAATTAATAAAAATATCATAAAAATGATCCATTATTTGTTGAATCTCAGCTTCAGAAGCTACACTGAATGAACAATCATCTGTGAACCAAAAGTCATGCACCAACAATCCTTCCACTTTGGTCTTGGCCTTTTCAAGTTGAAGAATTTACCATCAGTGCAGTAGCTGACCTTAATGCTGTGTTCATCCTCATTGAAGACATTTGACAACATGGCTGAAAACATCATTCTAAAAAGCATGGGAGCACGCACACAATCTTGTTTTGCTCCATTGGTGACTGGGAAAGCATGAGAGCATCATCCATTATCCAGGACATGGGCAAGCATGCCATTGTGAAATTGATATACAATACTGACGAACTTCTCTGGGCAACCAAATTTTGACATAATTTTCCATAAGCCCTCATGACTGAATATATCAAAGGCCTTGGTAAGATCTACAAATGTTGTGTATAGACCTCTATTCTGTTCTTGGCATTTCTCCTGGAGTTGTCAGATAGCAAGCATTATGTCAACCATTCCTCAGCTCTTTCTGAAGCTATGCTGGCTCTGAGGTAAATGACCATCTTCCAGGTGAGGGATCAACTTATTAAGGAGGACTTTGGCAAGAATCTTGCCAGCAATGACTAAGAGGGAGGACATCCCCTTGCCCCCCCAATGATTGTCACAGGATAATCTATTTCCTTTACCTTTATAGAGATGGACAATGGAGGTATCCTTGAAATCCTGGGAGATAACCTCCCCTTGCCATATAAACCAGAAAATTTTAGCCAACTTTTTTTATGAGCAATGGATCCCCCCACCTTGTAAATCTCAGTTAGAATAGAATCAACACTAGGAGCTTTGCCACATGAAAGGAGCCTAATGGTATTCAAAACCTCTTCAGATGGAATTTCACCTGGGGAGGAATTGACTTCAATCTGAGGCAAACAGTCAATGGTTTCAGCATTGATTGATGATGGTCTTTTGAGAACACTATGGAAATATTCAGTCCATCTCTCTAGGATCATATCCTTATACTAATCAATGTGGCTCCATCAGTACTGAGTAATTGAGATACACCATAGGTCTTTGACCAATAGATAGCCTTCAGGGAATCATAAAAATGTTTTACATTGTTACTATCAGCGTAAAACTGAATTTCATCTGCCTTCTTACTGAGCCAAGAATACTACATCTCTCTAAGCTTTGTTTCTACTTTACTTTTGATGGAATTAAATGCTGCCTTCTTAGAGATGGACAAACTATCCTGCTGGCAAACCTTATGGAGTTTTTGTTTTTCATTTAGCAGCTTCCGAATTTTCCCATCATTTTTGTCAAAACACTCTTGATGTTTGTGAGTGTTCTGGTTCAGATGAGCAAATGCAATGCTATACACCAAATCTTTAAAAGCTGCCCACTCCTTTTCTGCTCCACTCTTGTCAGCTGTATGTTGGCTCAACTTTCTCTCCAAGTTAGCAACAAACTATTACTGGTCAGAGAAGAGTTCTAATCTGTTGACATTGATTCTTCTGGTAGTCATTTTGCTTTGGGGTTGCTGGTTTTGTTGTGTGTGAATATTTAGTTTGGAGTGGATAAGTCTGTGATCAGTCCAGTACTCTGTGTCACACATTGCCTTTATTACTCTAACATCCTGTTTGTCTCTTCTCCTTACAATCACATAGTTTATTAAATGCCAATGTTTGTTGTGAGGGTACATCTATGAAATTTGACTGTGTCAAGACCGTATTGATGATGAGAAGGTCATGAGACGTGCACATCTTCAGAAGTCAGTGACCATTGCTATTGCTGTTTCCAATTCCATTCTGCCCAAGGACTACCTGCCATGTTTGGTAGTCTGAGATCACTCTAGCATTAAAGTCACCCAGAATTATAAGTTTGTCCTCTTTTGGCACATTGATAATAAGGGTCTTCAGGTCTTCATAAACTTTTTCTTTGACCTAATCAGGCCATGGTGGGAAAATAGGCATTGATGTCAGTGGCATGGCATTTTCCTGAAAGTGGCGATCTCATTGTCATCAATATTTGTTTACTCCTTTTGGTGAGCATACAAGCTTGTTGACTAGATTAGTTTGGGTTGCAAAACCTACACCAGCCTCATGGTGTTCCCCTTCACAGCAACCACTCCAGAAAGAAAAAAAACCATGTATCCAGCTCTGACTTCAGTAAGCTGTCCTTCATTTTCTAGCTTTGTTTTGCTCAGGGTTGCTGGCTGGAGCCTCTAACTACTGAGTTCTTCACAACAAGAGCTGTTCATCTTTCAGGTCTACTGGATTTTGTGTTGTCTATAAGTATGCACACATTCAACGTACCAATGGTAAGTGAAATCTTCTTTGCAGAAGGTTTTGTATGTATTTTTTTGTGTTTCAACCACATGATGGGATCCCCACCTGAAACAGTAATCAGGCCAGTGTTGAGTAAACAGACAATTTTTAAGGCACCCTTTCCTAGCCCCTACCTCACACAAGGAGGTGAGTAGTACAATCCTTAAAAGGTTGCTCAGACACCTCAGGGGGCTGCTGAATCCCACTGCTGCTTCCAGTGAGAAAATGACCCTATGGCCTGGGTCACCTGTGTGCAGAGTTGTGACTACAGCTTCCAGTGTATCTGCAACTGCTGCTTCATCACTTACCTGTTGCCACAGGACTTTGAGAAAGGGAAAACAGCAAAACAGTATGGGAGGTGTTTTTTCATTTGTTCATAAATTAGATTTAAGTGAGGCAGGGTTCCATGGAGTTGTTGGCCTCACTCTCTTTTCCAGAGTCATCACAGTCCAGTGGCAGGACAAAATCAAGATGAATGGTGATGACTCAAGATCAAATGGATGACTTTGGCATCCTCTACAGAAGTACTAGTCTTTCCTGAACACACCCCAAGTAAATACCAAATAGGCACTTACATGTTTGTTGATTGATATAAATAATACAAGAACTGTCCCCCACATGGAGGTGTTAATGTATGGCTTGAAGTGAGGCAGAATAGACATCTCTAGCCTCTACCCTTCTCCAAAGGATAAAAAAAGGAAGCAGGAGACTAGAGCCAGAAGGTTGGCACAATTACTCTCTTCAGAGAGAGGGGGATACTAGGCTAGAATTATATTTATCTGACCCATTAAATATTGTTAATCTAAGGGATGTGATTTTCAGGTTCAAGCTAACTTCTAATCAGAATCTTATTAATTGGAAATGGAAGTGAAGCAGATCCAAGATTTATATCCAAGACTTGACTCCCTTCCCACCAAATACTAGTTCTGCAATGAACATATATACCAGGTAGCCAGGAAATCCATTTATACAAATCTTACAAAAAGAGTAATCTGAGATAGTACACACAGAAGACTATATATAAGAGTGCAAAAGAATGAAGGAGCTTTCACATTGGGAGTGAAGTAACTCAGCTTGACTGAGAGTCTCAGGTCTCACCCAAGGGGAAGTTCACTGTAACCTCTAGTGTAGCAAGCTGGGGATAGGGTCATGATGGAGGCTGCCAGCTCTTTCCATATCATCTTCCCAGAGTCTTTTCCTTGAGCAGCCTAAAGTGGATTTGACACGCTTCCACCATCTCTCAAAGCTGGAAGCTAGAAGCACCTGAAGTCCAAAAACTGGAAGAGACTCTGAGGACACTCAATGACTGAAGGTCTCCTCTCTTCCACTTTAGTCCAGGGCTTCTTAAACTTTTTCCACTTGCAGCACCTTCAGTGCCTCTTCAACTATGGGTCTAAAACCCACTCAACTCATCTCATGACACCACAGAGCATTGATCTCTCTCACTGCAGAGAAAGTCCCATACAAATGGGCTTTGGGAATCAGATTACATAATGAAAAATTTCCCAACTCTTAGGTCAAAAGTAGAATAAATTTATGCCCAGATAATGGATGGAGAGGGGCATGGCTTCTTTTTTTTAAATTTTTTAAATTTGTTTTCTTGTTTAAATCATTCATTTTCATTACATTTTTGAATTACAAATTTTTGCCCTGTCTTGCCCCTGTCCCAATCCTAAAACAGCAATCCCACTATAAAGCCACTCCCCTAATCTGCTCTTACTTTCTGGTAGGGCAGGGAGGCTCTCCCTATCCCGGCCCCTGTATATCTTATTTCCTAGTTGCAGGTATTGCAGAACTTTAAATTCTAGATTCTTTCGATTCTTCCCTTGTCACCCACCCGCACTGGAAGGACAATCAATTCAATACAGGCTGTGGATGTGTGGTTATACAGGACATCTTCATAGTGGACATATTATGACAGTG
>CM053593.1:243823316-243889920 GCA_028646575.1 Pseudocheirus occidentalis | reverse complement strand
AAAAATTGGGAAGAGAAATAAGAATAATGCAAGAAAATCATGAAAAGAGAGTCAACAACTTGACAGAAGAAAATAACACCTTAAAAAATAGACTAACTCAAATGGCAAAAGAGACCCAAAAAGCCAATGAGGAGAAGAATGCCTTTAAAAGCCAAATTTACCAGATGGAAAAAGAATCACAAAAGCTCACTGAAGAGAATAATTCCTTCAGAATTAGATTGGAGCAAATGGAAGCTAATAACTTTATGAGAAATCAAGGTACTATTAAACAGATCTAAACAAATGAAAAAATAGAAGGCAACGTGAAATATCTCATTGAAAAAAACCACTGACCTGGAAAATAGATCCAGGAGAGACAATTTAACAATTATTAGACTACCTGAAAGCCATGATCAAAAAAAGAACCTAAAAAGCATCCTTCAAGAAATTCTCAAGGAAAATTGCCCTGATATTTTAGACCCAGAGGGCAAAATAGAGGTTGAAAGAATTCATCTATCACCTCTTGAAAAAGATCCCAAAAAGAAAACTCCTAGGAATGTTATAGACAGGTTCTAGAGTTCCCAGATCATGGAGAAGATATTACAAACTGCCAAGAAGAAACAATTTGAATACTGTGGAAATACAATCAGGATAACACAGGATCTAGAAGCTTCTACGTTAAAGTATCAGAGAGCCTGGAATATGATATTCCAGAGATCAAAGGAGCTAGGATTAAAACCAAGAATTACCTACCCAGCAAAATTGAGTATAATGTTTCAGGGGAACATGTAGTCATTCAGTGAGGGCTTTCAAGCATTCTTGATGAAAAAGCCAGACCTGAATAAAAAGTCTGATAAATCAAATACAAGAAGCATGAGAAGGTAAAGAGGGAAAAGAAATCATAAGGAACTTATCAAAATTGAACCATTTACATGCCCACATGGAAAAATGATAATTGTAACTTATGAGACTTTTCTCAATATGAGGATAGTTGAAGGGAATATAAATGTGTATATATATATATATATATATGTATACATATACATATGTCTATATAGGAGGGTATATATATGTATATGAATACATATGTGAGTGTGTGTATATATGTGTACATAGAAGGCACAGGATCAATTGAATAAGATGGGATAATATTTTAAAAGATGAAATTGAGAGGTGGGAGGGGAATATAATGAGAGGAGACAGGGAGAGACAGAATGGGGTTAATTATCTCATATAGATGAGGCAAGGAATAACTGTTACAATGGAGGGGAAAAACAGGAAGGCAAAAGGGAATGGGTCAACCTTACTCTCATTGAATTTGGCTTAGGGAGGGAATGACCTACACTCTAAATTGGGTATCTTGCCCTGCAGGAGAGTAGGGGGGATGGGGATGAGAGGGGGGATGATGGAGGGAAGGGATGTAAGAAGCACACACTTCTCTAAAGGAACAGGGACAAAGTAGTGAATAGAATAAGAGGAGGGTGGGATAGAAAGGAGGGAAATATTGTCCGTGTTATGCAATATGTCCATTGTGGAGTAACTACACATGTGCGGCCTATATAGAATTGCTAGTCTTTCCAGTGGGGGGTGGGTGATGAGGGAGGAAGGGAAAGAATCTAGAATTTAAGGTTTTAAAATAAAACGTTTTAAATATATATTTATTATTATTATTAACAGGCACTGGGGTAGGGAGATACATCTTGACCAACTGTAAAGTCAGAGGGATAATGGGGGAGGATATAGGAGAAAGCAGATGGGGGAGGGGGTTTACAGTGGGATCACTGTTTTGGGGTAGTAGGTAGGGGAAAGACAGAAAAAACTCAAACTCTTGAGGAAATGAATGATGTAAACTAAAAATAAACGAAAGTTAATTAAAAAAACAAAGAATCACTCCAAATTCCATAGGATATTTTCATAACATGGGTGACTCAAGGATGTGTCAGTTTCCTTTACAGAAAAATAGTAATCCATGGTATCACATACCCTTTTTCTGGGCATCTGTGGTAGGGAAAATGTGTGGGAGAAAAATAAATAGGTGAAACTCACCTCTGAAGTAAAAGGTTGCAACTATGACTTAGGTCTTATATGTTACTGGAGCCCCCTGGTGGACAAATTCATATATGTATACATTTGGATGGGGACAAAAATTGAGGTGGGGCAGGGAAGTAGCTACAGGAAGATAATGTTCTTCACTCTGGAATACTAATAATTCTAATAGTGCCACACTTCATTAGAAGTCTTGTTTCTGGGGCGGCTAGGTGGCACAGTGAGTAGAGCACCGGCCCTGGCATCAGGAGAACCTGAGTTCAAATCTGGACTCAAACACTTAACACAAAAACTAGCCATGTGACCTTGGGCAAGTCACTTAACCCCAATTGCCCTCCCCCTCCAAAAAAGCAAAACACAAACAAACAAACAAAAAGTCTTCCTTCTGAAGTTTCTAAAATGAATATTAGGATTCCATAATACAGGAATGAGAGCCAATTTTCCCTTGTGAGGCTTAGGTATGCATTGGGGACTTTCACCTTCTCTATAGAATGAAAGTGAACATATGGGACCAAAATACGTTATCTGACACAAATGGGAAATATGTGACAGGTATTCTTTTGGGATACTAGATTCCATTTGTCTAAATAATAAGCATGGTTGAGGGGTAACTGTTTCTTGTTTTGACCAAATAAATCTAAGAAACTATAACATAACATGAGACTATAGCTGACATTTTTGTAGATAATGCATTTAATTAATGGTAGGGAAGCAAAATTCATATAAAAGAATAGATTGTACTATGCTAAAAATTTCTTTTAATTACTTTTGTTTCCTTAGCAATTGCCATTTAAAATAGTTACAATACTCCTTATCTTTTCATTCACCATTATTAAACATTTAACTAATATATATAGTGTGGCATTGTGGTAAGTCCTTTATAAAGAAAACCAAACACAATTTCCATTCTGTAGTCACTCTTAGTCTAAAGTACATGTAGATATGTAGAGAGAACATGACTTGGAGTAGCCTGGTTAGACTAACAAGGTGAAAGCACAAAGAAACATATTACTTTGACTATACTTCCTTGATGGGTGTGTGGACATCATCACATTAAAAACACAGAATCAATGCCCCAAATTTTGGTGTGTTATGGTTTCAAGGGTATATTCACACTCATCATACCTCCTACACAGGAAAAAAATATATATGCAGCTGAATAAACCTTGAGTACATGCAAAAGGTAAATATTGAAATGCAATCTTGATACTGTCAACTATGTCAAAGTGTTTTGCCCAATGACCTTTAGGAAAGCATCTCAAACAATCTATAAAGCGGTCAGTAAAAAAAGTTACTAGACCCTGTTGTAAAAGTTAGTTTTATGTCAATAAAAAATAGCATATTATGCAATAAGTATTTATTAAGAATCTGTTATAGCACTCTCCTGGGCACACAAACACAAAAATGAAAATAGCTAACCTTAAGGAGCTTATATTCTTTAGGGGAGACAACATGTACACATATAATTATATATAAAATATATACCAAATTAATACAGGGATTAATATTACCAGTAAATTTTCTAGGTAAATTTCTCTAATACCTGGGAGGTTCAGGAGAGGCCTCATTTGAGAGATGGCATTTGAGCTGTATGTACTTGGAAGGAAACTAGAGACAAAAAAGTGAGGATAAGGGGGCAGTGTATTCTCTGTAAGGGAGTCAGATAGTGTAAAGGTTTGGATATGGAAGATAGAGTGTTGTGTGTAAGGAGATTTTTAAAAAGCCAGTTTGGTTTGAGTTGAGGGCTAGGAGATTTCCACATGTATACTTTTTCTGCCTTCCCAAGGATGCATCTCTTCCCACATTATCTTGTACCTATCCTTTCCACAATCTCAGTATATTTTAAAGAAGTAACCAACAATTGCTGCTGCTGTATGTAATCATCCTCTCTAGAATGTCCTACCCCATCTCTATCCCTATCTCCCAATGTACAGCTCAGTTTCCATCTCTCCCATAAAACTTTCTCTCACTGCTCCAGCGCTTCATGTTCTTGTTTTCTGAATTTATCGGTTTCTTATTGTTTGCTGTTGTTTTACTTATTTTATCAGCCCAATCAATTTGACTGCCCCCAATTACTTTGTTTCTTAAAGAAAAAAAAGAATATTACAGTCCCTGTCCTTCATCAAATGTAATCTCCTTGCGGGCATGAGTTATTTTCTATTTGTCTTCACAGCCTTACTGCCTAGTACACGGTGGTACTTAATATAGGGTTTTTGGAATTGCAGGCTGTTGTATAAAGCACGAACAATGCCTTAACCTTCTCTAGAGAACCCTTAGCGGCGCCAGATTTATGATTAAGTATTTGAGTGATGTGGGACATTCCTAATGTGTGGGAAACAACCTTTCTCCAGGTCTAGAGGGGGGAAGTAAGTGACTTGGTGTTCGCTCTTTTATTCAGGTCAGACAGCGCTGTTCTGCCCTTGGTCAGAGTGCCTGAGCTCTGGGGAGGCTGTTGAAGCTCCATCTGCAAGAGGGGCGACCCAGCCTCTAATTCTCTGCTTCCCAAGTTCTCCACAGCTCAAGAGTTACAAGAGCCTATTCTTGGCGGGAGTTCGTGAGGTGACTGCGGGGTAGAGAGAGGATGGGAGGTGAGATTCGTGTAGAGACTGACTTTTTTTCTCATCATCACAAGTCACCTCTCCACTATTCCTGCCGTTCAGGGCTATTTGCGAAGCCTTAGGGTTTGCCGCGTGGGAAGGGACAGAAGCCCCTAGGTCAGGCTCCAGATGCACGGCGAACCGTCTAGCCTTCCACGGGCGGTTCTCCCGCATGCGCATGCGTATGCCCATGTTTTCCTTCCCTCCCTTTCTCTTCTCTATGCTCCCTCCTCCTCCTCCTCCTCCTCGTCCTCCTCCTCCTCCTCCTCCTCCTTCTACCCACGCTTGCCCTCTCTCCGAGAACTGAACAGTGTAAGTAGCGCGTGGGAGGGGGGAGTGTCGCCCCCAGCTCACGTGACACAAGTACAGGCGATTGGAGCCGCCGGGCGGACTCCCGGGCTGTCAGAGTGCTGCAGTTGCCGCTCCCTCTTGACTGCCCGTGGGTCCTGCTAGTCCTCCGAGCTGCTGACAGCGGCTTCTCCCTCAGCCCGGTTCTTGCCGCGCCACCGCTGCCGCCGCATCTCCATCAGCATCCCCATCACCGCCGCGGCTCCGGAGGAGGAGAAGCAGAAGCAAGGACTGGGAGGAGAAAGGAGCCAGGCGGCAGCTGCCAATCACCTTCGGTTCAGCTTCCTCTGGGTAGCCAGAGTCTGGGTAGCCGCCAGCCTCTAAGCTCTGTGGCGCTGTCAGAGTCTCCACCACCACCACTACCACCACCACCACCACCACCACCACCACCACCACCACCGTCGCGGCTGCTGCCTCTGCCCCGCTGCCGCCACCATGGGGCTCCTGGACTCGGAACCGGCACGCATGCTGGATGCTGTGTCCACCGCCGTCAACGATACCATAGAGTTCTACCGATGGACCTGGTCGATCGTAGGTAAGCTCGCGGTCCCTTTCCCGCGAGCCGCGGCCGCCTGCTGTCTCCCGCATACTCATTCCCTGCCCACACCTCCCCACCCCATCCCCCACGGACCTGCAGCCGAAAGAGAGCTGAGAGAGAAGGAAGGAGGCATTATATCTCTCCCTCTCTTGGTCTCGAATTGCTGCTCCATCTTCCCTCTTCTGGCCCTCCCCATCCACCTTCTGCATTGAGAACACCACCAAAATGGCTTCAGAATCCCCTGCCTCCACCACTCTGCAGAAGTGGCTGAGCCCCTCCTCCCTCCTTTCGCTTTTCCCCTTTCCCCTTTTCCTTTTCCCCCTCCCCTGGCGATCCTCTCTGTACTTTTTTCCTCTCTTGGCTCTACATTGTTTTTTAATGATCCAGTGCGTGCCTAACTAGGGGTTACTGCAGTCACTTAAAATGGGTAATCTATTCTTCACATTTAGGCTTTGTGTGTGTCACTATAATTCTGTCTCTTGTTTCTCTGTGTCTCTCAGTATTTCTCGGTTTCGCTGTCTCTTGAAGTCAGTCTCTCTCTCTCTCTCTCTCTCTCTCTCTCTCTCTCTCTCTCTCTGTCTCTTTCTCTGTCTCTCTGTCTCTCTTTCTCTCTGTCACACACACACACACACACACACACACCAATACGACAGTGAGCTTCTATCAACTCCCATCAGTTCTTGTAATAGAGTTGAAATATTAGATGAAGGTTTTGTATGCAGGTTCCCTAGAATTACAGGTACTAAGTGCTCATTGCATTAACTGCCCCACCCTTCACTCCCAAATCTTCTGATCTCATCTGACAAGTCTACTTTGTGCATAGGCTTAATTTAGTATTTAGATGAGGAAAAAAAAATAAACCCACAACCTTTCATGACAGTCACATCAGAAAAAAGAAAATGTGGTGCCTAGGAAGGATTCTTCTTGGTTAAACTCTTTACCAGCTTTCTTTAGAGGCACTTGTATATTCTTAGTGGGTTTTGTCTTCTAGTTAATCTATGCCATTATAAATTGAAAAGAAAAAGAAAACAGCCCATTTAGACTCTGAACTTTGAGGATTATTTCCTGATGATTATTCTATAGTAAATGTTCTTGAATTGATTGTTGATTTCTTCCGAGCACTGCAGTGCAGGAATGTGCAGTGGGAAAAAAGAAATCTTGAAGGGTTATCTTTTTGCTGACACTTCACCAAATACATCTACATAGAGACGAATTAAACGCATCATCAAACTTTTCCTAGCTGTGCTGTTGCTTTGCCATGGCTGTCATATTTGTAATTTACACTTTTTTGAAAGAAAAAGGTGGTAATTCTACACTGACATCTGTAATTATCTTTCTTTGATGAACCTATCTAAAAAAATCTCAAATTTTTAAAACTTTCTTAAAATTTAAGTTTTCTTAGAAGTCCTCAAGGTTTCTTAGTATTTGTGTAGTACAATATAATTCATACATTGAAAAAAAATTGCATACATTCAATTAAATACTCATTAAATGCAAAATACTATGTCAGCCAATAGGGGAGATGTAAGCTGTACCCTGTCATTTGGTCTTTTGCATTAAGATATATCTGCAACCTATTTGTAGAGGCAGAGAAAATGACAGTTGCAAGACAAGTAGTATAATAAACTGGATGTGATAGAGGAGATTTATATAGAAGACTCGTGATAGGGAACTATTTCCCTGAAACTGGATAAGTAAAATGACACTGATATTTATTCTATTATGACTATTTTCATTTAATTCATTTCCACTATTTTCAGGAGTAGATTTAAAAAAAAACAAGCAATGTTTTGATGAAATGGTTTGGTTTTCTTTTAGCTGTATTTTTAATGTAGCCCTTTACTCCACTGACCTCATACTGTATTTGGGGGAAATGGGAAAATATTTAAAACCTCCATTGTTGCTTTACTATTTCCCTTGTGCAGATTGCATCAGGCCAGGTTCTCTTATACAATTGTGCAATATTGTTCATGGCATATTCTTTAGCAAGTAATGCAATAATTTATGTTTTGCATATTTGGGAGTTATGAATTAACCAGGTATACAGGGCACTCCTCAAGTCCTAATATCTACAGTAACCACACCTGTATGTCTGGATTTATCTTTCTTTCCCTTCTCAGTCATAGGACTTCCTGAGGAGCTAGTGGATTTCTACTAACTAAAAGTTCTTCAAGAGAAGGCTAGATTACCCATAGTTTGGGGATATTATAAAGAGCAATCATGGCCAACTTAAACTAGAAGGTTTAGGGGTATACTTTCTAAATAGAAGTTTTCCAACTCTAGATTCTTGTCTAAGCAGTTTAAAATGGGTTGAAGGGGTAGGAAAAAAGGTAGGATGTGGAGTGTAGGGAAAATCTAGTCCAGGTTTCTTAATCTGTGGTCTGAGAATTTGTGTTTTTAGGAAAAAAATATTTTGATAATTATTTTTCGATGTAACTGGTTTCCTTTGTAACTCAATATATTTCATTTTAATAAATTTAAAAACATTATTCTAACATTGGGTTCACGACAAAAAAAACAACAACAACTTAAGAACTCCTGCTCTAGGTCATCTGCCTAGTTAAGTTCGGACATAAACTACATGTTTTCTGTGAAAATGACTTTAATTGAAGGCATCCTTCTCTACCATAAATGTTATGCATAGGGCTGTTCTTATATGGAACCATTGCCTATACCTTAAAAGTGATAGTTCTCTGTTGGAATAAATGGTGAGATTTTCATTCTTTCTTATCTAATAGAAGTTGAAGGTACTCCCTGGTGCTTAGGCTATCTACTTACAAAACCTGAGACATGCTTACTTCTTGGAATCAATTACCTACCAGCAGTCAAGATGGGGTTTCTGAATTGAAGTAGATACTTAGGGGTATACTTTCTAGAGAGAAAGATTCTATTCTACCCTCCTGGACTAAGAAAGGTGTTCCAGGTTCAGCCAGAAGGATATATGGAATATATGTGGTCTCATATCCTTTTTAAAAATTCTTCTATTTCTAATACTTTATCACTTCCCTCCCTGCTCCCCATTTAACCTAAGCATAGACTTTAATCTCCTGGTAGTCTCATTCATATTGTTCCTATTCCACGAAGATCAACTCTGGACATAACTTCATTGAGTTCTAGAGAGGGTCAAAAGGAGGAAAACCAAATGTTGGTTTGGGGACAGGAGGTTGAAAAAAGATGGTGAATTAACAATTTTGAAATAATAAAAATGGTCAGAATAAAAGGTCTTAAGAATAAAGATATTAGAAGAATTGTATAAAAGGAAAAGAATTTAAAATACTTTCAGAAAAATTCTTGTATCCAAGGTAGTCTCTATGGCATCAAAGTACTTTACATTTAATACTCTTTGGCATAATTTGTATTTTTAAAAATCTCCCTTTATTCACCCTTACAATATTTTTCATACTGAGATTTCCAAATCTTTCTCAAATTTCTACTTGCACTTAAGTAACTTCCATCCTCTTTCTTCCCTAAGTATCAGGAGTAGAAGATTTCTTCCTAGCCAAGAAATTTCGTCCTAAAGAAAATAGGCATTTTTAGCATGAAAAACCTTTTATGTATTAATAGATCATGTCCAAAATACTTCTTGATAGTAAGTCTTTTCTAGGAACTGTGTGTATAGAAACTTTGAAATATAGTTTATGTTGACCTTTTAAGTCTTCTGGATTTTTCTGTTCAATTATTTTCCTGGAAGTATAGTTTTTGAAAGCCAACTTTCTATAAAAACTTTAAAAATTCACATAGATTTAAATTTTTTATCTTGCTTATCATTATGATATACTACTTTTCAAAATACCATATAAGCTATATTTGTACAATGAAAGATTTCAAGGCTGGCCTTGAAATCACTAACTGTGATGAGAGTAGTGTTCCCTTGTGGTAAAATGATTTTGTAATCAGAAGACCTCATTGACTCCTGGCTCTGGTTCTGGAAAAATAATTTAACTGTATTCATCAGTTAAATTGGGATGATCAACATTTTGCCAGTTAGCTTGTAAGGAGATTGCAGAGAAACTTCTTTGTAAACCTAAAATTGCTATATAAATGTGTTATTATTACTGTCATCCCCAGATTGTTTTACCCTAACAAACATTTTGTATGTGCAAATAGCTGTCCCATTCTATGACGTGGACAATCCTTCTTGAATAGCAAAAAAAAAAAGCATCACCCAAATTACTTCATCTTGTTCTGAGTGACGATGATTGCTACATTCAGAATTGAAGGGAGTGCCTTACTCACCTGTGGGATCATGCAGTACTTCAAATAGAAAGGCGAGAAAATTTTGAGTTTGGCCTTTAAGTGTAGGTAGGATTTTTAAAAAATTAAATGTTAATTAAATGTTTTAACATTAAACACTAATATAAACCACTATATTTATGTTCCTCAATCTTTTTTTTTTGCTGGCTAATTAATCATTAATATCATGCCCCCTAAGTTTGGGTGTTCCCCAAGGTTCTATCCAAGGCCCTTTTCTGCCAAGCACTCTTATCTCAGCAACTTCATCAGCTTCCATCTCTATGCAGATGATTCACAGACTTCTCAAACCCAACATACCCATAATTGAACTCATTACCTACCCACCTCCTTCTTAATCCTCCCTTCTTACAAAATTTCCCATTGGTGTTACGCTTACCTCCTTAGTTCTTTCAGCCCACAAATCCGTTCTGATGCCAAATCTTTTCATCTTCCTCTGCCTCTCTCACTTGTGACCCCTTCTCTCCACTCACATAGTGAACATCTTAGTTCCAACTCCCATCTCCTCTGACCTATTACTGCAATATCCTCCTAACTGGTCTTGCTTTCCCTGAGTCTTTCAGCATTGCAGTCTGTTCTGAATACTCTTGTCAAAGTAATTTTCCTTAATTGTTCATCTGTGACTTCTATTCAATCTACCCCAATGATTTCCTGTTGCCTCTAGGATCAAATATAAATTCCTCTGTTTAGCTTTCAGAAGCTTTGACAGTCTTATCTCAAACTATCTTTCCAGCCTCATTAGATGTTACTCCTCTTCCTATACTCTTCAGTGTACCCCAACTGGCCTTCTCTATGTTGCTCACACATTACGTTACATGTTCTGTCTCCACCCCTTTGCACTGACTATCCCCTGTATATGGAATATATTCCCTCCTTCCTTCCCCCTCCATAAAGTCCCTGTCTTCTTTCAAGATACACCTTAAGAACCATTTTCTTCATGAACCCTTTCCTAAACTACCCATATGATAATGCTGTCCTTCCCAAATCATCTTATATTTAAGTATACATACTTAATATTTTATTTATTCACTTTATATTTGTGTCATATGAATGTGTTTGTTGCCTCCTCCATTAGAATATGTTCCTTCTGAGTAGTGAATGTTTCATTTTTTTGTGCTTATATCCTCAGCACTTACCCCAGAGCCTGACACATAGTAGTAAGTTCTTATTTGAAGGACTGGATTAGTAACTGTGTTAATTTCAATGCATAAAGAACAACACCACTTTAATAGTCCCACTGACTTAAGTCCCTATCCCCATTTATTCACAAACACTTTTTATATGATTGTATGTGCTACATTGTTCTGGATCTTTTCCCCCCCTTTTCGTTTCATAATGGTCTTTCTAGATTATTTTGGATTCTTTGCCATTGTGAGTGGTTGCTTATATTAGATCATTTTATTATATTTATGTGCTAGGGGCGGCTAGGTGGCACAATGAATGGAGTGCCGGCCCTGGAGTAAGGAGGACCTGAGTTCAAATCCTGTCTCAGACACTAAACACTTACTAGCTGTGTGACTTGGCACAAGTCACTTAACCCCAATTGCCCTGCCCTCTCCCCTCCAAAAAAAAAAGAAAAAAAAGCCCTAATATTTATGTACTATACTTTATTTAACCATTATTCTGTTATTTGACATCTAATGTGCTTCTGTTTTTTTTCTGTTACGTTTATTCTTGAGTTAGCTCTTTTATGTTGTTTCTGATAACACAAGACACTGTGGCTGTTCAGTTGTTTTGTTCATATCTGACTCTTTCTGACTCCATTGGGGTTTTCTTGGCAAAGATACTTGAGTGGTTTGCTATGTCCTTCTCCAGCTCGTTTTACAGATAGAAAACTGAAGCAAAAGAGGGTTAAGTGACTTGCCCAGGATCGCACAGCTAGTAAGCATCTGAGGCCAGATTTAAATTCAGGATAAGTCTTCCTGACTCCAGGCCTGGTAATCTTTCTACTATATTACCTAGTTCCCCAGGATGAATTTACAAAGTGCCTACTATACCAGGCACTGTCCTAGGGGCTAGTGATTCAAAGACAAAAATGAAACAATTTGAGCCTCAAGTAGCCTATGTTATATTGAGGAAAAACAAATATATATATATAATTATTTCCCCAGAGTGGGAGGATTAACTATTAGGTAAGCGAGGGGACAGGAAAAGATCAAAATACATTTCTTAAGCTGGTACTTTATGGTACTAAACTTTATGGTGCTGAACTTTGAAGAAAGTTGGGGATATTATGAGCCAGAAGTAAAAAGGGAGTGCATTCTAGGCATAGGCCCTGAAGATAGAATGTCACATGCAGAGGAACAGCAAATTGGTCAGTTTGGCTGGAACATAGCATGGGTGGAGGAGAGTAATGTGCACTGTGCTTGAAAAGTATACTTGGAGATAGGTTGTCAAGGGCTTTACAGACCAAACAATGGAGTATCCCATGTATTTTCTCAGCAACAGAATTACCGGTAACAGGGTATAATTATTTTGTAACTTTTACTGCAGACTTCCTGATTGCTATTCAGAAAGATTCTATAAGGTTTCAATTTTGCCTGCAATGAAGAAGTGCAATCTTGCCTGCATTGAGTTTCACTCTTTTTCATTATTTTGGACAAGTTGATGAGTCTATGTTATTAGGTAAAAGATGCTTTAACATCTTTGATTTTGAGTGAAATTGAACATTTCCCCAAATGATGTAATGGTAATCAATTTGTTGGATATTTAGAGCTAAGTATTATTAACACTTTGTTTTTCCTCTTTTAAAATTTTCTGTTCCTATAGTTTGTTTATGCAAAAATGACATAATCTTCTCTATGTGGTTTCATTTTTAGTGCATGTATTAGTAAAGGGACTTTAGGAGAGGTAAAACTTTCATTGTACCTATTTGAAGAGTTAAACTGATTGCTGTATGCATATCTATCAAAGGTATTCCATGTGCAAGGCAAATCGATAGAAAATGAGCAAGCAAAAATTGATGATGACCCAGATCCTGCTCTGCATGTGATTACAGAGGTTTTGTATGCACATGTATGTGTATATTTCAGGGGAGAGATACATTGAAAATAACCTATGCTCAAAGAGGGAGTGTGAACAGTGCAATAGAGAGGGCTAGTGGATATTTTGAATAGGGAAAGATAATTTTTCCCAGGAGAGGGAGGAGTGTTATCAAAAGCTTCATTGATCAGAGGAACCTGAGTTGGACCTTTGAAAAAAAGTAAGGATTTCTATAGATAGAAATGCAGAATTCATTTAAGATATGGTAGATGCTATGAACAAAGGCACAAGACCAAAGGACAAACTAAAACTGGGGGAGGTGGAGAATTAGATTGGAATGTAGAGTACTTTAAAAGAAATAATATAAAATAAATCTAGATTTGGATGTTCAATACCAGGATCAGGAGTATATAATTTATTTAGTAGGCAGTAGGGAAAAACTGAAAGGTTTTGAGTGGCAAGGTCAGTCTGCAGCAGTTCATTATGGAAATTATTCAGGCAACAGTGTGAAGGATAGATCAGAGATGTAATGACTGGAGGCAAGAAGACAATTTACTGAGATTACTACAATAGCTTGTAACAGAATATATGAGGTGTTAACTAGGACAGTTTCAGTGGAAGTGGAAAAGGGAATGAATGGAAAGAAAGAAATTCCAGAACTTGGCAAGAGACTGGATGTTTTAAGTTGGGACCAGCGGAGGTGGCAGTGACTGGGGTTGAAAATAGGGGAAAAGTGAGATCTCAGAGTTGAGAAATTTAGATCATGGGGAAGGTTATGATACTATCCATGGAAATAGGGAAGTTGAAGAAGGGACAGATTTTGAAAAGATGAGCTCAGTTTTGTATAAGTTGAACTTGAAAGGCCAAGATATCCAGTAGACAGTTGGAAACATGAGATCAGAAAGCCCTTGGGAGAGATTTGAGACTCCTTTGCACAGAGGTGATAAGTAAAGCCATGGTAATGAATGAGATCTCCAAGGAAGAATAGACAGAGAATTATCTACAGGATCATAGATTTAATGCAGAAAAGGACCTCCAGTATTGTCTAGTCAAACTCTTTCACTTTGCAGATGAAAATGAGGCCTAGAGAGGCTTAATAACTTGCTAAGTATCAGAGGTAAAAAGAAATTTAGAAGAAAGCTAATTTAGTCTTCTCCACTTTTTTAGAGGTGGAGCTGTCAGCTTTATGGGTAAAATAGTTTTTATGGAATAGCTTAGGACATAAATAATAATTTTGAACATATCTCTAGGATAATTCCAAACAGTATTAAAAGGACATTTTTTGGCATGTTCTCAAATTAGGGATTGCCTGTTATTTTCTAGATCAGGTCAGTAATCACACACACACACACACACACACACACTACACAAATGATTTATATCAGAAAAATGAAAAGAGAAATAAGACCTACCCATTTTATTTTTTCAATAAATCTTTATATGCCTCCTGAGTATAGTGCTATACATAGAATTTTTCAAGGTGCTCTAGTGCTATATGCACCCACTGGTTATTTTCGGAATAATCTAACAATATTAGGAAAAATAGTGGTAACATAAATAACATGTACATTTACATAAGGTTAGTTCTAAAAATATAGCTACTAAACATACTTATGAAAGTGACTCTAATTGGAGAGATATGTGTTCTAGATTACTACTTCAAGTACTTTCATTCTGAGATTAGTAACCTTAGCTATTAATATTAGGAAATATTTCCCAGGTGAATAAACCATCCACTTGTCAAAAAAAAATGCTTATTCACCTGGAGAATTGCTACGGCCTGACTAGCCTGGTGAAGAGGCTTTTCTACTTAAGTTGGTACTCAGACAATAGCTATGTAGACAATACACCTATACTTGAAGCTTTTCATTGTGAAAACTTGTTCTTTGGTGCTAAATCCTTGAGAACTCAGAGTTACTTTTTTTTGTCATGGTGAAATGCTGAAGTAGGATTCTAGGAAAGATCTGTAACTATATTGGAGGTCTTCTTTTAGTTCTGTCAGTATTTGGGGGTTGCTTGTTCAGTACTCAGCTATGTCTTCTAACTCTCATTCTCTCTACCTGATCATCTCTTTTTCTAGTCATACAAACCCTCCGTAATACCTCATTTTTGTTGTGTGTGCTATTTCTCGAATGAAAACCATTGAGATTAAGACCTTGTGATTTCCATTGCCTCTTTGTACCACTTTCCATTTTTATGCATCTGAAATTGTGACATTCTGTTATTTATAACCAAGAAAGTAGTCCCACACTTCTGAAACCTGCATTCACTTCTTCCCAGTCTTGTCACGGCTCCATCAATTGAAACAAAAGAATTCTCCTATTGACAGTCTCTTAACCTATACTAGAGTAACTTATATAGGGATAAAAATAAATTATATTTTGTCCATTTGTATATCCTACCAACTAACTTCAAATGCTGTCCTCTTTTATCTATAATATGATGTCTTTCTTATTTTTCTGCCTCTAGTTTTCTAGTGTAGATGGTAGATGGATATTAATTAGTTTATCATGACTCTAGATCAGTAACTGCACCATCATGGTTATCAGTGATATTAAGCTCTTTCTTGTACAGTTCTGTATACTTTTGCCATTTCTTCTTAATATTTTTTACTTCTTTTAAGTTGTGATTCTACAAACTCCAGATACTTAAAAATTTAATTATGATATATTGATCCTTTATCCTAAAGGAAACTTAAAATATATACTTGAGAGAATCTACTGATTTGGACAATTACATTGAGTTCAAATCCTGCCTTAGATATTTACTTAGATGTATGACTCTAAGTCTTTTAACATCTCTCAGCCTCAGTTTCCTCATTTGGAAAATGAGGATAGTAATAGCCCTACCTTACAGAGTTGTTGTGAGTATCAGATGAGATAACATATAATATGCTTTGCAAATTTTAAAGCACTAGTACATGGTATTTATTTTTTAAAATTTCCCCCAATACACAGCAGAACATAAGAAGATTGTATATGAAACTATGACTCTTTATTTCATACTTCATCCATTTAAAAAGGGATATAATAAATTCCACAGAATACTTTCAAAACTATTCTGCTTATCTGTATTTCTTTTTCATTTTTTTCCAGTTCTCTTATGTGTTTTTAAAAAATGTTTTGTCTTCCTTTTTTATCACTATTGGTAACTTCCTCTCTCCTTTACCCCATTATTTACAACTTTGTTGTACTTACAGAAATTGTCACCTGCTTCTAATCAATTAATTCTGCATCAATTCATATAAACCAGTATTCTACAAAGTCATTTCTTTTGCTGTTTCTTACTGGGCAACAGTTTTCTATTATGTTTATGAGACAAAAGAATTCACTTCTTTTCTTCTTCCCTGCCCCTGCTCCTTCCCTTTATATCCTGACTTCAGGGTAGTATGATTTATTCTGATTGAGATTATTTACTTTCTGGTATCCTCCTGTGTCTTAATCACATCCCCACCTTGCTTGTTTTCCTGTTGAGTTTGATGTATTTCTACATCAAACCATTTGTGTATATGTGAATGTCCAACTTTCCTTTGCCCATTTCAGATGAGTGAGGTTGATGTGAGGCCCGTTCCCCTACTTCTTCCTCCATGTTTATATACTCTTCTCCTGCACCATAATTAGGAGAAATAGTAAGTTTCACCTCTTCTTCCTCCTTTCTACATACCTTAAAACATTCAGGAACGAGCCAGTCCAATGCTATGATGTCTGTTTTCCTTTCTTTACTCTCTCAATACCCTTTGAGCTCCCTTAATACTCTCTGAATATTAAGTTTCTGAAGGGATGCTTGTTTCTTCTTCCCCTATTAGAATGTTAGTATTGTATCAGTATATAGCTTCTTAAATGAGCACAAATAAAGGAATTTTTCTGGGTTTCTTTTGACTCTTATGTTTGTATTTCAAAGTTCCTGTTGCTGTTATTCATGACCCCATAGACCATAGCATGCCAAGCTCCTCCATCTTTTTTTTTTTGGAGGAGGGAAGGCAGGGCAATTGGGGTTACATGACTTGCCCAAGGTCACACGGCTAGTTTTGTGCTAAGTATCTGAGGTTAGATTTGACCTCAGGTCCTCCTGACTCCAGGGCCAGTGCTCTATTCACTGTGCCACCTAGCTGCCCCTCCTCTATCTTTCATAATCTCCCAAAGTTTGTCCAAGTTCATGTTCATTGCTTTCATGATACTGTCTATCTATCTCATCCTCTACCATCCCCTTTTCCTTTCACATTCAATCTTTCCCAACATCAGGGTCTTTTTCCAATGAGTCCTGTCTTCTCATTATATGGCCAAAGTACGTAAGCTTCAACTTCAACATTTGTCCTTCCAATGAGTGGGCTGAATGAATTTCTTTAAGTATTGACTGATTTATTTGATTTTCTTCGTGTCCAAGGGAATCTCAAAAGTCTTTTCTTAGCACCACAGTTTGAAAGCATCGGTTCTGAGGTACTCAGCTTTCCTTGTTGCCCAACTCTCACAGCCATACACTGCTATTGGAAAAACCCTAGCTTTGACTATTTAGACCTTTGTCAGCAAGGCAATATCTATTGCTTTTTAATATACTGTGCAGATTTGCTATAACTTTTCTTCCAAAGAGCAAGCATATTTGAATTTCGTGACCATAGTTACTGCCCGCAGGGATCTTTGAGCCAAGAATATAAAACACTCAGCTTCCATTTTTTTCTCCCTCTATTTGCCAGAAAGTGATGGGATCAGTTGCCATAATCTTAATTATTTTAATATTAAGCTTCAAGTCAGTTTTTACACTCTCCTCTTTTGCCTTTATTAAGAGGCTTCTTAATTTTTATTTACTTTAATACCATCAGAATGGTATCCTCTGCATATCTGAGATTGCTCATATTTCTCCCAGAAATTATGACTTTTGATTCCTCCAGCCTGGCATTTCAAATGATGTACTCTGCATAGAAGTTAAATAAATAAGGTGATAATATACAGCCCTGTCGTACTTCTTTCCAAATCTTAAACCAATCAGTTGTTCCATGTTCAGTTCTAAATGTTGCTCCTTGATTCCTATACAGGTTCCTCAGGAGACAAGTAAAATGATCTGGTATTCTCATTGCTTGGAGGATTTGACACATTTTATTATGATCCACATGGTCAAAGGCTTTAGTGTAGCCAATGAATCAGAAGTCGATGTTTTCCTGGAACTCTTCTGCTTTTCCCATAATCAACTGAATGTTGGCAATTTGGTCTCTAGTTCCTCTACCTCTTTGAAAACTGGCTTGCTCTTCTGGTAGTTCTTGTTTCACACATTGATGAAGCCTAGTTTCCAGAATCTTAAGAATAATCTTGCTGGCATATGAAATGAATACAATTGTTTGGTAATTTGAACATTCTTTGGTATTGGTTTTCTTTAGGACTGGAATGTGAACTGATCTTTTCTAATGCAGTGGTCACTGTTGAGTTTTCTAAATTTGCTGACATGTTTAGTGTAGTACTATAGCAGTATTATCTTTTAGGTTTTTAAATAGCTTAGCTGAAATTCCATCACTTACACGAGCCTTATTGTTAGCAATGCTTCTGAATATTTACAATATATATATTTTTTTACCTGGGAGGTCTGGATTTTGACTATGACATTCCTAGAACTTTAACTTTTTTTCCCTAGAAGTAATTGGTAGATTCTTCCTATCTTTATTTTGTCATTTGGTTCTAAGAGATTTAAGCAGTTTTCATTTATGATTTCTTTTTTTCTTGCTGGGGGTGAGAGGGAGGAGGCATAAGTAACTTGCCCAGGGTCACACAACTAGTTAGAATATGAGGCTAGGTTCGAACTTAGGTCCTCCTGACTCCAGGGCCAACACTTTATCTACTGCACCACCTAACTGCCCCTATTTCTGATTTCTTGAAATATCATTCCAGGCTTAAAATAACAAGAAAAACCCATGGTTTTCAAGAAATCCAGTGATTTAAAAAAAAATCTCTCCTTCACCTGTTCTCTGAATCAGTTGGGGTTTTTTTTGTTTTTTTTTTTTTGCTTTTTTTTTTTTTGGAGGACAGTTGGGGTTAAGTGACTTGCCCAAGGTCACACGGCTAGTTTTTGTGTTAAGTGTCCGAGGCCGGATTTGAACTCAGGTACTCCTGACTCCAGGGCCGGTGCTCTATTCACTGCGCCACCTAGCCACCCCCAGTTGTTTTTTTAATACCAGATATCTTACTTTTTTTTTTTTTTTAAAGTTTTCAGTCTTTTGATTTTGTTCAGCCATTTCTTGCTATCTCTTGGAATCGTTGATTTGTATGGTCTGTTCCAGTTTTCAGGGAATCTGTTTCTTGGATATGGTTTACCACTGATTTTCCTAAACTATTTATTTTCCTTACATCTCTTTGTTTCAGAACTTTTACTTCCTTTTTTTATCCTCTGCTTTATTTCTTCTAGGTTGTCATGTAATCATTGTGGAAAATCAATTTTTCCCCTTTGAATCTCTGCTTGCAATTGTTACAAAGTGGCTATCTCTTTCTTTTTGGGAAACTCTAGGCATATGCTAATTTTCTATCATAGTTTGTATCTTCTTTAGTTCACTCTATCTCTCCCAATTCCTTAATTAGGACTTTGTTGTGCCAGGGTGTGATTCTGCCCAGACTGGATAGAAAGGTCAGTTCTGTTTCACTTTACACTGGACCACGAGGCTGCCCTGGATCTTTGAGGTTCGAAGTGCTACATCTTAAGGTCCTTTATGGTATATTTGGACAGGGTACTAGGGATCTCAGAGCCATTTTCTCCAGCTCATCTTATAATACTATTGTCAGTGTTCACTCAGTATGACATTTGAGGTAAGAGTGAAAGTTTTGTTTCTGTGTATAACTGAATTCTCAATTTACTTTCTAATTGAATTTTGTTTAACTCCTACTTTCTTGTTTAACTCAGGATGAATGGCTTTTCTTTCTCACATTCATTTTGTTATAGTCTATAAGATCCATCTAACATGGATGTTTTAATAAAGCAAGTCATGAGTGGTTGATATTTTATCTTGTAGCTGTTCAGATTCAGAGAGAATTAACAAATGGCCAGTTTTTTTTAGGTAATATCCCTATTTCTAATTATAATAATAAATAACATTTACATAATGCTTTATGATTTACAGAAGGCTTCAATCCAGTTAGATATTTACAAAAGACCAGGCACTAGGAATACAAAGACAAAAAAGAAGAGTCTCCCTTCAATAAACTTATATTCATTGTGGAGGTGTATTATATGAACAACACTACAGGATAAAAGAGTGAAGTAAAGAACAAATCAGATAAAGCTCAAAGAGTATTTGAGGAAGGAGAGAATAATAATAGCTGGAAGTTATGGGGATGGAAGATAGGGAAGAATTAGAGATTTGGCTCTAAGGTGGAATATTTGAATGACTGAGAGTAATGGTGTCTTCAACAGAGATAAAAAGATTTGTAGGAGGAATAAGTTCAGTTTTACAACATGTTGAGATTGAACAATTAATGGGACATCAAGGTTGAAGATGTGGTGTTGGAGTTTAAGAGAGGAGTTATGGATAGATGTATATGTATATATATAATATATCACATATTATATATAATAGATGTAATAATTGATTATATGTATATATGGCTCTGTGATCATTATATGTATATATAGCTCTGTGATCATTTCATCTGTAAAAAAGGAATAATAATAGTTGATTATATTTACATATATGTATATGTACATGCGCGTATGTATATACGTACATACACATACACATATGTATGTGCATGCACATATACATACATATATATGTATGTATATGATATATATGTATGTATAATCAACTGTTATTATTCCTTTTTTACAGATGAAGAAACTAAAGAGAAATTAAGTGATTTGCTTATGATCACAGAGCTAAAAGTCACAATAGTATATTTTGAGCCCAGACCTTTGGATACCAGGTTCTCTCATTCATTACAGCATTGTTGCATTTCTTTTCCTTTGCACTCCCCTTGAAGGAGCATGACTAATAGCTGTCATTAACATAATTTGCAAAAATACTGAGCCTAATTTCAGTCAAAGTACTTGGCCGTCATAAAGAAATTAATGTGAATTTTCTCCTCCTTTCAAACAGACTATATTATAGTATCTATGTAGTATAGAGGCAGGGGAAAGTATGAGAGCTGTTCTAACTTGAGAGTCAAGTGATTCCTGGTTTTGACTCCTGCCTCTCATGCTAGAATCTTTTATCTTCTCTGAACCAAGTTTTAAGGATTCGATTAGATAATATATGAAAAATACATCGTTAACCTTTAAATGTTGTATCAACATCAATTTTTGTTATTGTAGAAGAAACATGTGAAAATAGCTGAATTGGGAATTATGACCTCCAGGGTTTTATTTCTGGGTTTGTTACTAGCTTGCTACATGGATATGAGTGAAGAAATCATCGTTCCTTATCTCTTATAATATGGTTGGCCTATTTCTGTACATTTTTTGGATTGTATCTTCTATGCCTTTTAATGTTGATTTCACTTACATTATCAGAGTCATGTGTGCAGTTCTTTTGTTTTGGTTTACTTTCATCTATATTAGTCTTAAATTCTCGTATTTGTCCTATTTTTTGACAAAACTTTCCATCATATTTATATGCCACAATTTATTCAGATATTCCCCAAACAATGAATGCCTGTGGAAATTTAAGTGAATAGGCACCTCTACTTTGTTGTCAGGTTTTTGCTATTACAAAGATATTTTATGATATTTTTTGAGCACATATTATCATTAGTAATATACTGAAGTTTATTTATGGCCTTCCCTTCCCCCCCACCCCCATGTATCTTTTCATTGACCTTTGGGTCAACTCTAATTCTTTCTTCAGAGATGACTGGTTTTCCATAATTCAATGTCACTGAGGATATCTGTAAGAAAAATTTTTTATGGTTGTTTTTATCACAGCAAAGGCATCATGTGAGCACTGTGTGCATATGCATATGCAGGGTATACCAAAAACATTCGTGCAGTTTTAAGCTTTAAGAGTTTTAAAGTGCAATAATACTTTGGGATACCCTATATATATGAAAGCACACATTTATTATAATACTTGGGAAGATTGGTATCATACAAATTCAAATGGTAGCAGAAAAGTAAAAGAAAAAAATTAAGACATTTTATATTAAATCTAAATAACTGGAAGAATTGTAATTTATAAAAACAGTCCAAAATAGGAAGATTAGAAATCTATGATTAATTAGCTTTTCACATCTAAATTGGTTATCATACAAAAGAATTTTTAGGAGACGTCTCCTATGTGGATTTCTTTAATATTTAGATATAAATCTCACAATCTGTGGTAACAGAATTTGTATTTGTGAGGTTTACATTGTAAAACATTTATTTCATAATTTTTATTCAAAATTTTACTTTAGGACATTTTTCTTCTTAATGCTATAAAATTGAGAAATTGAAAAATTCCTTTAGGAAGGTATATTCTAAAACTACTTTAAATGGCACAAGTATATATTATCCATTATATGAAGTAGTATAAATCATTTTTAAAGCTTAGCTTGGACCTATATTTTATTTGTTTCTTGCATTAAAAATGACGTACCTTTATTTAGCTTTCAACATATGCTGAAGCTAATAATTAGTTAAAATGTTAAGCTATAATGTCATATAAACAGGTAGTAATGTTTTAGTTGTCTACTGGATTTTAATGGACTAATAATGATAATGATGATGTTTGCCAAAACACGTATGTGCATGCACTCTTACTTTGGTCCCCACAACTCTCTGGAGTAATTATTATTTACTTCTTTATGGATAAGAGAACTAGGGCATAAAGAGATTAAGCAACTTGCTTACTCACAAAGCTAGTGACAGATCAGGAATACAGGTCACGTGATCCCAAGTCTGTGCCTACCACCTTTCTAGTGAGTAAATAATAGTATTTGTAGTTATTGGTTTAAATCTGATCCAATAGTTCCTAATTTGAGGTTGCAGACCTCTTAGTAACTATGAAACTATTGAAGAATCCATATGTACATTAAATATTGTCACTTTGATTTTTATTTTATAGGAATAGGGCCTGGATCCATGATTTATTTGTATTGGGAACTCCCAGATGAGGAAACTTCCTCTATTCCTACAACTTAAGAGTCTTAGAAAGTTGCCTAAAGCATTGAGAGGTTAAATGACTTGCTCAGGGTCATGTAGCCAACCGGGCTTGATCTCAGGTCTTTCTAGCTCTGAAGTCATCTCACTATTCACAGCTCCATAGTGCCTTTGATTATTATTTAGCCCTAACAAAATATTTAGCATAACCATCCTGTACACTGAATAAACAGAAGTGCATGTACATATTTATTACCATTTTCAAATCTATATAGATGTTGTCATTAATAAAATACATTCACTTTAAAGCATTCCTTAATTCATTATAGCTCTTTTTCATTATATGTTTTCTTAACCAGGAACTAATAATGATAGTAAATCTGCTCTCATATGGAAGTAAGATAAAAAAAATTATATTGATTCAAGACCATATCTCAAAGGATTGGGAACCACTGATCAACTCTAAAGGGTGATCATAAGTCATCATGAACTACTCTGAAATCCTTAAAATTAGTTTCTAGGTGCCCATATATGCATGATGGTCAGCAAGAATATTATTTCAGCAAGGTAAAGAGACATGATCTTATCCCTTATGGAATTTCTATTCTAAGTGGAAACAATACTTTAAATAAACCTATAAAGAACAAAGACCCTAAAGAGGTATAGAGAAATTGTGTGCAGATGTTTCTATATAATGAAACTTAATCTATGTCCAAGTAGATTATGGTGATTTGGGAGGAAATGATCATCATCTTCCTTTCAATTAATTGAAAGGGTGAGATTTCAAGAACTCTTTATTGATTGAAACAGGGGTTCTTTACTTGGGGTGAATGGATTCCTTGGGGATCAGTGAATAGATTTCAAAGGGCCTGTGAATTTGAATGGGAAAAAGTCCAGTCTTTATTTTCTTTATCTTATATATTTAAAACCATTATTCCAAGAAGAGGTTCAGAAATTTCATCAGACTGTGAAAGGTTTCTATGACATATAAAATGTTTAAAAACCACTAATTTGGAGGAAGTGTAAGATGTTTGGGGCTTAGATTATGTGAACAGAGACCTAAAATATGATGCTGTGAACATCATAGTGCTTCAGTTACATACATGATGAATGAATGTTGAGTAGGTAAACAAACTGAGTATATGACAACCTGACAAAGGAATCCATATGTCATTTATGGATAAATGACTTTAAATCTCCACTTTAAATCTCCACTTACCATCTCTGTAACTTTCCAAGCCAAAATATGCCTCTCAGGTCAGAATCCTCTATATGAATTGTCTTTCCCCTTTAGAATGTGAGGTCCTTGAAAGCTGTCTTTGCTTGTCTGTTTCTCTCTTCAATACATAACATGGTGCATGGTACATTTGGTATTTGTTTTTAAAATTCATTTATTCCTGAGTGCTTTTTCCTGAATGGAGCAGGAAAACCAGCGTGAATTAATTTATATTGTTCAAGGCAAAAGAATACAGAACCCTTTGTATTCATAGAAGGTACTCAATAAATATTTGCTACCTTGATTTCAAATTCAGGTTGCTAGCAGTGTATGGAAAGGATCTTTATAGGTTCGATTAGAGTGCAATGTTGCTGGGCATAGGAAATAAGAAAGTTGTAACAGCACTTAGGAGATCAAAGAGGGAGAGTTTCATAGATTTCAAGCTAGAAGGGGCCAAAAAGCTCCAACCTTTTCATTTTACAGATGAAGACATTGTGACTTGCCTACAGTTATGATGGTAGTAAAAGGCAGAGCTAGGACCCCAGTTCCTTTGGCTTCAAATATAGTTGGTTGTTTGGGGTTTTTTCATTTCCACTGTGCCATGGAGGGCTACAAGTGTTTGGTGGAAAAGACATGTGAAAGATGAGTTATAGTCCGTTTAAAACTATCTGTTTTCTTTACCCTGTTTTCTCTCTCCTATCCATTCATTTTCCTGTTAATTATTAACTGCTCAGTTATATGATTATAACCTGGAAGAATTCCTAATTCAGTCTGGCCACCCTCATTTGACATAGTGGGAGAAACTGAATCTCAGAAAGGTTGTGACCTGCCCAAGATCCCCTAGTTAGATCATACTTGAATACTCTTTTTGCTTTGTCTCATCACCTCCTTGCCTTTCTTTTCCTTTTTTGCAAACCTTTCCTTCTGCTTCTTTTTATCTATACTATTGTCCTGAATTTCTCTTACTTCTTTCCTTCTATATATGATAATCCATTTTTTTTAGTCTCTATAATATTAAAGAATTCCGAAATATTTTAATCAGGATGTCAGGATTATAAATCATACATAATAGGATGAGAACTAACTTATTCTCCACTTTACAAGTACATTTTTTATTTAAAAATTTGGATTGCATTATTTCTCCTCACCTTGCTTTCCATTAAATGGAGGAGATAGGTTCTGAGGAACTTTTTAAACAATTAAAGTGAGCTTGGAAAGTAGAAGTGGAAGCTGTCCATTGGAACTCTGCATAAAGCAGTGAGTCAGTAATACACATGTGCAGAAATTAGAATCTTGCTTTACGTCAAGAACTTTTCTATTTGTTGCATAGATTATTCATTATGTCTATAAATTGTGCCATTACCACTTGCATCAAACACATGGGAAAAAATTGTCCTTGCCCTATGGTTTACAAACAAGAATAGGATAGAATAGCAACTCTGATGTAGGGCAGCTTTTTAGTTGTTTGTGGGTTTATATCTTTAATGTTTTAATGTTATAAAAATTATTTTTGTTTTTTAAATTGTGTTATTTCAGTTGTAGAATAATTGACCCTGAAGAAGAAAATGCAATGAAATTAAATTAACCACCACTGAAAGAAAAGGAGAAATAAGGAAGAGTTACATATTCTCCTTCTTTTCCCCTATTTTATTTTTTCCTTCCTGAAATGTCATCACACAACTACCTATTTTAATACTCCAAATGGACAAGAGAATAATGTATCTTCATAAGTGTGAATTCTTCTGTTAGTTATTTATTTGTAGAGTTTTGATCTTGTTTACCCCAAATTGTTTTGAAGATAAACATATGATTATCATAGTAAAATTAAGTCATTATTATTATACCTTCATGCTCCCTCTTATTATTTGTTATTCTTTTAAAAATCTCTGTCCCATCTTGAGTATGTTTTGGACACAGTCACTGCAGAAGGTTCTTTACTTTTATTAACTTTGCCTGAAGTCTGTTATCTTCTACTTGAATTTTATACCATCAGATCACCCCATGGCTTATTTTCCATTTAATTTAATATATTGACAGCATTAATATACCAAAGTATTTAAAAGAGGTTAATATTTTTCATTCATTCAAAAAATGAATTTCTACTATGAGTAGGGCACTGTGGTAGGCACAGTGTATAGGGAAAGAGGGAGGTTTAAAATATTCTGACCTAAGGAACTAAATGACAGTGTATTTTGAAAATATTGTCTCGGTAGTAAAATATGCCACTATTTTAGAAATCATGCTTTTGTCTTAAATTTTAAGTCATTATTAAACATTAACTTCATGTAGGCCAGATTTTTTTAAAAGGCTAAGAAATGGAATTTTCTAACTTCCTTTAATTTAAAGATTATATAATATCACAGTTGTATGGGACCTCAAAAGTTAACTAGTTCCACTTGACTGAGAATTTATTCTGCACTAATCTTGAGAGTTGTACAGCATTCACCTGGATCTGACAGTATGGTACAGTAGGAAAAAGGCTGTATTTTGCGATCCGAGGACCTGGATTAGAGTGTACGCCATTGGCCATCTTCCTGTCTGTTTAATCTTAGGCAAGGTCTTTAACCTCTTGAGGTCTCAGTTGCCTCATCTAAAAAATGAGGAGGCTGAACTCATAGCTCTAAAACTAAAAATCTATTCTTAGAAAGTGAATGAGGGGTGGCTAGGTGGCTCAGTGAATAGAGCACCGGCGCTGGAGTCAGGAGTACCTGAGTTCAAATCCGACCTCAGACACTTAAGACAAAAAACTAGCCGTGTGACCTTGGGCAAGTCACTTAACCCCAACTGCCCTCAAAAAAAAAAGAGTAATTCTGAAAGTGAATGGAAGGCAAAGATAGATACAGGTTAGATTACTCTTGGTGTTAGGGCTAGAGCAGTGACCCATGTAGCTATTTAATTTAAAAACTCTAAAATATGCAAAGTATTAATGACTGGTAAGGAGTGTATAAATCTGCCATGTACAATATTGTAGGACGGTGTAATAAGAGATCTTGTTATCTTGTACAAAGCAACAATATTAATGCAGCAGTGGAAGCTTTAGGCATTTTCCCATCTCTTTTAAGTGTAGTATAAGCTCATTGTAAGTCCTTTTATTAAAAAAAAAATGAAACCAGAGCATTTCTTGAAAATTATATCTAATCCTGACAGCAAATGGTAAAAAAATAGCAAAAATGAGTTTTATGAAAACTGACTGCAACAAACAAAATTGATAATCATAAGCTTTTATAGTAGCAAAATTTCTTAAACTTATCATTGGATATTAAGGCTAGGGACTGGACTTATGATTTTAATGGTATAAGGAACTCCCAAATGAAGAAAATTCTTTCTAATACATGTTGACACATTCTCTGTAGCTTATAATCTTAGAGAGTCCGCTTGTGTGAAACAAAATCTACAGTATGAATCTTTCACTAAAAATATGTGTCAGAAATAAGACTCAAATCCAATTCTTCTTGGTTCTATTGGCATGCTACCTCTTGAACGTGAAGAATTACATTTAAAAAAGAATGCCAGAATGGATGTCATAGCAGTAGGAATATCTAAGGACCATTTTACTTTTTCAGTTTCAGGTACAATGCAGAAATAGTTTCTTGTTTTGAATTTTCTGCATAAATCATAATACACACACATATATATATATATACTATTTGTACTACAGTTATTCTCTCCTGCCCCTGTCAAAAAAAGACTAAAGTAATACTTGTGGAATACTTTTACATGCAAAAGAACAAAGTGACAATGTACAACCTATGTCGGTCAAGCAGCAAGCATTCATTAAGCACTTACTGTGTGCCAAGCACTGTGATAAGCTCTGGAGATACAAAGACAAAGCAAAAAGAGCCCCTGCCTTCAAAAAGCTTATATTCTAATGAGACTATATAAATATAACTTTAGAGGGGATGTCATTAGCATCTGGCAGACCAGGAAAAGTCTCCTGTAGGAGATGATGCTTGATGAACTTTAAAGAAAGCCAGGGGATTCTAAAAGTTAGAAGTGGAGAGGAATAGTATTCAAGGTACACAGAATAGTCAGTGCGGAAGTATGAAGACAGGAGATGGAGTGTTCTGTGAAAGGAAGAGCAAGTGGGCTATTATGGTAGGGTTGTAGAACAGAATCTGGGAAGACAGGAGATAGCCATGTTGTGAAGAGTTCTAATTCCCAAATAAAGGATTTGATATTTAATCCTGGAGGTAATAAGGAACAATTAGATTTTATTGAGTAAGAGAAAGAGGGACTTAGTAAGATTTACAATTTAGGAGAATCACTTTGGTACCTATTTGAAGGATGGTTTGGAGTGAGGAGAAACAAATAAAGGAGACCAATTAGAAAGCTACTAATTTTTTTTAAAATTTATTTTATTTTTTTGGAGGGGTGAATGCAGGGTAGTTGGGGTTAAGTGACTTGCCCAAGGTCACACAGCTAGTAAATGTGTCAAGTGTCTGAGGCCAGATTTGAACTCAGGTCCTCCTGACTCCAGGTCTGGTGCTGTATTCACCACACCACCTAGCTGCCCCAGGTATTAAAATTTTTTCAAATTAAACGTAATAGAGAGCCTGAACTAGGGTGAAGGCTGTGTTGAGTAGAGAGACATGGAACAGAAATGAATTATGAGATTTAGCAAGTAATTAGGTATATGGGGTGCGACAGAGTGAAGAATCAAGGATGACACAGAGGTTTTGAACCTAGGTGACTGGAAAGATGGTAATGCCCCTGAAAGCAGAAAAAGATGTTCAGAAGAGTGACGGAATTAGGGAGAAAGATAATTTCTTCTGTTCTGTACCTACTGAGTGTGAGATATTTCTGGGACAGTCAATTCAAAATATCTAATACATAGTTGGTATTATAAAACTGGAGCTCAGGAGGGAGACTAGAACTGGATAAATAGGTCTGGGCATCATCTACATAGATGTGGTTATTGAACTTCTTAGAGCCGATGAGGTCACCAACTAAGAGAGTCTAGAGAAAAAGAAGAAGAGGGTCCATGACAGTCTTGGAATAAACCTACTGTTAGTGAGCGTGACATGGACAGAAATCCAACAAAAGAACTGAGAAGGAACAGAGGAGAACCAAGAAAAAGCAATCATGAAAACCTAGGCAGGAGAGAGTATCCAGGAGGTTGTCAGCAATGTCTAGTGTTTCAGAGACTTACAAAAAAGGTGAAGACTGAGAAGAGGCCATTAAGTTTGTCATTAAGAGATCATCAGTGCCTTTGGAAGTAAAAGTTTCAGTTGAATGATAAAATCAAAAGCCAGGTAGGTTTAGAATCAAATGAGAGGAGTGGAACTGGAAGCACCAATTGTAGATGAATTTTTCAAGAAATGTAGTTGTGAAGGGGAAGAGAGATATATCTTGATTTATAATTGTATAATTGATTTCTTTCATAATCCTAGGCGTTTGATGCATTATAGGCTTCAACTCATTGCCAGATGAGTCTATGACTGGAAAAAAGACTTTAAAATGCTGCTCTAGATAATACTAAATAGATATCATTTATTTAAGACTTGCAAAATGCTTTACGTCATTTATCTCATTTTACTTGATTTTCCCCACAACTTTGGGAAGTTGATCTTTTGATCTTTTGACATTTCATGTGTACCAATGCAGTACCTAGGATTGTCGTTACAGATTAACCCACCTCTTTTTCTATTCATATGATTAGAAAATATGATTCACTCATCTAATCTTATGATACACTTTGCAGTGCTTTTTGTACACAAGTTATTGGTTATATGTCATAGTATATTTGCACCTATTGCTTACTTTTCTGTTCCCTTTTGGGTCACCTTTAATCTTCAATGAGTTCTGGCCATGTAGTTCATTAAAAACCAAAACACCACCAGTAAAGACTTGGGTTTCTGCTTCAGGATGCCGTATGAGTATACCTGAAAACACTACACATTTTTCTAAATGTATTTCATCATTCTCTTATTCTTTTTCAGTTCTGGGCCCAGCTCATGGCTCATCTTCCACTTTTGTCTGAGATAGTTATACTTGATGGACTAATTCAGGCTGTTAAAAAAATCTATTTTTAAAATAAGATTGTATCTGAATCAACCTTTTTATTTACTTATTTTCCTAGGGGACCCAGGCTTTGGTATAGAAAACTTGAACTTTGGGATTGGAAAGTGCTAAATTACTTTCTAGAAATTTTTTTAAAAGGCATTCTTTTGTGTTTTAGAAGAAAAAGGTTCAAAATAATAGGACGTAATCATTATAATTTCTGTAAAATTATAAGATATAGACCTGGAATGGATCTTCAGATAATATCTTACCTACTTACCTTTCTTTATCTATAACCAATCCTAAAAATATAGTTGCCTACCGTCCTTTGAAGTCTCAAGAAAAAAATTCAGTAGTTTTTCTTTTTAGTGGTACTCCACTATTTTAAAACTCCTAGTCAACAGATTCTTCCTAAATTCATTCTTTTTTTACTTACATCCATTTTTCTCTGACCATAGATTCAGAGACTAGCTTCCAATGATCACTTAGATGATAGCACTTCATATACCTAATAATTGCAGTGATCCCTCCTTGAAAAATTAATGCTTAGAGCATGGTCTTGCTTCTTTAACTTTTCATCTAGTACTTAAAGTCAAAATCTTTAGTGAGCTTTGTTACTTTCCCTTAGATCTCAAGTGATTTTGATTATATGAGAAGATAGGATAAACTTTAACATTCAAATCTCACACCCACAAATAACTAGAAAGCCTTATAGTTTTAGAATTAACACATTCTTAAGATAGACTTCAAATATTATATAGTACTTTACTAAAAATCACTATAATTTAGCAACAAGATAATTTTATTTGGTTTCACCAAGGAAAATGGCTTGAGACTTTGTAATAGCAATGGAATTTCACAAAGTTTTAAACTAATTTTTAATCGTTGTTCTTTTTCCAGATAAACGTGTTGAAAACTGGCCTCTCATGCAGTCTCCATGGCCTACGTTATGTATAAGTACTCTTTATCTCCTCTTTGTGTGGCTGGGACCCAAATGGATGAAGAACAGAGAACCTTTCCAGATGCGTTTAGTGTTGATCGTCTATAATTTTGGAATGGTTTTACTTAACATGTTTATCTTCAAAGAGGTATGTTTATTTGGTATCTATATAATAACTCCAGTGGCCAGAGAAAGTTAACCTATAATAAAAGTCTAATTAGCTACTTCCTTGTAATCTGAGGATAATTGTTATCTACTGATAAAGCTAATCTAACGTCCTGGACATTTTTAGCTCTTCCCTGATCTCTCCTAGTCAATAATGACCTTGCATAGCACTTTGTTTTATATCCCCCCTAATGAATTATATAATATTGGATATTCTGATGACCTATGTTGGCATCTTTACCCCCCTATTAGATTATAAATTCCATGAAAGAAGGGACATGTTTTACTTAACTATTTTTTAATCTCTCTCCTGTTCACACGGGATCATAGAACCTCTGAATTGAAAAGGATCTCAGAGAATTGGTCTCTTTGCCTTCAATTCAGTTGACTAAATCCACAAGCACTTATTATGCCTATTGTGCTAGATGCTGGAGACACAAAGACAAAAATGAAATGATCCTTGCCTTCCATGAGCTTATAGTCTCCTGGGGGGAGGGGAAATCATATTCAAATGTACAACAGATGCAAAATAATTACAAAGAAATTTGGGTGGAAGGAGCACAAACAATTACAATCAAGGTGTGTACTCAGAATTTCTTGTGAGTTTCCCTATCCATCAAAAATAAAGCAGTACCGGGGCGGCTAGGTGGCGCAGTGAATAGAGCACCGGCCCTGGATTCAGAAGTACCTGAGTTCAAATCCGGCCTCAGACACTTAACACAAAAAACTAGCCGTGTGACCTTGGGCAAGTCACTTAACCCCATCTGCCCGCCAAAAAGCAAAAAAAATAAAAATAAAAAAATAAAGCAGTACCTGAAAATTTTTAATATTGTTTCAGATAATGGTATTCTAAAATTGGTGTCACTAATCAAGGAAACAAAAACAATTCTCACAAATATAAATACATAAGCTTAAATGTAATGTGATAAAATAGGATATGAAGCCTTTCACAAAATAAATACTAAGAAAGGTTACATTTTAAGTGCTTCTCAGTGAAGGATCATATTCGACTTGTATTATCTGACTCCAGATACAATGCATAATAGTGCTTGTTGATTGAATGATTGTATGAATTGATGTGGTTGTGGTATCTTAATCCGTTAAAGTAATAATCTATATTTTAAAAACAAATATTTAAAAATTATTACATATATAAATGTGCTTTTCTCTTAAAATTTTAACCTAAATATACACCCTTTTTTTCTAGCTATTTTTGGCATCAACTGCTGCAGGATATAGCTATGTTTGCCAGGGTGTGGATTATTCAGATGATGTGAATGAAGTCAGGGTAAGTATATTTAAAGTATTATTGATCAGTGATAGTCTTTAAAAAAAGACCTAAATTTGTAGTCAGCAATCTATGAAAAACACATTTTAATGTTATAGTGAATTTCTATTTCAATAGAGCCTATATTCCTCTCAATAAACATAAGTATACATATGTGTACATGTACATGTGGTTCTAAGCACACTGGAGTTTATATGCCTGGAGTTTCTCACTTGAGAAGTGGTTGAACTTCATTGATTATCTTTTGAAATATTTATAGTTTGTTTTATTGGTCAGAAAAAGAATTTGAAGCATTGAAAGTAGAGTTTTAATGGAAAAGTATGGTTTGAGCATTATGAGTAGATCTTGTATCTGGTAAAGTCTAAAAAAGTAATAATCTTTGAGAGAATTATTAAGATATAATGAGCTAACTGGTTATATAGTCATTACTAAGTACATACAATTGGAAACAAATGAGTATTCTCAAACCCAAAGCATATTAATAAAATAATTAAGTTCTTTGCTACAAACCATGTAAAATGATTCAGGCAATAAATTATATGTATTTTTGGTCCAGACCCGTGATTTCATTGGTATATGGAACTTCTATCACTGATTTACAATTCATATCCTCTCTATTCAATGCATATTCTCTACAATACATGTAATAAAAAAGTTATATAAATTGAAATGATTTAGCATAATTTTTCATTTTTATTTACTAATCTTTATATCTATGCCATTAAAAAATGTTAATACAAGGCCTAGAACAGGCAGGTAATTTCTTTGTTTTTATTATTACCTAACCAGAAAATGTTGCTTCACATAAGTATGTGTTTGACAAAGATAAGCACTTACATAACAGCCTAACCCTGTCTCCAACACTGTGGGAGTAGAACTTTGGGCTATACCAAAGTAAGTAGAATAAGTGGGTTTTCTTGAGGAATTTAATGTTTTCTTTGTTTGGGAGTGCAAGGCAATGCTGTCATAGAGCAATGTAATCTTAGTTTTATGATTCAATTTAGAGGTCAGCCTCACTTGGAATATTAAATGTATAAAATCAAGGAGCTGATTTATACAAATGCATGATTTTTTAGGTGCATTTTTAAAGCAGTCCCTGTTTGTGGTCATATTGAATAATGTTGGTGCATTAATAAACTTCCCTTTGGTAGGCAAGTTTATAAAGAAGACTTTCTTTAGATCTTCTGTGATCTTGCTTTTTTGTGGCCTTCTTGCTTATGTCTCAATTTGGTTTTCAGGTTCTTATCTTTCCCGTAGTTGCATTGTTAAACAGACAGTCCTTCCCAAATAAATCCTTGTTTAAGGAATGAGGTAAAAAATAACAACAACAACAAACAACAAGAAGTTTCTATTATAATCTTCTGGAAGGCATAAATTATGTCTTGTCTAAGTAGCTATTGGAAAGAAGATTCTTGTAGCAATACAAGAGTTCTGCACTGTAATTTTAGCAGTAGAGAGAAACTTAGATCCTTGATGGGAGCCTTCCTCGCCTCTACTTTCATTTCTGAGACATTGAATGTCAACATTTGTGCACAACAGTGAGTTTTCCCCAAAACATAAATACTTAAACAAAAATACTTTCAAAGAAATTTTTAAATGAAAGGGACAGAAGTGGAGAATTTTATAAGAAATTCTTAAACAAAAGGGACAGAAGTGGAGAATTTTATAAGAAATGCTTAAATGAAAGGGACAGAAGTGGAGAATTTTATAAGAAATTTTTAAATGAAAGGGACAGAAGTGGAGAATTTTACAAGAAATTCTTAGATGAAAGGGACAGAAGTGGAGAATTTTATAGGGAGAGGCATTGTTCAAAGCAACAATCATGAAATGTACCTGTTCTGTCATCCTCCTCCCCACCCCCAACAAGAACCCTTGGATTAGACCTATACCACACAATATCTTACTGGCAGTTACTGAAATACCTAGTATTCCTATTTTCAGTGAAGTTATTTGGATGACTCAGAGTGTTGCTTGAATTTTTTTTGGAGAGTTACTGTTTTGCTATAAAATTTAATCTTTTGAGGACAAATCCCCTATCCATATTTCCTCCACCCTCAAATGGGAGTATATCTTCCTACAGAAATAACATTTAAAGCATAGAAGTGATTTTTTTCTATTATGTAATAATAATAATAGCTAGCATTTGTATAGCACTTCAAAGTTTACAAAATGTGTTACTATGTAAACTCAGTTGATCTTCACAACAACACTGTAAAGTAGGTGCTATTATTATGTCCATTTTACAGATGATGAAACTATACTAGATAGTGGTTAAGTGATTTACCCAGGGTCACACAGCTATTAAGTGTTTGAGACAGAATTTAAATCCAGGTCTTCCTAACTCAAACTCCAGTGCTTTATCTATGGTGACGCATACCTGCCTCTTGAAGGGAGAGGCTGTGTCATTTTTGTCTTTGGTATACCTAAATGGAGAAATAGTCAGAAAATCTTTTACTGACCTTAACATAATAAAAATTATAATGAGTATTTATGGAAAAGATTTAGAATTAAATGAAGAATAAATAACATATTTCTAATGAACGTAAAGGTCAAAGAGCAATTTAAATGAAGTGGATAGTTATAAAAATATAATCAGATTAATAGAACATGACAGAATTTTTAAAAGCTCAGTCTTAGAAAAGAAATTGAATTAAACATAAATTAATTCCCAAAGAAAAATCTCTCAGACCCAAATGGATTTATAAGAGAGTTCTGTTCAAAGAACAACTCATTGTAAATATTACAGTATTTTGTTTGCAAAAATAGACAAAAAAGGAATCTTACTAAATTTATTCTGTAACTCAAATATGGCTCTAATATGGAAGAAAGAAAAAAGAAAAAATAAAACTATTGGACAAAATCTAACAAATAAAAATGCAAAACTGTAATAAAGAATTAATGAGTTGACTGTGATGTATTTAAAATATTATACACCATGACCAAGTTGGATTGGAGCCAGAAATGAAGGGTTGGTTAAATATCAAGAAAATTATAATAATTAACAACATTAATAACAAAGACAATTTTAAAATGCTCAGTTATTTCAATAGATGGAAGAAAAGAACTTTTGACAAAATACAGTATTCATTTATGTTAAAAAAACAATAAAAATCATAGAAATAAATTTACCCTATCTTAATTAGGCAAATAATATCAAACATGAAAAATTATCATTCTCTATAATGGAGAAAAAGTCAAGGCTTTTCCAACAAGAAAGAGGTAAGGATAACTAATCACCATTATTATTTAATATAGTTATAGGAATGCTAATTATTGTAATAAGAAAAAAATGGAGAAATGAGCATAGGTAAAGAAGAAATGAAAACATCACCTTTTGCAGATCTTTTGGTGGTTTATTGAATCCTAGAGGTTCTAGTAAAATTTATTTATATAATAAATTCAATAAATTAGCAAGATGAAATAAATCTGAAAAACTAAGCTTTATCTGTATTACTAAAAACATACAGAATTAGGATATTTAAAAAAGAAATTCTTGTCAAAACAGCTGCAGAATGTATAAAATATCTGCAGGTCTGCCCATCAAAATATATCCAGGACTTAAATGGATACAAGTGCGAAATACTCTTTACAGAAATTGTAAAAAGACTAAAGTAATGGGAGAGAAGCAAACTGCTCATAGTTGAGTTGTGCTAATGTAATTAAAATAATAATACCACCAAAATTAATTAACAGATTTGGTGACATTCTGGACAACTAAATGATTTCTTTAAAGAACTAGACAAAATAATAATAACTTCTTTGGGAGTAAGGGAGTAAAGAATCTCAGAGGAAATAATGGGGGGAAGTAGGAAGGAAGGAGACCTAGATTGACCAAATCTCAAACTTTACTGCAAAACAATAATCAGCAAAACCATTTGTTTTTTTTTTAATGGAAAAAATGAGCAGACTTCCAGGAGCCAAGATGGTGTAGTAAAAAGTAAATCACTATAACCATCCCATATTTGCCTCCAAACAACCATAAAATAGCACCTCAAAATAAATTCTGGAATAGCAGAACTAGCAAAAAGATAGGGTGAAACAATCTTTGAGCCCAAGAAACTTGAAAGATAAGCAAGAAAGGTCCATCTTACTCAGGTAAAAGGAGAACACAAGGAAGAATTCCAGCAAGCCAGTGAGCTCTATCTTAGCAAACCAGGGGGAGATCCTGAGTCCTGGTGTGGTAAAGCAGGCAAATGACAACACCAGAATTCCCCACATGCCTCAGAATAGTGAGGGGAATCAGCAGACTGCAGCTCCAAAAATCACCACATTCTCTAATATAATCTCAGACCAACAGGCGTCCTCCAGCTATCAGACCTCCATGTGCTTCAGTGTAACCCCAGGGAAACACAGAAACACCCCACTGCCCTCAGCATATTCCAGATATCAACACTAGCACCCCTAACTCAAAACTTCAGGAAAGAGATCCTAAAATAGAAACTCCAGGGAATGTTAGAGCCAAATCACAGAATTATAAGGACAAGGAAAAAGTACTGCAAGTGGCCAGAAAAACAAATAAACAAACAAAAAGGAACAATATCAAGCAACCATATTCAGTATTACACAGGACTTAGCAGCTACAACATTAAAGGATCAGAGATCATGGAACATGATATTCTAGAAGGCAAAGTAGCTAGGGCTACAAACCAAGCATCACCTACCTGGTTAAATTAAGCATAATACTCCAAGAGGGAAAGCAAGGGGTGGGGTGGGGAATGGTCATTCAATTAAATAGAAGGATTTCAAGCTTTTATAGGAAGAAGACCAGAATTGAACAAAAAATTTGATCTTCAATATCAAGAGCAAAGAGAAGGCAAAAAAAGGAAAAGGGGGAAAAGAAAGCATAATTAATTCAATGGAATTGAACTTTTTACATCCCTACATGGGAAGATGATACTTGTATTCCTAAAAATCATACTACTAATAGTACAACCAAAAGGAATATACATAGAGGGTATGGGTATAAGGTAAATTTGAGGGAATGACATAAAAAAATTAAGGGATGAGAAAGAGGAGTACACTTGGTGTAGAAGGAAGAGAGAGGTAGAATGGGATAAATTGTCTCACATGAAGAGGTGCTAAAAATCTTCTACAGTGGAAGGAAAGATGGGAGGTTGGGCAATGGACATTGCTTGAATTTATTCTCATCAGTATTGGCTCAAAGAGGGAATAATACAATCAGTTGAATATAGAAATCTATTTTAACTGACAGGGAAATAGGAGGGGAGGCAATGAAGTAAAGGTAGGAGCAGGGTGGGGGGGACTGACAGAAGAGAGGAGAGGTGGTAGACAGAAGCAAAACACTGTGAAAAAGGGAAAGGGTGAAAGGAAAGAGAGTACAAAAAGGAAGAAAAATAGAATGGAGGGAAATACATAGTAATACATAATAACTGTGAATGTAAATAGGATAAAATCTCTCATAAAAAAGAAATGGGTAGCAGAATGGATGAAAAACCAGAATCCTACAGTAAGTTGTTTACAAAAAAGGCACTTGAAGCACAGAGTAAAGGTAAGGGACTGGAGCAGAGTTTATTAAGTTTAACCTGAAGTTAAAAAAAGGGGGGGTAGAAATCCTGATCTCAGACAAAGTAAAAGCAAAAATAGACCTAATTAAAAAAGACAAAGAAGGATATTACATCTTGCTAAAAGGTACAATAGATGATGAAGTAATATCAGTGCTAAACATATATGCACTTAATGGGTTAGCATCCAAATTCTTAAAGGAGAAATTAAGTGATTTACAAGTTCTTGACCAAACAAGAGGTAGAGAGCATTATGAAATGTAAAATAGATAATTTTGATTACATTAAATTTAAAAGCTTTTGTACAGACAAAACCAATGGAACTGAGATTAGAAGGAAAGCAGAAAGCTGGGAAACAGTGAAGTGTCTGATAAAGGCCTCATTTCTCAAATATATAACTGAGTCAAATTTATAAGAATACAAGCCATTTCCCAATTGACAAATGGCCAAATTGACAAATGGTCTGATAAAGGTCTCATTTCTCAAATATATAACTGAGTCAAATTTATAAGAATACAAGCCATTTCCCAATTGACAAATGGTCAAAGGATACAAACAGCCAGTTTTCTGATGAAGAAATCAAAGCTATCAATAGGCATGTGAAGAAGTGCTCTAAATTACTTTTGATTAGAGAAATGCAAATAAAAACAACTCTGAGGGTACCACCTCACACCTATAAGATTGGCTAATATGACCAAAAAAAAAGCATGGAAGTTATATGCCTATCATTAAATTTAATTATTTAATTTAATTAATTATTTTATTAATATCATATTAAATATATAAATTCATGGTGTAGCTTACATCTACTAGACTGTAAACTTAACTAGGTCATACACTCCTCCATTTTTTATATCACCCATGATGTTGAGCATTTTGACAATCGTAAACTCTTAATTAAATATTAAATTAATGCATGCATAAATATGAAAACTTAATAAGACACTTTAGATTAGCATCATCCTTTAAGTTACTGAACACAAAAACAGGGGTGGGGAATCTGTGGCTTTGAGACCACATGTGGCCCCCTAGGTCCTCAAGTGTGACTCTGACTGCATGCAAATTTCACAGAACAAATCCCCTTAATAAAAGGATTTGTTCTATAGAACTTGGACTTAGTCCAAAGGCTGCACCCAAGGACCTAGAAGGCCACATGTGGCCTTGAAGCTGCAGATTCCCTGCCTGAAACCAGATGCATATTAGACATCATATTATATGTCAGAAACCATTCCTTTTTTTACTTTCATGTTGCACTAGAAACTTCCCAAGGAGGAAGATTACTCATTTAATAGGATTATTGGGTTGTCTGACATTCATAGAGATTAGAGTTACCTTAAACCAAATTTACATATTGCTAGCCATAAATATATTAGCAAAGCATTTATACTATTTCATTTCTTAAAGTATTTTATGTTAAAAGCTTTAAAAGAAGACTATTATGATACCATAATGAATTCTTTAAAATATACATGTTGGTTATTCAAAGATATGTAGTGATTGCAATTTATTTACTTAGACAAAGTGCAATTAATTTTACTCAGAGAATAATTTTGGATATCATTTTTATAACTGTGACCAATCAAATAATTTTTTACTTCCCCAATCTATTTGGTGATTCTGAGAGTAGTGTACAAACAAGTATAGGAATTACTCATTTTAGGTGGGAATAGTTCAATATCATACAAGAACATAACAGTAAATCAGGAGATATATTACCATCTGGAAAACATGACAAATGATCATGTCCAAACACCTTTAAATAATGTGATGCTGGGAATTTTTAAAGTACAGATTTAGAGAAATTACAAATAACTAGTTTGTTTAAACCTTTTTTACCCCACCCCCCAAACCATTTTCATGTATGTTTCAAGTACAGTAGTCATCCTGAACCCTGAATAGGTGTTTTTCTCTGATTTTATACATTGATTTATCTTTTTTTTGTACTTTAAATTTTAACTGTTTTCAAAGAATTATCTCATTTACATAGAACAAGTGTAGGCATAATACATGAGACCTTACAAATCTAAACACTTAAGCCTGAATGTGAAAGAATGTGTGTCAAGCTCCTAAATAGCCAGAGGATAAAAACAGATTTTACTTATGTACTAGTTTAAAATCTCTTAATGTTTACTTCAGGTTCTTTATGTATTGCCTTGTCTACTTAAATATCTAAGCACTTGATAGGAAAAAATAACATTAGATTACAATGTTTTCTTTCAGAAAAGATTATATTTTGTTTCATTTTTAAAAATTAAAAATATTACAGAGGTCACCTCTCTCTAGACCCTTAATCTTAGACTATAATGTAATCTTTCTGTACCATCTGGTGTCTTAATAGGGCTTAATGCAAGATGGAGAAAAAAAAACACCCTACATTATTTAACAAGGATCATATCCACAATCTGGAAAATATTTCTGGTAGTATATTAGGATGAGACTAATGAATTATAGCTTATCCAAATTCTCTGGCCATAGCATCCAATGAACCAAAGAAAAATATAAAATGACCTTCATTTCTATGCAGCTACTTCTTCCTGTTTTGTTTTCCCAATGACTGTGGCAAAGGGTGCTAAGAATCACAATATTTTTGCTATATGTAACCATTAACTTAAATGTTGGCCCTCTAAAATCTGAAATACTTGTTCAGTGAACAATTAACATATTACTGGAGAAAATGAAATGATGTTAATTTTGATGTTTTCACCATCCATGCCACCAGAAGACAAAAAGTAAAGTGCAACTGAAGGGAAAGACAGCTCAGAGATTCTCTTAAGAGAAGAAAATGAGAGTTGGTGAAATTGGTTTATTCCATGTAGAGAAAAACAAATAGCATAATTTCATGGGATATTGGATTACCTCCTATTGTAGGGTTTGTAATACACATTGGCAGAACATTACTATGAAAATAATAGCAATTTATGTACTTACATCTCCTTAAACAGATTATGAGATAGAGAAATTCTACGTGGAACTAGGTAAAGTCCCCCAAATTAAATCAACATGTTCTTTGATACTTAATGGTTTTAATGCAAAGGTAGGTATAGAAGAGAATGGTGAAAAAGATGTTGAAATTATGATTGAGAGAGAGGCCAAAATCCTCTAGGCCACATAAAGCCTTATGTTTAACTGCTTTATCATCTTGCAAGATTATATCAACCCTGGAACTACCCCTGTAACTCTTCCATCCCTCTGATTAGAGAAAGTGGAGAGTATAGAGAGGAGAGCCCTTCAGAGAACCTCCATTTAAGGAGAGTACTCATTTCCCACTTGGCCATATATTCTTCTCTGGACTTTCTTATGGCCCAACACTTAGTACTGCTATCTCTCCCTGCCCCACCCCTCTCCTACTTTTCAGCTTCCTTTTGAGTGTTATCTTCACCTGTTAGACTGTGAACTCCTGGAAGTCGAGGACTATCTTGTTTGTACCTTTTTCTTTTTTGTATCCCCAGTTCTTAGCACAGTACTTGCATGTAGTAGACACTTAATAAATGTTTATTCACTGACTATTATAATTTGTTCCTGAGGGAATAGAGTTGGTAGGTGCTGGTTTTGATGAATACTTGCAATAACAAAAAATGAAATTATATTTAACATATAAGAACTTACCCGTTACTGAAGTGGAATTCATTCTGAATAGACCACTTACTTGTTAGAGCAAAAAAATTATACAAAGAAGGAAGAATAGAAATGAGAAAAAGATCTGATGTATAATTAATCAACTCTGACTTGACCTATTTAAATAGGCTATTGGTGCTGAAAAATGGAAAATTAGTGAACAGATAATGACACAGATTTTAACAATTTTCTAAGGAAATTTAAACAATATAATTCAATTACCATAATAAAGAAGAACCAAAAGAACTAGTCAACACTTGATCTCCTTGCCAAATAGAGAGAGATATCAGCCAAGAACAACACCAGTTTAGGATATAAACTTAAAGGCAAATTGTGGAAAATGATGAACAATATCACCTCATAAAGCAACAAAAAAGAAGCACAGGAGAGAAACAAGTTTAAAGAATTCTCTGAGGGCATTTAAGGATAAAATTGGAAGGAGCACAACAGATAAAAATATAAAACATCTGTAAAGATTTTCATGACATACTTTTTGCCATAAATAACAGTAGAAACATTATATTTGGACTTTAATAGCACAGTCCTGGATTTACTCTCTGCAGAAATGGATATAGCATTAGAGAAACCAACTAAACTAGACAAAGTTCCTTACTAGGAGCAATACAGTTTTGAGGGTATTGGGCAAATTGATTCTTATGAACCCATTGTCTGAGAAAATTCCTATAAAGGTGATCACTGGACAAGATTTAAAATATATATAAGTTTGTCTAAGTATGAGGATGTATATGGGAGAGAAATGTTATTAATACATTCATGTGAAATGGGATTCTGATATCAACCAAGTTTTAAACTGCATCTATAATTTTATATGTAAGTTTTGATACACATTTATAGACTACAGAGAGAGAAAAACCCTATAAATATAATCATTGTGGTATAATTCATCTCATTATGCAGCAGAGGCTTTACATAGGAGAAAACTGCTATAAATGCTAATCACATGGCAATGTTTCATTCAGAGAACAGCCCACGTAGAAGGAAAAACTCTGTGTGTGTGTGTGTGTGTGTGTGTGTTGTAGTAAAAGACAACATTCTATTTTTAGAGAAATCAGAAAAGATGCAAGAGGGAGTTCATATGACTAATGTGACTATCACAACCACCTTACAGGGGAGAATAAGGCTCAAAATTCATCCCAAAATTAACTTTAATGAAATCTTACATAGAAAAAAAAAACCAAGAAAATAATTAGTCAGAATTCAAATATTTGTGTCCAGAAAAAGAAGTGGGAGAAACTAGTTAAATGTCATCTTTGCGAGAAAAATTTTATTTGGAGGTCATGGTTTTGAATGCTCATTTAAAAATATATTTGGGCGTGGCTAGGTGGCACAGTGAATAGAGCACCAGCCCTGGAGTCAGGAGGACCTGAGTTCAAATCTGGCCTCAGATACTTAACACAAAACTAGCCATGTGAAGTCACTTAAACCCAATTGCCCTACCTTTCCCCCCCTCCAAAAAGAAAAAAAATATTATATAAATATGTATGATAAATATATATATATATATTCAAGAAAGAAGTCCTGGGCAAAACCAGGTGTTGTTCGTAGTGATAATTCTAATCAACCAAAAACTTCCCTCTAAACAGCAAAAATAAATAAATAGAATGTACTGGATGGCCCTTAGGAAATTATGCCATTATTTTGATGACTCAAAGAGTCTCCTCGAAACAAAGGCTCATAGTTTTTAACATTTAAATTCTCAAAGTGTTATTTTATAAATACAAATCAAAGAATACAATAGAAGAATTAAATTTTAGGATTACCTAAAAGCAATGGAGAAAAATTGTGGGCATGAGCAGATTGAAATATATTACAAATGAAGATTGTGGAGAAAAGGTGATAAAAATTTTATCATCAGAAGAATGCAAGATGGGAGGAGGGGGAGATTGTCTGGGTACACAGTGATTTTTTTTTAAATAGGCCATTTTCTTTATTGGTATCTATACAAAGTTAGAGGCTATAGAGGAAGATCTCCAGAATATTGGCTGGTCTTTTTGTGGTGGATTTATTGGAGAATCTGTTATGAATGTTATGAATATATGTTTGATGGAAATATGCTTATCAGTGAAATCACAGACCTATCTAATTATCAGAGAATTATACACGCAGCCTTTTGTTGTCAGCTATATTGAAAAAAGAGCACAGGAACTGGATTCAAAATCCCTAGATTTGAATCCTAGCTCAGATGCTTATTGTCTGTGTTATCTCTTTATGTACAAAATGAGGCTACTACTTACATTGTTTACCTCAGAGGATCATTGTAAGAATCAAATAAAATCATATATTTAATGTACATAAAATAAACTTCAAAGCACGCAGTATGTTGGCTAGGAGTTATTGCTGCTGGTTTCAATTCATACAAACCATTTCCATTATATTCTTAATTACTGAAATTTTTTTAAAGAAACCATACATTGTGCTAAATTACATTTAGCTGAAGTATCTATATTATAGAGTATCTATATTACATTATATTGTATATTATATGATATAGTATATATATGGTAAAGGACATGTATGTAAAGTATCTATATTATGATGTATCTACAATATAAATGTGTACATATGTATATTATGGTGATGTATCTAAACTATATCAGGCATATGTACCTGAATTACATATTCACAAAGAAAGTTAAGGTTTAAATTTCTGTAGTTATTTAAGATAAATTTCTATAATAATTATTGAAAAGTGTGGCCAAAGAGCTTGAGAAAATTATTTTGGTTTTGGTTTTGATTTCTATTCAGACATTTAACATTGTGTAGAGAAAACATCCAGATATCTGGCAGAATGAAATGTTCTTTTAACATTGTGTTTACCCAGATTTGGACCTGATTATTAATCTTTGTATTGTGCTATAAACACAGTAAAGCTTTTGAAGCTTTTTGACAGTAAAGCTTTTGAAGCTTTCGTGTTTTCTATAATGCTTACAACATCCATATCATGTAACATATCATGCAATAATCATAGAATTATTGGAAATAAGCATAGTTATTCTATGGTGTTTTGTGTTTACAAACATGTTTATCTACTTCCTTTTGCAGATAGCTGGGGCTCTGTGGTGGTATTTTGTGTCAAAAGGAGTTGAGTATTTGGATACAGTTTTCTTCATCCTGAGGAAGAAAAACAACCAAGTATCTTTCCTTCATGTGTATCATCACTGTACTATGTTTACATTGTGGTGGATTGGCATCAAATGGGTGGCAGGAGGACAAGGTGAGCATTTTAAAGAATTTTCAATGAGTGGAGGAAATCAACATTTGAAATATATGAATTTTGTTTAAGTTTTTATTTTTATTTTTTTAAATTTTTTTTGGAGGGCATTTGGGGTTAAGTGACTTGCCCAAGGTCACACGGCTAGTTTTTTGTGTTAAGTGTCTGAGGCCAGATTTGAACTCAGGTCTCCAGGGCCGGTGCTCTATTCACTGCGCCACCTAGCCGCCCCTATTTTTATTTTTTGCTTTTTGGAGGGCAGTTGGGGGTTAAGTGACTTGCCCAAAGTCACATGGCTAGTGTGTCAAGCGTCTGAAGCTGGATTTGAACTCAGGTCCTCCTGACTCCAGGGCCAGTGCTCTATTCATTGTGCCACTTAGCTGCCCCCTGTATAAGTTTTTCTTAAGGAAAGTAATGGAAAATTGGTGGTGTGTCTGAATGTGGCACGCACTACTTTTTAGACATGACAGTTAACTTCCTTCTTGATTAAATTTCATTTCTGAAAGAATGTGCGTAAGTGAAGAGGGCCATATTTATGACCAGTCTAACACCAAAGAGAAAAACCACATAGTGGAGAACTGTTTGCCCTGTGCCCCTTTCTCTAGCCATTGGAAGTTTGTATCCTGTTGTACAGACCCAGAGTAAGATAAACCTAAGGATCTTCTATTCTGGTCCTTCCATTCTAAGAACCTTCTGTTCTGGTGCCCTTCCAGTGAATCACTCTCAAAAGGACACCAAGATATATATCCTCAGTCTGAAGTCCCCCAGGTCAGCTATGTGAGTTCATATCTTTTTTTAAACTGGTTTGGGCTCATCCTGAATTTCTAGAATCAAGACATTAATTCAGAGTGTTAAGACATGTAAACCAATACTAGAGAACTTCTGAACCTTTAATATGACCCTGATAACTGCTCTAGTCTTCTAGGATCAGATGGATTGAGAATGATTCAGAGAAAGTTCAGATCATCTAGAATTGTGACAAACTGCAGTCTGTAAGCCTTTCTTGTTTTGCATGAAGGTGTGTAGGCCTGAAGCAGTAATAGTCTTCAGAACATACAGGAGTAGGGTAAATAGTGTCATTGTTTACACTTTTTTCTTGTCATCTTATTATAATTGGTGAGAGAATGGTGAACTTTATCACACATGAATTATTTTTGAAAAGTTTTATTTAAAATAAATGCATTGATTTCATTTAAACAAGCAAATGTTTCACTTAACATTAGCTTTATTCCTTGGAATTCAAGAGATAAGACCATGAGCATTATTGAACAATATTTTTTCTTACACTAACACCAAAATGACATGACTTAAAATATTTTTTACATGGAATTGAGAATCTAAGTCCACTTCTTCATTTACATAAATGCCCAAATTAGATATTTTAGATTATGTTTGCATTTTAGTGTCAAGTATTTACTAAGGAGAAACTATGAAATATTTATAAAACTTCCTTGCTGCTAAAAAATAATCTACTCTGGCAGTTTTATACCTAGTGGTATTAAAACAGAACACTTAAAACCTATCTACTTACATTTTACAAATTTATTTGCTGGTATTTTAGTTTTGATGGAGACCTTACATCATTTATAAATACACATTTTGATTAAAATATTATGCCTTTACTATCTTACTACCAAATAATAAAATATGTGAGGGAATGTGGAATGGTGGATAGATAGTATTGGAATGAGAAAAAAGTGAATTTAAGTCTAACCTCTGTTACGTACTGGGTATGTGACTCTAGACAAGTCCTTAGACCTTTAAGTGTCCCCAGGTGACTTTCTAAGAATGTTATGGGGCAAGTACAAATCTGCATTGGTACATGAAGTCTCCTCCTAGAGAATTCTCTGTAACAATGAAGTCAGATGTCTAATCCAGAAGGAGGAGAAATAGGAGGAGGAGGAGGTGGAGGAGGGAAAACTGTAAGAAAAAGAGGAAGTGCTGCAAGAGGAAGGAAGAGGAGGAGGAGAACAACAACAAAAAGAAAAATTGTTTTACAACATTTGAAAAACACACATCTCCTTTAGGAAATTGAACCATTCTTATTTAAAATAGTTGGTAATCACGTTTTTAAAATCAGATTTCAAATGTTAAAACTTCTTAGGGGAAGGGTTTTACATTAGTATTATCTTTTCAAATATTTTCTAATATATATTCAAGGTTGAATGTGAAGAAGACTCTAGGTTCTTCTACCACATATTGCTACCACCTACTTTGCTTGTTGGAATGATTCAGAATTGGACTGTACTGAGATGAAAGCTTCTGTTATTGTGCAAACTCATTCCCATGTATGTTAGCCCTCCCTGGGTTTATTTTCCCATATCTTTCATTATCTTTATACTCTTTAGAATTCCTATTTTGTTTTTACCAGTCTCTCTTCTTCCTATTATCTCCTCCTCTCATACTTTCTTCATGTAAGAGCTTTCTCAAAAAACAAACAAACAAACAAACAAACAAACACACAAACATCCTTGGCTGCCTGATCCAGTACCGGATGCTCCTTCTCTTTACCTCAGACAGTCACAAAGGAGATTAATTTCTTAGCTCTCACCATAAGCTATAGACTCATTTACTCTGTGTTTTTGAACTCTGAAATTCCCTCCCTTGGTGAAAACTTCCTGTCTTTCTACCTCCCTTTCTGCCTTACTCTTGTCTTCCTAAACATTGGAACTCCATTGTGACCCCTAATCTCTCTGTTCATCCCTGTTCTACCAGTCCCTCACTCCTGCTGCGGACTTACATCCTGCCTTTTATATTCTTGACCCTATACACTGTCCTTTCCTCAGAATCTCACGTACTCTGATCCTGTCACCACTTGCACCTTGTCCAACCCAAATCTGTGGTTATTCCCTCAATCTGCCTTTCTCATTCCAACTCATCTACTGCTGAAATGCAATTTAGAGGAAGTCACATGCTATTCTAATCAGGTCTTCTGCAGATTCATTTCATCTAATTTCAACTAGCTAAACAGGGGAGTTTATATTTGATTTTATAGGCAATAGGGAGTCACCAAAGTTTACTGAATAAGGCAGTGACATAGTCAGACACATGATTTTAGTAAATTGTTTTGCCAGCTATGTGAAAATGAATAGGAAAAGGGACAGATGAGGTAGGGCAATCAATTTGGAGGCTATTGCAATACTTTAGGCAAAGGTTAATGAGGGCTTCAATTAGAGTGCTACCTGTATGAATAAAGAGAAGAGAGTGGGTAGGATAGAAATTGTGGAGTAAAATTGGCAAGACTTGGAAATTTATTGGATATGTTCAGGGAAGAAAAATTAGGGGTCAAGTATGACACTGAAATTAACAACCTAGGTGCCTGGAAGAACGATGATGCCCTTGACAGAAACAGAGACATCTGGAAGAGAGGTGGACTTTGGTGGAAGGATAATGAGTTCTGTTTTGGACATGTTATGTTCAAGATATCTATTGGACATCTAGTTCAAAATGTCCAGGAAGCAGCTAGTGATGTGATACTAGAGCTCCCTAGTTTCTTCTATAAAAATGGAGATAATAATCACACCTACACCACAAGATTGCTGTGAGAATTAATGAAATAATGAATGTAAAGCATTTTGCGATCCTTAAAGGCCTGTACAAATGTTAGATATTATTACACTCATAGTTAGGGGCACAGTATGGATGATGACCCAACAAAGGAGGCTGAAGAATAGTCAGACAGGTAGAAAGAGAACTGTTTGAGGTGAGTGTCATGAAAACCCAGAGAGACGAGAATATCTAAGAAGACAGGATGTCTCTCAAATTCTGTGGAAAGGTCAACAAGGATGAAGACTGAGAAAAGGCCATCAAATTTAACAATTAAGAGATTGTTTAATTGGATTAGCAGCTGAGAAGGGAAAACCACTGTCACTCTCTTTCTCTTCTTCCTCTTTGGGAAGGAAGGGGGACCTATCAGCCCACTTCATCTTTGGTTGCTTCTACTGGGACCATTTGCACTACCCCCACATTAGATCTCCCACCAGGTTCACCTATAAGATGATGGGCTCCCCCATTTACCATTCTTTAGACCTGGCCCAGTGTTATTTTTACTATTCTAGAGTCATGTTTTATGGGTATTTGAGGTGGCTATGTGGTAGCTGCAAAATCTTGCTGCTTCTATGCTGCCATTTTGGCTCCACCCCTATTTCTACTATTCTAGACTACTTGTCTTTTTGCACTTTCCTTCTTTGGATAAATATAATGAAGTTTATTTATTTTTTGATGATTTGAAGCTGTTGGAGTAATTTAATAGTTTTTTTTAGCATTAGTCTGATAATTACCATTTTACAAATTCTATGTGCATAGAAGGTTTAGGAGATAAGGCTGAATTTGTACTGTCCCAGGACATACCCTAAAATTTGGAATAAATCTATAATGAAGCTTCTAGGCATGTATTTAAAGTAATTTACTTCTTTCTTATAAAAGCCTGATGAAAACAAAATTCCAGTTAGAAGTTCTGATTGAGTTGCAATTATAACATAAGATTAAGAAGTAACAAAAACCAAACAAACCATTTTAACATTATAATTATTACTTTTTTTGACAGCATTTTTTGGAGCTCAGCTTAATTCTTTTATCCATGTGATTATGTATTCATATTATGGCTTAACTGCATTTGGCCCATGGATTCAGAAATATTTGTGGTGGAAACGATACTTGACCATATTGCAGCTGGTAAGTAAAATATTTGTTTGATTCTTTCTAGGAAACCAAATGAGAATATTGTTTAATGGAAAGTGTTTGAATTAGATTTAGGCTGTCTTTTAAAAATAGAGGTCATTTCATCTCTTTAGCTTCAGCGGTTGAGATTCTTTAGAAATTACTTCCCTATTATGGATCCATTGAACAAAATAGTCATATTCACTTTCATTTTAATGTCTTCTGAACTATTAGAAATAATACTTTCCTCTCTAAACAAGAAAAAGCATTCCATGAAATAAACATGAAAATAAATTTGTTCAGTAAGCTATAAGAAAAACTGTTAAGTTACGGATCTTAAAAATCAATAGCATAATTTTTAGCTAGCTAACTGACTTAATATTAAGTGTAAGACATTTTCATAGCACTTTGCAGGATTTCTCATGCTTTTGATAACAGTTGCTTGTATATGTGTTGTTCACTCCATTAGACCATCTCAAGAGCAGAGTTTGTGTTGTACCTTTTTTTTATTCCCAGTGCAAAGCACAGGGCTTTGTGTGTTTAAATGTTTCTTGACTTAAGTTGGAAAAAGATGATTATCCTAGGTAACTTTCATAACTAGAATTTTTCTCCTATTTCTTTCAATACCACTTATAGTGCTTGTCAATTACATTATAGCCTTGAGTATTTTGAAAACACTGGAAAATTGACAAGCAGTATGAAATAAATGCTATAGAAAGAAATAAGAAGGACGATAGTTCAGAAAGTTAACTAGGAATAGTGACCTTTTTCCAACTTGAGTCAAGAAACATTTACTAAACATGCAAAATAGTTTTTTTCTTATGTAGCACCCCCTCTGAGCTACTTTCCCTACTTGCATTCATACTCACAGTTTGAGTCTTCATAGAAAAGCTGTTATGTGACTCATAGGTCTCTTTGAGTCTGCATTCCAGGAACTTTAGGCCTTAAGTCCCCAATAAAAACAATAGCTACAAAAGAGTTCCCCCATAAACCTGGGTCATACTCTCCCACATATATACAGTATATATACACACTCTCCCACATATACACAATATACACAGGGTATGTGGTAAGAATGAGTACAAAATTGGAGTACAACAATGGCAAGTTTCACGTGTAGAGAGCATGTGTAAAGCCTCCACAACTCTAGGGCCATAATGTTCTTTTTTCCTTGCATAGTTTTTATGAGCCCCACCTCTCTCTCCCATCAGTTCCTATTAAATAGTTAAGTGGATTGCTTTTCTGGGCTTCTAGAATCTGTACTTCAAAGTTCAACTCTTAATTGACAGAGTTAGCTCTTTCTTGAGTCCATCACTGGCTCTCTTCTGCCAGAGGTATTACTCCATTAAGCTATTTGAATACTACTCTGTGTCTGTGTCTGTGTGGAAAGTGTGAGTTCACTGCTAGATGCAAGGCCTTCTTCCACTTGAATAGGCCAACTCCAAAGTGCCATGGTCAGTAAGAGGAGTGCAGGCAGAAAAATCCTCTTTTCTTCTTTTTTTTTTTTTTGTCTTTTTTGAGGGGGGAGGCAGGGCAATTTGCATTGTGACTTGCCCCAGGTCACACAGCTAGTAAGTGTTAAGTGTCTGAGGCCAGATTTTTAACTCAGGTCCTTCTGACTCTAGGAACGGTGCTCTATTCACTGAGCCACCTGGCTGTCCCTGAAAAATCCTCTTTTCTTCTACTTCCCTAGAGTCTACTCCCTAGAGTTTTTTAATTAAATTTATTTTTTTCAGTGAATAAATATCTATATTCTCTCTCTTCTACTTCTCTTCCCATTGAAAAATAAGTAAGAAAAGCAAAACTTTTATTCAAGGTCAAGCAAAAACACTCTTTGTGTCCAAAAAATGTATCTCGTTTTGCACTATGAGTCTCATTTCTATTTTAGGAAGTAGTTAGCATGCTTTATTATGAATCCTCTGGGATTGTAATTGGCTATTGCATTTATCAAAATTCTTGAGTCTTTCAAAGTTATCTTTACAATGCTGTTGTTGTTATATAAATTGTTCTCCTGATTCTGCTTATTAAACTCTGAATTAGTATATGCAAGTCTTCCCAGGCTTCTCTAAAGCAGAACCTTAAATATTATAAGTAGTAACTTCATTATTTCTTATAGCACAATAGTATTCTGTTACATTCATGGCATAATTTGTTCAGCCATTTCTCAGTTGATAGGCATTCCTTTAGTTCTTTGCCTTCACAAAAAGAGCATATGTGTGTGTGTATACATATTCTATATATATATATTTATTACATAAGTGCTTTTCTTCTTTTTGGTGTTTCTTTGGAAGATAGGACTAGTAGTTGTATTCTTGGGGAATTAGATTGATTTCTAAAGTCCCTTCCAATTTTAACATTCAGTAATCCTGTATTTGGGGGTGGGGGTGTCTTTGTACCACTCCCCCCTCCATCCCATCTTAATTTTGTTGTGCCTTCTTACTTAGTATTGACTTTTACTTTTCACCTCCCACTTGGTTTCCAAACTTTTTTCTTTGCAATGTACTGTAACATTATAATCCCTTTAGATAGTTTTTGTGAGTGCGTGCATGTGTGTGTGTGTATGTGTGTGTATGTGTGTGTGTGTGTACGATCCATTTCCAGTTCTTAAATTTTAACCTTTAAAAGCCTTAAAACTTTTGCTTTCTGCCATGTAATACTTTGATTTCTTTCAGGTTTTAATTAAAGGCCACCTTTTTAAAAATAAAGTCACTGTACCAAATAATCTAATATGTATTTTATAAACATGACACACAAAACCAAGGGAGGAGCAGGGGTAGAATAATAATTTTTAAAAATCATCAGAAAATTATTTTCTTCATGAGTAATGGCATTTAGGACAGAGATTAAAAATGTAGACATCATAATTAAAATAGATTTTTTTAAAAAGCGTGTGATAAGTGTTTTTAAAAAGCACATAATCTATGATCAATAATTTTAAATTCAAAGTTGCAGAAACCAATTAGTTTTAAAGGAAATGCTGTCCAATAAGTAAGTGAATGGTTATAAATATTAGTAATCTAGTTAAGCAAAATAAAACTTTTGTGGATGCCAAAGTCTTGGTCAAAGGATATGACCAGATTTGTAATTTAATGTATGTAACTAGAATACACTACTCCCCTGCCCCTGCCAAGGAATTTGTATCAATTTACAGTCACATTAACAATGTAATAGATTACAAATGACACCAAAAAGGCAAATTCTCCCAGGAGAGATTTATGATTACTTAATGGACTTTGACCTGTTCATCCACACTAGAAAGACCAAGTAGATGAAGAACATCTATTACTTTGAATAGACTAAATAAATTTTTTCAAAAATGTAAACCAGTGTAATAGATTAAGGTAACGTCATACAGCAGAAATAGGAGTGGATTTGGAGTCAAAGACCTGTGTTCAGATCATGCCTCTACCATTTACTCCTTTTGTGTTCTTAGGCAATCTCTGGGCCTTACTTTCCTTATGCATGAAATGAGGAAGTTGGGCTAAATGTTCACTGAGGCACCTTCCAGTTCTAGATCTGTGATTCTATAATCCTTTGACTAGATTACTTTTGAGTTCCCTTTCAACTCTAAATCAATGATAATCTGATCCTTTTTATTGATAAGAGGGGTTAAAGTGTTTTAAATTCTTGAACGATGTTAAATCTATAGTAGTTATTTCTTTAGTACTGAAAAACCTTGAAATAAAGGTTATTCTTTAGTATCTTTGCCCACATCTAAGTCCCTGTTTTTCTTTTCTCTATGCTTTGTTCTTCCCAAATAATTGTGCTGAATTATAATTTTTAAATGTCTTATCACCTCAACCAGAACTTATTAATCCTTGATCCAGTAACTGACTTTCACCATTATCTTCCTCAATACCTTGTAGTTTCTTAGAAATGTTAACTGTTCATATATTTGTTGAATAAAAAAAATGTCATAAGTAAATTAGCTCTAGAAAGTGCCAGTCTCTGCTCCAATCTCATTTGATGGTGATCTTGACAGGGCAATAGAATTGGAATAATTTGCTCTTAGGGTATAGACCTAGTACCCTTAGTTTTCCAGAACAAAGGATTTACCCACAGTCAAACTAATCCAGAAACCAACCTAATGACTGTTTTTCAAAGCTTGGCATTTATTATAATTTGATTTAATCATAGCTTGTATTAAATTTTATCAGTGAAATCATAGCTCAAAATACTATTCATTTCTACTATGAGTTGCTAAATAGCTGAGCTAACCAAACAGGAAACACAACCTTTTCAGAACACTGGGTGTGAAGGACTTGTTTGCAACCAAAGTGCTGTAGGTAATTTTTTTTCCCCAAGCTTTTGGTATCAGAGATGTTTTTCATAGATGTATAAATTACTTTTCCTATTATCCAAATGTCTTTGTGATACTTGTTTGTATATTGAGTTTGTAATGGGAAAAAAGAAATGAAGGCAAAAATCCTAAATAAATTGTAGAGTCTTTTCTCATAGCCTATACCTATTTTTCATTGTGAAAGCACAAATAAGTATTCACACCTGTATACACACCCTTTTTTTTAGTGATGTAGGTTCTGAAGATCATTTTGAAACTGGAGACAATAAAAAATCTTTATTTTTACAATTGGAAGTTTAGGAATCTTATTTTTGTTTCCATATCCCTAGAGACTAGGCATGGTGCCTCACATAGTAGATGCTTTAACAAATATTTGTTAAATTATGGAATCATTTGAAATAATTTAATTTTTCTTGGGTCCCTTTAAATTCTAAATCCTGTGATCCTTAGAGGTCACCTGTTTCAACCTCATCATTTTTCAGATGAGGAAACAGACCCAGAGAGATTGAATCACCTTCAAAGGGTAATGAATATAGAATCAGAATGGGGCTGGACTCCAGGTTCTCTGACTACAAACTAAATATACTTTTCATGACATCATGAGAATAAAAAAATTTTTTTTGTAAGATAGCAGCCCAAGGAGAGGAAAAACTTGACTTATACAACTTAAGGAGAATTATTATCAGTTCTATAGCAGCAGCATAATGTCTTTTGAATAGGTTTGTCTAAAACATTGGCATGGGATAATCCTTTTTACAAAATACTAAACAAGTTAGTCTTGTATAATTCAATTCAATTATAATCAATAATTATCCATTTAGTAAGTTTACCTATGCTTCAGTTCTCATAACATAAGTATTTAAAAAAATTTTTTTTAATTTTATGTTTTTCAATGACAGCTTCATGATTTATGACTTTGGAGTTTGGGGATAATTTTTAGGATCTTTTATAGGACTTAAATTTGTCAAGTTTCCATTTACTTTATAAAAAGTCTTTAAATGTTTATTTACCTCTTCTTTGTTAAGTAAGAAATTATTATGATGTTGAGTTTCACTATATTTTTAGTTATACCGATTATTCCCGAAGTCCCCAAAGCCATTAAAGCTTACATCTTTTCCACACTAAGACTTTTACGACACTATGTATATTCCTCTAATACAGATTAAGAAAACTCTGGATTCTGGGGGGTAAAATTAGAACAACCTAAAATAATCTGGCTATAGACAAAAAAATAATAATAAAAATGGAAAATATAGCACTAGCAATTTACTTTTTAAGTGTGAATAAGTGAATAAGGTGTTTCCCTGCTAAAAATCACTTGTTAGATTGGTATATACCTAGGATAACAAATTTAGGACTAGAAGGGACCTTGGAGATCATGTAGGGAACCTGCAGCCTTGAGACCTCTCATGGCCTTCTAGACCCTTAAGATTGAATCGGTCAAAAGGCCATACTCTTGGATCTAGAAGGCCACTAGTGATCTGAAGGCTGCTGATTCCCTACCCCTGGCCTAAGGTAACCAAAGTAGGAGAAAGAGAGCTGAGATTCAACCCAAGGTGCTCTGACTTCAAGTTCAGCTCTTTGCACTGAATTGTGCTGCTCTTATAAGAGAACTGCATAGTGCACATCCTGTTTAATCTTATTCTACTCCTTTCTTCTTTTAGGTTCAGTTCTATGTGACCATTGGACACACAGCATTGTCTCTTTATATGGATTGCCCCTTCCCCAAATGGATGCACTGGGCTCTCATTGCTTATGCTATCAGCTTTATTTTTCTGTTTCTTAATTTCTACTATCAAACATACAACGACCCCAAGACATCAAAAACACAAACAGCTGCAACAAATGGTATTTCAGCAAATGGTGTAAGCAAATCAGAAAAGCAGATAGCGATGAATGGAAAAAAGAAGCATAATGGAAAGGCAAAAGGAGAATAACTTGATCTAAGCCTTAATTTTTGTTGACAGTGAGGAACTTCCCATTTGATAAAATTTTCAGGGAAAAACACAAGCAAATAAGGGTTTGGAATAGAGAGAAAGGAGCCTTCTCTCTCTGTGCCAGTTATCCTTTAGATTAACTAAAGTGTTAGGTAAGATACCCAGATGTTTATTTATGAATGTTGTTTTAACAATAAGAATCCTATTTAACTTTTGATTTTTTGTCCAGACTAAAGGATCATCCTGTTATTTGGAAGATTACCTTTCAGGCCACAAAGTTCTTCATAGAACTCTTGCTAGTAGAATACTAGCAAAATATAATGGCATTTTCATAAATCTTTTTGTGCATATGTGCAATTTCTTCTAAAGCTGGTTTTTGAACCAACTAGAGGAGCCATATCACAAAGTGACTACGTTTAATGAGGACATTAGTATACATATGTGCCCTCATGAACAACCCTTTAGTCTAAATTACCAGCTACATGCCCTAATTTGAAACGGAACACTTTCCATTTTCTGAGTTGAAGCATAATGGTAATGTAAACAATATTAAGTATTATGGATTTCAATTTACTTGCTAAAGTGGTCTGAATATGCCATTGTTTGCTATAATTAGGTATTAAAAATCTGATAATGACTCTAAACTCTTAAGTGTTTGGTGAAGTCCGGTGTCGGTGAATATAAGAAAACATTTTATCAGCCCAAAGGTTATTGGAATAACCAGTGATGCAGATGATTGTGGGGAAACAAATTTTTGTGAAGAAAAGGTAGCCTTTGAATATTTCTATTTCTGTCAGAAATGTATTATGAAAAATTATAATTATTGTCTGATTGGAACATGAAACGTCTCTTGTCTTTATTAGCAATATCAACAGTTACATCTAGCTGTTAGAAAAGAGTATGTTGATTTTATCAGGCTTTCCTTGTTTTGATTCTAGTGTCTGTTACAGATTTCAAATGTATAAATATACCTACCTCTTCATTGAAAAGAACATTTAAAATTTAATAAATTTTAATCTTAAAAATACCACATACACAAGGAGTCTTCCAATGTAATGTTAGTCATAGTAACTCCAAAACCCACTACTCTTCCTTAGTTTTGTGAATAGTGTATATTCAGATTTTTCTATAAAGTCATTCTTTCCATTTAAATACAAGTTTAGTTTTAAAGTGATAATTTTGTTGTGACTAAGTTCAGATATTATTTATTAATAACATGTAGTACAACTCCATTCTAGTGCAATATTCTTGACTCCTTGGTGCTGAAAGCATAAAATTCACAGTCCTCAATGTCATACGGACATTAATAGATAAATAAGGATGGAACTATAAAACTACATTTGCCATTGAAATGAAATACTTACATAAAATGTGACCAGTTCACTAAGGAAGAGAATATTTACTGTTTATACATATTACTTGTGAAACAGTATGGTGTAGTGGATAGAGGGCTGGCCTTGAAGTTAGAAAGACCTGTGTTCAAGTCATTTGACTTTTAAGTACCCCAGTCAGTTCTTCAAAGACTATAAATTATGAATGAGGTGTCATTAGAGGAAATTAACCTCACTGGGAGGTTCCCTACTGGAAGTTCCCAATACTGAAGAAATCACAGGTCCAGACATTTAAAAATATATACATTTTACATGAATTAATTTGTTAGGGAAATGTTGGACATAATTCTATTAAAAAGCTGAAAACTGTAATGCTTGACACAAAAGCATGAACAAGGTTCTAAAATTTTTATTGACATGTGAAAACTGCATGTGCAGGATATATACTGTGGCAGACAATATTTTTAAAAATTTTGTAAACCATAAAATATTTATTGTGCATTAAAATTAGGCATTTCAGTGTTTTTTTCTTAATGCGTTTGCAATTTTAAGAATTGTAAGGTACTTGCTACAGATCCGTAATGTTTCGGTCTGATAGGATTAACCACAGTTTGTTTTTGCTTCTTAGTTCTGTAATAATGATAGATTTGTAATCTGTATGAACAATCTGTACTGGTTCCTATGAGCTCCTCATTCTCTGCCATTTGATTTATGCACAATAAATATGCTGCTGCAGTGGGGAAAATGATCTTTTCTCTTAATTAGTTTATTTAGATGTATATTGGTTGCTCGAAGTTAATTCCCCACACTCCAGCAGGGCACACAGTCTAATGATTGACTTGTGTTCTGGGTCTCACTCAACAGTAGCCCTGTTACAGCAGCAGTATCTGCCAACACAACCTGACCCTGCTCTCATCCTACCACTCTGTGGCAACAAACAGTCGACTTCAACTCTATGTGCCTAAAACATTGAAGTAGGTATATAAGGGGGTAGATTCCCTCTCTGAGACTACACTCTCACATAGGGAACTAATGAACTGATGAAAATGGGGTAGGAGAGAAATATTGTGCAGGGATATACAGGACCTAAGAAAAGGTGGACTGGCATTCAATTGGGGTTAGTTATATCCCCCAAGAACTTTTTTTCAGCAGGTACTGAGCCCATTAAAAAGTGAATTCCCCAAAATGAAACACAGGTTAATAGAAAGGAAAAAAAAAGACTAAAACCAACAAAGATCCCAGGAGAAAACAAACTCAGTTAAAAACCTAGATTAGACCCAGGGAATTAACAGGGACAATATTATAACAGAAGAGACGATGGCTACCAATCCATGTAAAGAATTGTAAACATCTCTGAATAAATACTTCATGACAAAGGGAAGTGTACCAATACCTAATGAAACAGAGAACCTTGTAGATTGGAACTACAGCACAGAACTATGGAAGGATGTTCCTCAGAAATCTTGAAAGAAATTAAAAGGGAATAAAGGACAGAATTTATAATAATAAGCTGAAATAATAAATTGAATAGAAAAACTTGAATCTATGTTGGCAAGTATCTCCAAAGAAGCAAAAGCCATAATTGATAGGGATACAAATATATTGATGTGAAGAAAAATCTGAAAGAAAAGAAGCAAAAACAAATGACATTAAAAGAACACATGATCTCTATATAAGCAAAACATTAACTTAAGGACCATAAGTTTTTTAGAAAAACGTGACAAGTTAAAAAAATCTGAACACCATGAAGCAAGAAATAATGGCAAAGAAACTTCCCAGTTTGGAAGACAAAGTACTGAATTAAGAAGACGATTCGTGAAAGACTTCACGAATCATCTCAAGAAAAAATCCCTTTCCTTCAAACTCTGAGACCACACAGTTTTAAAATTTAATTCCAATGACAAACATTCTGCAAAAGACCAGGAGAGTGGACTTCATATATATAAACAAAAAGAAGTCTGAAGAACATAAGACTATTCTAGACCTGCTAGAAATCACTGAAGGGAATGGAATAATATATTCCTGGAAACAAAGGAGCTCAAAACACAACTCCAAATTAAAAAAAAGTGATCAGATCATTCAGCTTTCTAAACCCCACACAAGAAAGGTAAAGAAATACAATCTTCAAGGAAAGCACAAGTAACAAAATAATCATTCTACTTCTCTGGAAAAAAGAACTAGAAAGTTAAAGATAACTATGGCATTTAAATAAAAAGAAATAACAGAAGGGTCATTAAGAGATTTCTTTTCAAAAGAATAAAAAGACATAAAGATGAAAGTAGAACTTAAAGAAATAGGAGAAAGGATGGTGGAGAAACAGGCCTGAGACACTATGAACTAAACTTCACAACATCATCTACAAATGAATCAATATGTTTCATGGGACTAAACTGGAAGGGGACATAATACGGGAGAAGGAGAGTATAAAATTTCAGGGGATTGTGATGCACCCTAAACAAGTTAATTGTAAACAATGAAGGGAAAATAACTCCTCTAGACTCAGCAAGAGGACATGCAGGAGAATGGCGGGGGGGATAGCAAAGGGAAGATAGAAAGGGGGAGACCTCACATTCAGTTGTTGGATGGGGTCCCAATGAAGAATATTTCCACGGGGAAGAAAGATATTCCGTAACAGAAGATGGAACACAGGAAGTCCACTTCCTCTGGGAGAGTGTTTTACCTTCATGTACCATGCCTACCTCAGGAAAAGGAAAATTGGAAATAACTGGAGGGAAATCAGTTTTCAGTAGGGTGAAAGGGCAAGGACTCAGATAAAAGATTTGAAGTCAAATGGGAAAGAAAATTATCATGGGGAGATCAGGGGCTTGAATTGAACACAGAGATAGTTCTACCATTCCTATAGGAATAGAAACTTCTTTGCATGAAGCACAACAGAAATAAAGGAGATGTATAGGCAATAACCTAGAAATTGTTGGAAGAGAGTACTCAAATTTAGTCCTTTATAAGCTTTAATTCTATAAGGAACATAAAAAAGACTAAGAAGGAATAGATAAATATGACTAGATATTGAAGAAGAAAAGTTTAAAATGAACAGAAAGGGAAGAGAATTAATGAAGAGAACAAGGTACAGAAATATTTTTTTAAGAAAAAGGTGAAGAAAAAAAGCTAAAGAAGTTAGAGAGATGATTTTCCAATGAACTTGCTTAGATAAAAATGGGGGGGGGGGAGGAATGGGAGAAAATCCAGTAAGTAAATGGAAAGAAGAAAGAAAAACAGAATCATTAAATTAACTTAAACTCCTAAATCAGAGGGAAAGGTGACCAATGAGAAGGGGTTAAGGTTTGAGGGTGAGTCACATCAACAAAGGGAACAGAGACTATTTGAATAGACTGATCTTAAGGTAGATTTTTAAAAAAATAATTGCTGTGACAAAATACTGTCTCAGAAAAGGAGGTACCAAAAATAAATTCCAATTTAGAAAATAAGCAGTTACAGAGACACAAATGGTGAAAATATAAACATCACTCTTACAACTTCAAATGTGAATGATTGCTTCACAATTATCAGAATGACAAAACTGACCAAAAATTAGACAAATGTTAGAGGTACTATAGGAAAAATGGGCACACTTATGCACTGTTAGTGGAGCTATGACTTGGCCTACCCATTCTAGAAAGCAATTTGAAATTATGACTAAAAAGTTACTCACTTATGCATACCCTCTGATCCAATGATGCCACTACCAGGTCTATATCCCAAAGAGATCAAAGAAAGAGGAAAATTCAGATCTACATCCATAAGTATAAAAATATTTGTATCAATTTATTGTAGTGACAGAAACTAGAAAATGAAGAAGGTGCCCATCAATTGAATGGCTAAACAAATTATGGTATATAAATGCAATAGAATATGATTGTGTTGTAAGAAATGATGACGGGGGTTGAGTTGCAGAGAAACCTGGATGTGAGCAGAGCAAGAATAATTCAATAATAACATTTTAAAGTCAAACAGCTTTGAAAGACTTAAGAAATCTGATCAACACAAAGACCAACAGTAATTCTAGAGGACTCATAATGAACATGCTGCCTTCCTCCTGGCAGAGAGGGGCAGGATGAAAAACATTTTTTTAATATGATCAATGTGGAAAATTTTGTTTTACTATTTATATTTGTTACAAGGGCTTTGTTTGGCTTATTCTTTGTAATAATAGAAAGCAGGGGAGGAAAAGAATATATTTTTATTATTTGAATTTTAAAAAATTATTGGGCAAAACAGTTAATAAAATAAAAGAGAATGATTAAATAAGAAAACAAAACATACAATCTTTTATTTACAAGAAATAAGCCTAAAAGGCAAAGATATTCATGGAATAAAAACAAGAAGATGGAACAAAATTTACTATGTCTCAGGTCAATCCCAAAGAGCAGGAGTTGTAATTATGCTGTCAAAGAAAAATAAATATTCCAAACATGAAACCATACAAACAAGGAAAATGCATTACATAAAGGAATTATAGACAAAAAACTGACATTAGCATTAAATCGATATACTCCAAATGCCAAAGCATCTACTTTCATGAAGAAAAAACATTTAATTACAAGAAGAAATAGACATCAACATGATAAAAATGGGAATCTCTAGTGTTCCTTTCTCAGATTTTGACAAATCTAACAGAAAAAAATAAGAGGGAAAATACAGAATTGAACAAATTGCTGGAGCTAGAAATTAAATCTTATGGTGTCTTCTAAATGAAACCCACCAAAAGATATACATATTGTCAACACCACAAGGAATTTTTATAAAAATTGACCATTTATTACAGCACAAAGGTATTGAATGTACAAGTGAAGAGACAGAAATTATAAACACATCCTTTACAGACCACACTATAATAAAATTATTAATCAGTTTAGGGAGCAAAAGCAAAAGAAGTAAACCAAAATGGAGAATTAATCATGAAATTATAAATAATGCAAAGGTAAAAACAATCATAGAAACAATAATTGCATAAAAGACAATGATAATAGGAAGACTTCTGGAGGGAGGAACCAAGATGGCAGAGTTGAGGAAGCAGCCAAGGTCTCTTTTCCAATATTTCCTTCCAAACAACTTTAAAATAACACCTCAAATCAAAATCTGGAGCACCAGAAGTAACACAAGATCAAAGTGACATTTTTTCTAGGCCAAGACAAATCAGGAAGTCAGAAGGAGTGGTTTGTGACCCCAGGGGAGCTTGGGGGGTCCCAGAGCCCACATGGCAGCTATACCTGTGGTGAGCCTTGGAGGTAGCAACAGCAGCAAGAGCAGTTTCAAGAGCTCTCAAACCAGAAATGATAAGGAGATCAGGTAACTGGTCAGAAAGACACCAGAGGGAACCTTCTATGCTAGTACTGGGGTAAAGGATAGAATGCTGTTTGCAATCTCCATTGGCCATACCCATTTCTGTGTCATGGTTTCAGGGTGGAGAAAAGCACTTCCTGTGTCAAGGGGCCCTGAGGGGAAGCATCACTTCTAGTTGCAAGGGAGCAGTGATAACACTTCTCCTCGGATCATACCACCTCAAAAGCACCAAAAATTTCCAATTAAACCCTGCCCTCCAACCCCAACTAACATTGAAAATGGAAATGCAAAAAACTCTGACGCTTATGGCAAAGCAAAAAACTCTGAAGCTTAAGGCTATGCCCTTCCCTCACTTCAAGAACAGAACCCAACTTTAACATAAAGTTCAAAGTTGAGAAATAGGCTGGCAAAATGAGCAAGCAACAAAAAAAGAACCTGACCATAAAAATTTATTGTGGTAACAGAGAAGATCAAGACACGAACTCAGAAGACAATGATGTCAAAACAGTCACAAAGCCTCAAAAAAAATGTGAATGCAACAACTGATATTTAATAAAATAGAAGGCTTTCAAGCATTCCTTATGAAAAGAGCAAAATGTGATAGACAATATGACTTTTAAATATGACTCGAGAAGTATGAAAAGTAAAAAAATAAAAGAGACATCATAAGAGACTTAATAAGGTTAAACCATTTAAATTCCTGTATGGAAAGATGTTAAATGTAATGAGCCTGAACCCAGATCTTCTCTGTCACCATAGTACCTATCTATGATTGGGTTCTTTCTCTTTTACTTACTCATATTTTTTAGTGGCTTATTTCTTGGCTTTTAACTTTGTAGTAGAGTTGGGTTCTAGTCCCAAGGTGTGGGGAATACTGTCTCAAGCTTCAGGTTTTTCATGTTTTTTGAGCACTCTCTGGGAGCACACTTCAGGGTGTGCTCCTGAGTCATGACCAAAGCCCCCAGAAACATATCACTTCAAATGCCCTTACTCCCTAAAAGTCTCTCTTTAGGCTAAAAGTTTCAACTTACCTCTCTGCCCTGGAACCAAAACCAGGGAATCTACTCTCCTGTGAGTGACCATAGCCAGCAAAGACCCTGTCCCTCTGCAACCACAATTGCTCCTCCTTGCCTATAGGCACAGCCTGGGACTGCATCTGGTCAGTGTACCTGGGCTCCATGTCCAATGCCAGTGATCAGTCACCTGAACCCCACACTGCCTGTGGGCGAAAGTTTCTGAACCTGAGACTGCCACCTACACAGCTGTCTCCAGGGTTTATTGTTTGTTGATTTAGTGGTATCACTTCACTCAGGCTAGACTACCACCCAAAGTGACATTCAGGTCTTTCTTAACTTCTTCCCAAGTTGTCTCAGGCTGGACAAATACCTTACCCTGACTTTTAATTATTTCTGCCATGCTAAAGTTCACTTTGAGGCATGATTTTAAATAGTTTATGGGGGGATTTGAAAGAGGCACGTAATTTCTTGGCTTATTTTGCCATCTTCCTAGAATTCTCTTTTGTTGTTGTTGTTGTTTTTATATGGAATGGATGTCTGAGAGAAAGGGACCATAAAGGGGAAAAGGGGAGAAATTTAGGCAATATAAGAATTAAAGATATCAGAATAATTTTATTTTTAAAAGTCAGTTCCCACTAATGAAAGTTTCAGTCCTTGGAAGACATGCTTTTATATTGGTTATTTGACATACAGGGTTATTTTTTTTAGTTTGATTAAAAAAAAGAACTAACATTACATTACAGTTCTGAAAAGAATGTAAAGACATGGAAATAAATCTTGGTCCACTAAAAGTTAGAACATAAATCTACTCTTTGTTTTGTCCATGAAAAATAATGGAAAATTTAATTTGTGCTACAGCCATATAACTTATCTTATTCCTGTTTTATGCCTCATCTACAATTCTATGAGACTTTGCTTATATGTATTTTCATGTCGTTCTGTTCTGGTTTTGTGTCTTGAATTTCTCTGTCACCATACCATTTCTTTATGATGGTCTCCTTTAAAATTTTTACTTATTCTCCCAGATTTCTTGATTTTGGACTTTATGTTAGGGTAACTTCTATCTTCTTGGATACTTCTGTATCTTTCTTGAGATATGCAAGTGTGATGTTATTCCAAGATATCAGGGGCAGATTGGTCTTGAGAATGACAAACTTTTATTGTTTCTTCCTAATTAATATTTCATTTATTTTTAATTTTCAGCATTCATTTTCACAAATTTTGAGTTACAAATTTTCTCCCCATCTTTCCCCTGTGGGTGAAAGTTTCTGAACCTGAGACTGCCACCTACACAGCTGTCTCCGGGGTTTATTGTTTGTTGATTCAGTGGAATCACTTCACTCAGGCTAGACTACACCCAGATAGTGAACCTACTCAGTATCCCTTCTCTTAATCTGCTCTCCTGCTCTCTCTTGTATTCTCCCCCATCTCCCCACAACTTTCTAGTAGGGCAAGATGGATTTCTATATCCCAGTGCCTGTATATCTTATTTCCCAGTTGCATGTAAAAAACATTTTTTTTAACATTTGTTTTTAGAACTTTGATTTCCAGATTCTTTCACTTCTTCCCTCCTCACCCACTCCCACTGGGAAGACAAGCAATGCAATATAGGTTGAATATGTGTAGTTATGCAAAATGTTTCCATAGTACTTATATTGTGAAAGACTAACTATTTCCCTCCATACAATTCTACCCCCCACTTGTTCTATTTTCTCCTTTGACCCTGTCCCTTTTCAAAAGTATGTGCTTCTAACTACCCTCTCCCCCAATCTGCTCTCCCTTCTATCATCCCCCCCTCTTATTCCCTTCCTCTCTACTTTACTGTAGGGTAAGATACCTAGTTGAGGTATGTAGGTAAGATACCTCCTTAAGCCAAATTCAGTGAGAGTTGACCCATTCTCTTTCACCTTCCTGCTCTCCCCCTCCATTGCAACAATTTTCTCTTGCCTCTTTTACATGAGATCATTTACCCGAATATCTCCCCCTTTCTTCTGACAATATATTTCTCTCTCACCTCTTAATTTTAGTTTTTAGATATCATCCCCTCATACTCAACTGATCCTGTGCCCTCTATCTATACATGTATACACATATACACACACTCACATGTATATTTATACACATATACACCATCCTATATATACATTTATATACATATATATGTGTATATATGTATATATATACATATGCATATGTACATATACATATATATATATTCCCATCAACTATTATTCTCATATTGAGAAAAGTCTCATGAGTTACAATTATTGCTTTTCCATGTAGGAATGTAAATAGTTCAACTTTAATAATTTCCTTATGATTTCTTCTTCCTGTTTACCTTCTCATGCTTCTCTTGCTTCTTATATCTGAAAGTCAAATTTTCTGTTCAGCTCTGGTTTTTTAATCAAGAATACTTAAAAGTCTGGGGTGGAAAGGTGGCACAATGAATAGAGCTGGTGGGCTCTGGAGTCAGGAATGCCTGAGTTCAAATCTGACTTCAGACACTTAACACAAAAACTATCCATGCAACCTTGGACAAGTCGCTTAATCCCAATTGCCCTTCCTTACCTCCTCAAAAAAAAAAGAATACTTGAAAGTCCTCTATTTCACTGAATGACCATATTTTCACCTGAAGCATTATACTCAGTTTTGCTGGGTAGGTGATTCTTGGTTTTAATCTTACTTCCTTTGATTTCTGGAATATCATATTCCAAGCCCTTCAGTCCCTTAGTGTAGACGCTGCTAGATCCTGTGTTATCCTGATTGTGTTTCCACAGTACCCAAATTATTTCTTCTGACAGCTTGTAATATTTTCTCCTTGACCAGAGAAGTCTGGATTTTGGCTATGATATTCCTAGGAGTTTTCTTTTTGGGATCTTTTTAAAAAAAACTTTTGTTTATTTTTAGTTTACATCATTCATTTCCATGACATTTTGATTTACAAATTTTTTTCTCTGTCTTTCCCCTACCCACCACCCCCAAACAGTGATCCCACTGTATACCCCCTTCCCAATCAGCTCTTTCCTATATCCTCCCCCATCACCCCTCTGACTTTCCAGTAGGGCAAGATGGATCTCCCTACCCCAGTACCTGTATACTTCTCTCCTTCCTATTCCACCCCCAACTTGTTCTATTCTCTACTTTGTCCCTGTCCCTTTACAAAAATGTGTGCTACTAAGATCCCTGCCCTCCCAAACTGCCCTCACCTCTGTCCTCCTGTCTCTCATCCCCATCACCCCTACTCTCCTGTGTGGCAAGATACCTAGTTTAGAGTTTATGTCATTCCTTCCCTAA
>CM053593.1:243797124-243822816 GCA_028646575.1 Pseudocheirus occidentalis | reverse complement strand
TTTTCCATCTGGCAAATTCGACTTTTTAAGGCATTCTTCTCACTGGCTTTCTGGGCCTCTTTTGCCATTTGATTTAATCTATTTTTTAAAGTGTTGTTTTCTTCAGTCAGGTAGTTGACTCTCTTTTCATGGTTTTCTTGCATCATTCTCATTTCTCTTCCCAATTTTTCCTCCACTTCTCTTATTCATTTTTCAAAGTCCTTTTTTAGATTATCTACAGCTACTAGGCATACTTCAAGTGTCTTGGAAGCATTTGGTGTGGGAGTTCTGACTGTATTGTCTTCCTCCCGTTCCACGCTTTGATCCTTTTTGTCCACAAAAAAGGATTCTAGAGTTTTATTGCTGTTCTTATTTTGCTTCCTTTTCCTCATGTTGGCCAGTCAATTAATTGGTTGGTTGGTTTTTTTTTTGGCTTTGTGAAACTCTGCTTCGAGATGGGAAAGCTCTGTTCCAAATCTCTGGGGTTTTCCCAGCTGCCAGAGTTATTAGGGAGGGTGTTGCAGCCTTCCCTGGCTTTGGCTTGCTGAAGGACCCCAGGATCACCACCCAAAACCACGATCTGGATCCAGATCGCTCAATGCAAGAGCACTTGGCCCTGATCAATTGACTCAGCCACCCTGCAAGATCCACAGGCCTGGGGCTCTGAAGCAGCCCAGTGGGGGCATCCGCAGGTTACAGCAGTTTCTGCCCTTCCCCCACTACTTCCTTGCCCCGAGGGTAGATTGGCCGAACTTCTTTTCCTCCCCCAAATTTAGCTTGAAAGCTTCACTCTCTTTCACTGACCTTTAATCCTGGTTTATGCAGATTGCTCCAGGTGCTTTAGATCTTCTCTGCAGTAGACTCATGCTGTGGCTTGGGAGGCGAGGCTCCTTCTGGCAGCCCTGGAGCCTGGCCATGTGGCGGTTTTAGGCTGGGCTGGTCTCAGCTCCTGGCCTGGGATGAGCCCCTCCTGCCAGCTGCCTTTCTCTAATCCCTATTTTTCACACCTTTCTTTAATCCCTATTTTTCACACCTTGGCAGACGTGGAGATGCTGGAGGCTGTAGCTCTTCTCTCTTGTAGACTGGCTGCAGCTCGGCTTGGCTCCTTCCTACTGCCCCGGGGCCTGGCCATGGTTTTGGTTTCAAGCTGGGCTGGCCTCAGCTTGGGTCCTGCCACGATGATCCCCTGCTGCCGAGCTGTCTTCCATGAGAGATGTGTTTTCTGTATTTTTTTGAGTTTGAGAGTCCTTGAATTTGTCCAGCGTCATATTTTTATGGATGTTTAGGGTGGCTTTGTGGGGGCTGTGGGATGCTGCTGCTTCTACGCCACCATCTTGGCTCCGCCTGCTCCCAGTCTACATTTTTCTTGGAAGCTTTTGGTGGAGGAGTTCTGACTGTGTTGTCTTCCTCCCATTCCATGCTTTGATCCTTTTTGTTCCCCAAAAAAGAATCTAAAGTTGGATTTGCCTACTCATGTTGCCAGTCAATTACTTGACTTTTAGGTTCAGTAGCACTCTGCTTTCAAAGGGGAGAGCTCTGTCCCAAATTGCTGTGATTTACACAACTCCCAGAGCTATTAGGGGGCCATTGTTTCTGCAATCCCAACAAGCTCTGGCTCACTGAAAATGCACCTCAGGACCACCCCCCAATCCTTGATCCCAATCCAGAAAGTTTAAGGCAAGAACACAGCCTCTGAATCATAGCTTGGACCCCCTGCAATCTGCAGGCCACAAGCACTGAAGCAATCATGTCGAGGCAGCTGCAGGGGCTGCTGCTTCAGCCAGTCCTAGCTCTCAGGCAGTCAGCCAGACCCTCTCCCCTGAATTTATCCAAGTTCCACTGACCTTTCACTTAGTCCTTGTTTCTTATAGGTTGGTAATTCTGGAAAACACCACAGCTGTGGTGATTTGCACTCCAGTTGTGGCTTGTTCTGGCAGCTCTAGGGCTCCAGCCAAGGGTTCATGTGGTGTTGGTCTGGGCTCCCAGGGTGCTCTGATGAACCCCTTCCTGTCTGCCTACCAGGCTGCCTTCAGTGGGAACTTTGATACTCTGTCATTATGTGAGTTCTGGAGCTTTAAATTTTGTTTAGAGTCATTTTTATAAGTATTTGGGGTGGTTAACGGGAGAGCTGCAGAGTTTTGCTGCTTCTGTGCCACCATCTTGACTCCACTCCCTTGGGATCTTTTTAAAGAGGCAATAGGTGAATCTTGCAATTTCTATTTTGGCCTCTGGTTCTAGAATATCAGGGCAATTTTCCTTGGGAATTTCTTGAAGGATGATTTCTAGTCTCTTTTTTTTCTGACCATGGCTTTGAGGGAGTCAGATACTTTTTAAATGTCTCTCCTGGATCTATTTTCTAGGTCAGTAGTTTTTCCAATGATATATTTCACATTGCCTTCTATTTTTTCATTTGTTTGGATCTGTTTTATAGTATCTTGATTTCTCATAAAGTCATTAGCTTCCATTTGCTCCAATCCAATTTTGAAGGAATTATTATCTTCAGTGAGTTTTTGAAATTCATTTTTCATCTGGAAATTTTTAAGGCATTCTTTATTTTAAATTTAAGGCATTTAAATTTTAATTTCAGGCAATTAAAATTTAAGGCATTCTTCTCCTCGTTGGCTTTTTGGACCTCTTTTGCCATTTGAGTTAGTCTATTTTTAAGGTGTTATTTTCTTCAGTATTTTGGGGGTTTCCTTTAGCAGACTGTTGACTTATTTTTCATGATTTTCTTGCATCATTCTCATGTCTCTTCCCAATTTTTCCTCCACTTATCTTACTTGATTTTCAGAATCCTTCTTGAATTCCTCCATGGCCTATAATCAGTTCATATTTTTCTTGGAAGCTTTTAATGCAGGAGTTTTGACGTTGTCGTCTTCTTCTGGTTCTATGTTTTGATTCTTTTTCTCCCCCCAAAAAGATTCTATGATCTGATTGTGCTTCCTCTGCTTGCTCATCTTGCCAGCCAATTACTTGACTTTTGAACTCTTTGCCACTGTAGAACTCTGCTTCTAGAGTGGAGAGAGCTGTGTCCCAAATTGCTAGGGTTTTTGCAGTTGTCAGAGCAATGAGAAGGGAGCCTCTCTACAGCCACCACAAGCTCTGGCCCATTGGCCACACAGCCCAGGGTCACCAGCCAAGATTGCAACTCAGATCCAAGCAGGTCAAAGCAAGTACAATTACACTCTGAGTGGTTGCTTGGTCCCACTTCTGTCTGCAAGCCAGGAGCTCTGGAGACAGCCATATGGCAAGAGCTGCAGCCTTTGAACCACCAGCCATCTCCTCCTCCCGGGGTCAGGGGCCAGACCACACTCTTCAGTTATTTGGTTCCAACAGAGTTCCTTACTGACCTTTTACTTTCTCTTTGGCATTTATGGGTTGAGAAGTCTGGAAACCACTACAGCTGCTGTTGATTCACTCTTCTGAAGTCTGCTCTGGCTGGTCAGCTGCCCTGGGTCTGGGCCCTCACGGCTCACATGAGATTGCACTCAGCTCCCAGCCCAGTGTGAGAGCCCCTCCTGTCAACCTGCCAGGCTGCCTTCAGCGGAAGATTTGTTTCTCTTTGTCACTTTGTGGGTTCTGTGGCTCTAAAGTTTGTTGAGATTCATATTTTACAGGTATTGGAGGTGGCTGGTGCCATAGCTCACTCAAGTTTCTGCTTCTCCTCTGCCATCTTGGCTCCTCCACCACAAATTTTTAATGCTCCTACACTGATGTGACTGCTCTTGTACTGTGAGCTCTACAAGTTCCTGACTCTACAAGTTTGGTCTGACCAAGACCACTGTTGGCTTGTACCTGCTTGTAAGTATCAAAAAACTTCTGGCTTCAGCTACAATTAGCCTAAGTCTCTGCAGGTTCAGAGTGACTGAACTGCAAACTCCCCTTTGGTTTAGGATCCTTGCCTTGCTTGTTCCCTTTCAGGTTTCATCCTGGTCTTGGAGCTAGAACTGGTACTTCTAGCCTTGGTGCCCATTTTTGGCCCTCTTTCAGTCACTGACAGTTAGAATGCTCCATGTAACTGGCCAGATCCTGTCTCTGGTGTCTATACACCTATCTGTCAGTCCCTCTTAGATAGCCTAGGCTACAAATAAAGACTTACTGTGTTTTTTTCCCTTGTATTTCCCAATTAGAATTTGGTCAGATGTGTTTTCTAGATCTTTATGGGGGACAGGTAAGGAGAGAGTTAAGCTGTACTCCTTCCTTCTACAATACCATTTTCACTCTGCTTTTTATCTGTTATTCTAGATGTAAGTTGCAAATCCTCAAAATTAGCTGAAATCTAAAAAGTCAGCAAATGGAATTTTCCTACATAATTCTCTGCAATCATAAGCACTTCATAAATGATCTCTTAGCAAAGTTCTTTAAGTTATATGAATTATGTTTATTTTAAGTAGTAATATATCCTTTAGGAATGAAAGCTCTTTTATAGTTAGTTAAATTGTTCTATATTACCAAATCCTTATTTGAAAGGTGCAATGGGTATTTACTATATTGCAAGCTATCTGTTCCCTTTTTTCATGTCAGGATAAGCATCAGGTTTGTACATTTTCCAATCCCAGCTACTTAAATGAAAGTTACAGCAACTACTTAGATGAAATTAGTATCAGAGCAAAAAAGGAAATATCCTGGTGAATTGAGCCATATGACAAATACAACATTTCATTCCAGAAAGTAATATAAGTGAGATCATAATTTTAGAAATAGGTCACCTTAGAACTATCTGGACCTCATTTTACAGATGAGAAAACAGGTAGAGAGAAATCAAGTGACTTGCTTGAATTCACCCAACTAGGCACTAGAACCAAGGTCTTTTGACTTCCAATCTGAGTACTGATTCATTCCCTATTACCTACAAATGACTACAGATTACTTTTATCCTTAAAGGAAAGTAACCAAAAACAAACAAAACCCCTTCACTTTAATGTGCGGTCCTATAAAGCTATCATTCTATTTCCTCCCTTCCACATCCAGACTGCTGGGAGAAAAACCATTCTATACTCAATGTCTTCATTTCCTCTTTTGCTCATTTGTTGATCCCTTCCAATATGGCTACTGATATCACCACTCACATGAAACTGCTCTCTCTTAAGTTTACCAATAATCTCTAACCTAATAAATCCAGTCATATAGATTCAGCATCCTTAACTCTTTAATCTCTTTTACCTCTTCCTTCCATAGTCAATTATTTTCTAAACCTTTTCTATTCTTTTTCAATCATGTCCAATTCTTTGTAATGCCATTTGGGGTTTTCTTGGCAGATACTAGAGTGGTTTGTCCTTTCCTTCTCTAGCTCATTTTACAGATGAGGAAACTGAGGCAAACAGGGTTAAGTGACTTGCTTAGAGTCACACAGCTAGGGTCTGAGGCCAGTTTTGACTTCAGGAAGATGAGTGAGTCTTTCTACTCTGTCCCCTGTGCCACCTAGCTGCTCCCTTTCCATTCTGCCTCCACAATATTTCTCATATTTAGCCCTTCTCTCCACTCTACATAGACACCATCAATGCCCTCATTACTTTTTACCTGGATTACAACAACTGCATCTTAATTTGACTTGTGACATTTCATCTCTGCCCTCATTTACCCATCCTCCACATAGCTGCCAAAACAATATTTGTAAAGCTTGAGTTTAACCATATTATCTACCTCCTCAAGAGCCTTCTGTAACTCACTATTATCTTTTGGACGAAATACAAACTCTTCAGCTTAGCATTTAAAGTCCTTCACAGTCTGCCTCTAATCTACCTTTGTAGGCTTAGTTCACAATACTATTTTTCATGCGTTCTACATTTCAATCAAAATTACTTACTTTGCTCTTCTCCCAAATTGTCATTCTATCCCCTTCCCTGGGACCTTGTTCAGGATGTCTTATGTTCTCATCTCTGCCTCTTCACTGGCTTTCTTCAAGGTTCCTACAGGGAGCCTCTTCTGATTCCCTTAATTGTTAGGACTCTCTCCCTATAGAAATTATATGTGTACACATTTTTAATCTCCCCAGTAGAATTTAAGTTCCTTGAAAGCAGGGACTTTTTTTTCTTTTGACCTTGTATACCTGGTGCCTAACAAAAGGCGTTGCACTTAGTAGGCACCCAACAAATGCTTGTATTAGGTTGAATTTTTCCAATTACTGTAATTTAAAACTTTTCAGTAATAGGGCCATGATATCATGGACTTTCAAAGACTGGTCAAATTAGTGAAAAGTGTTTTCCTTAATTTTCTATAATAACAAAACATGAAAAATATTAAAATATTCAAAAGCATTGATTTTGAGATTCTTAAAGATGTTGGTAGTGTGTATAGTATTTGTTTTAAGCTATGAACTTAATGGTATTTTCAATAATATTTTTATTAGGTACATTTTCATTTTACAGTTGACAATTCAGTCATCCATTCAAATGAAGGAGAGAGCCAGCTTGTGCTGTAATGAAAAAAACCTTGTATTTGAAGTCAGAAGGCCTGGATTCAAATCTCAGCCTTGCAACCTCTTACCTATGTTGAGCAAGCCATTTCACTTCTCTTTGCCTCAGTTTCCTCATCTGTAAAATGAAAGAGTTGATACAGCCTACCTTTGATGCCCCTTCTAGGTCTAAATAAGTGGTTTTATGAATTGCTTTGGTAATCTTTTCTATTATAATATGATGTTCCTGGCAGTGGACAATATATATTCAAACATAGCTAAATAATTTTATCATTATTTAAATATCAAGAGTTATTATGTGAGGTAGCATGGCTTAGGTAGAGAGCCAGTCTCAGAATCAGGAAGACCTAGGTTTAAGTCCTGTTTCTAGCAAATACTATTTGTATGACTAGATAAATCTAATTTCTTAGTGCCAAAACAAACTCTTTAAGACTTTACATTGTAGAATAGATACCAGTCTGCATTAATACAACAAGCCCCCTATACTCATGAGATCCCAGGTCTGGTTATTAAAAAAAAAAATTGTTACAATAGCATTGCATAAATGTCTCTATTGTCTCAGTTGCCTTGTGGTCAACACTATAACTGCAACATCATTGGCTAGGATCAAAGTAATGGAATAACATCTTTGAACTGCTGGGCCTCATCTACTTCATATGTCTTTGCTGGGTGAGACACTCAGGCCTACCGTATCTTTGCAATAAATTCAGTAGCTAAGGAGCTCTCGCTAGGAGAGAACTAGATGGTACTAAATAGATAGAGCCCTGGACCTGGAATCCAGAAGACCTGGGTTAAAATCCTACCTTACAAACTTATTCCCTGTGTGACACTGGGTATTACTAATAAGGAGAAATTAGGAAGAGGAATAGGTTTTGGAAGAAATAAGGTTTTTTTTAATATACTGAATTTGAGTTGCTGGTCATATAATCAAGTGTAGATACTCAGTATACTAGTGGAAATGTCTACTTTAGGGTTCAGGAGAGAGATTGTGGTTGGAAATAAGGACGTGGATTATCTGCACGAAACATTTCACCTAACTTTTGTCCTAGGCCTTCTTATCTCTCTTTACATTCTCTGAGCGACCTCATCAGTTTCCATGGGTTTAATTAGGCAGGTAACTCAACATGTTCAAAATGAACTTATTATTTTTTTCCCCAAAACCCTCTTCTCTCCCAAGATAGCCTATTCATGTCGAAGACATAATGATTCTTCCAGTCTCCTAAGTCTGTAACCACCTTGCTCAGTCCCTCACTCTCCCTTACTTTACATATTCAATCAGCTGTCAAATCTTATCATTTCTACCGCCACAGTGTCTCTGACATCCTTTCCTTATCTTTACTCCCACAGTTTTCACCTTACTTAAAGGCTTCATTGCCTCTGGTCTAGAGTATTGCAGCAGCCTCCTATTCCATCATCCTTTCTCAAGTCTGTCACCTCTCCAATCCATCCTATATCCTTACTTCGGAGTCATTTTTCTTAATCAGAGTTCTGGCCATGTAACTCCCCTAGTTAGCTTTGAATAGCTCTCTCCTTTCTCTAGGACAGGGGTTCTTAACCTGGAACTCATAAGCATGTTTTTTCAAAATGTATTTTGATAACTACTTTTCAATAAATAGTTTCTTTTGTAATCTTGTGTTTTATTTCATAATTTTTTAAATTATTAATCTGAGGTCTGTAGGCTTCACTATACAAAAGGAATACAAAAAGAATCTGTGACTTTAAAAAACTTTTTTAAAAAAAACTTTAAAAAACCCTTCTCTTGAATAAAATATAGACTCCTCTGTTTCATTTTTACAGAACTTCATAGCTTTATCCCAACCTATTTTTCATCCTCAATGGATATTATTTTCCCTGCTACACTGTGATTCTGCCAAATTGGCCTTCCCTCTGTTTCTCACATAGAACACTTCATCTCCATCTTTTTGCCTTTATATCAACCATCCCACATGCCTGGAAGGCACTTTCTCCTCATCTCTACCTCTTAAAATCCCTTGCTTCCTTCAAGATGCAGTTCAATCATTATCTTCTCCATGAAACTTTTCCCGATTCCCCCCCCCATTCCATCTACCAGTGCCCTCTTTCCCAAACCACCCTGTATTTCTAAATATTTCTAAGAAATTAGCTATACTTAACATTTTTATTGGCCTCAAATGAGGTGTCATAAAAATCACATTCATTCATAAGTGACACTAAATAGCAATATGTATTAAAAGGTAAAATATGAGATAATCTTAGGAAATGGAAGTAATAGAAACCATAGGGAGTATAGTGGCTTGCACATACTAGATATTTCATCAATGTTTGCTGGATTTTATTGTTTAAAGAACAGGATAAATATGAAACATTGCAAAAATGGGAGTTGGCAAGTATCAGGTATATGTAAATATGATTGAAAAAGATCCAGGAGTCATAGTGGACAAGTATGTCAAAATTGTTAAGAAAAGGAATGTAATAATGAGGAACACATAGATATATAGACATCATCTATGATTGATAATGACACTTACTTAGAATGACTACATACCACCCCATAAACAGTTGAAAAGGAGATAGAGAAGTCAATTTGTTGAATCCAGCCAAAAAATTTGATGAAGTCCCAGGGTATGGACTTTGCTGTTGCTCCAAATAGCTAGCTGACACAGTGGGTTGAGTTTCAGTCTAAACTCAGGAAGACCTAAATTCAAATCCAGCCTCAGATACTTACTAGCTTATGGCCCCAAGCAAGTCATTTAACCTATTTGCCTCAGTTTCCTCAATTATAGAATTAGTATAATAATAGCAGCTAATTCACAAGGCTATTTTGAGGACCAAATGAGCATTTGTAAAGTACTTAGCACAGTACTTGGAGCTTAATAAAAATTTGTTTCCTTTTCCTCCTCCATCTATCTGACTCCTTACTGACTGGGCTTCCAAAACTGTTACTAATTCCTGGTGATTGGCTAACTGACGTTTTCAATTCAGAAAGATATACTCCTAGAGTTCTTTCCACTCAATGGTCTGAGTTGAGTTGAGAAATAACTCACAATTTTCAACTTTGCTGTCCAGATGGATCTGCAGTGAAATACAGCAGACTTCTCCCTTTCCTACTCGTTTCTCCCCTTCCCCTCTTCCTGGAGTAGTAAGTAACTGCACACTGAAGTTCCTTCGAGACCTAGGGCCATGATCTTATGATGTTGCCCAACAATTATATTGTATTAACTTAGCAATGTTCTGAGTTGGAAAGAGGCACTGGGCCTGGTTTCATTGTTAGGGTTTAAAGGGAATCATAGATTTAAAGTTAAAAGAGAGGTCATCTGGTCCAGTGGATGAAAACTGTGGCACATGGCTCAAATCTAACCCGCTGCCTGTTTTTGTATACCTAAGAATGAAGAACAACTTTTATATTTAAACATTTTAACCGATCTTAGCTCAAATGTCCTAGAAATACAAAGAGCCTGCTGGATTTGGCCCACAGGACTAAGTTTGTGAGCCCCTGATCTAGTTCAAATATTTCATTTTATAGATAAAGAAAATAACTGAGGTCTAGAGAGGTTAAATTACTTGAGGTCATGAAAATATAGAATATTACTGTCCACATAGATAATATATCTAGTTTCTCAGTTTTCTTGTGCCCCAGAATCTCATACTTGGAATTTCAGAGAAGTAAGCCAGTAGGCTTCCTTTCATTGGCAAATCTCCATAAGGAAAAGGGAAAACAATCCAGTTAAAATTCCTTATGACTTCATCATACACAATGTCTTCTGGAGTTTAAATTGAGTTTCCCCTCCCTTCCAATGACATGAATATGAAACAGGTCTATCCAGGATAGCAGCAATTACCTAGCCCTTTAGTAATGAGAGGGTGGGATGAGTCTCAAAAGGTAGGTAGCATTATTTTATGATGATTCTTTATGCTGTTGAGTGAAAGAACCTCTGATACTGGTCCTGTGACTAGCAACATTGGACAACGTACAATTTCTCTGAGTCTCACCTTCTTCATCTATAAAACAGGGACAATAATATTTGCTCTTGGACCTGCCTTAAAGGGTAGTTGAAAGTCTGCCCTTAAAAATCCTCCCAAATGAGACCATTTCTAATCTTTCTGGTCTTTCTGGTCAATTTGCTCCCCTCACATTCTATTATTTGGATTCATTGGTCTACTGGTTATTCTCCACAGGGACCTCCATCCCCTCACTCTGCATTTGTGCTGGTTGTCTCCCATGCCTGGGATTTTCTCCCTTTTCCCCTCCAGCTCCTGACTTCTTTAAAGGCAGTTCAACTCCTGCATTCTGCCAAAAATTTCCCCTAATGGTTCTTTCCATTTAAGATCACCTTCCATTTGCACGGTATATGTCTTGTATGTATGAAGTCATTTGCATGATTTTCATCTAATGTAGTGTGAATTCCACGAAGATAGAGACTTGTTTTTCCTTCTCTTTGTATCCCCATCACTTGGTAGTGCCTGCAGTAGTAAGCATTTAAATTCTTTGTGGTTGACTATAGAAAATAAGTTCCTTGAGGGCAGACACTATTATGTTTTTGTATACCCTTCATCTAGAGCAGTGCTGAACTTATAGTATGCACTTAATAAAGATGTGGTGAATTGAATTGTTGAAGTAACTGTGTTATAGAAGTTGAAGGTGAATTTAATTCAGGTGGTCACTACATATGCTACTGTGGGCAAGAATCCTTTAGAAGAAATTGAGTAGTCCTCAGTCAATGAGTGAGAAAAGCAGTGATATGTAATCTCATAGTCAGTAAAAAGATGAGTTACTAGTATTAGGGTATAATTTTAAAAATGACAGAATTATATATGTTTGAATCTAAGGCAAACCATTCAACATCGGAGGAATACAAGTCTATGTTCTAACCGGGGCCATATGTGGCCTTCCAGATCCTTATCTGTGACCTTTTGACTGAGTCCAAGTTTTTGGACAAACAGCACAAATTATTTTATTAAGGGAATTTGTTTTGCAAAATTTGGATTCAGTCAAAGGGTCACACTTGAGGACCTAAAGGGTCACGTGTGGCCTCAAGGCCACAGGCTACCCACCCCTGCAGGCACTGATTCCTAAGAGCCCAAGACTGACCAGTTCTATGAAAAATCTATAACATCTTCTAAAAATAAAACAAAAAAAAGACATTATATTCATCATAGGGGATTGGGATGCTTAAGTAGAAAATTTTAAAAAATTGGAATAACAGGCAAATTAACAAGTAAGTATAAAATGAAAAAAGGCAAAGACTAACAGAGTTGTGTCAAGATAACTCTAGCCATAGCAAAAACTGTTTTGCAACAACCCAAAATGCAGCTATACACAAAAAGCAACTATACATGGTCCATATAGAAATCAGACTGATTATATACTTTATAGCCTAAGGTGGATGAGCTTTATTCAGTCAGTTAAAACAAGACCTGAAGCTAACTGTGGCCCAGATCCAGAGCTTCTTATCGCGAAATTCCAGCTGAAATTGAAGAAAGTGAGGAAAACCATCAGACCATACAGGTGTGACCTAAATAAAGAGGAACTAGAGACATTTACTGGATTGTGAAGAAAGCATGGGAGTTCCAGAAAAACATCTACTTCTGCTTCATTGACTGCACTAAAACCTTTGAGTGTATGGATCATGACAAAATGTGGAAAGTCCTCAAAGAGACGGAGCACCAGCTCATTTTACTTGTCTCTTGAGGAACTGATTTGACTGAGGGGATTTTAAATATACTTCCTGAGGAGCCTGTTTGTAGTCCAAGAAGTAACAATTAGAACTGAACATGGAAAAACTGATTGGTTTAAAACTGGGAAAGGAGAATGGAAAGGCTGTATATTCTCACTTTGTGTATTTATCTGATATACAGAGTACAACGTGCAAAATGCCAGAGTGGATGAATAAAAAAACAAAATTGAGATTTTTGGGAGAAATATCAACAATCTCAGATGTGTAGATGATAACATGCTGGCAGAAAACGAAGAATTAAGAAACATCTTGTCGAGGATGAAAGAGGAAAATGTAAAAGCTGGCTTGAAGCTTAACATTGAAAAAACTAAGATCCTGGCAATTCCTGGCAAATAGAGGGAGAAGAAGTGGAAGCAGTGTCAGATTTTATATTCTTGGGCTCAAAGATCACTGCAGATAACAAGTGCAACTATGAAATTAAATTGCTTCTTGGAAGGAAAGTCATGGCAAATCTGGACAATATATTACTAAAAAGTAGAGATATCACTCTGCTGACAAAGGTCTGCATAGTCAAAGCTACGGTTTTTCCAGTAGCAATATATGGCTGTGAGAGTTGAACTATAAGGAAAGCTGAGTGCCACAGAATTGACACTTTTTGAACTGTGGTACCAGAGAAGACTTTTGAGAGTCCCTTGGACAGCAAGGAGAGCAAATCAGTCAATACTTAAAGAAATGAACTCGGACTATTCACTGAATTCACAGAAGTTGAAGGATACAATTTTTACAATCAATAGACAGTAAGTACAATAGGTTCCTATATTTTTAAAACATTTAATTTAATGACTAAAATGATGTTATCCATTGTAAGATGTTGTTTTTCAAAGCCTATCTATTCTCTTTCCAAACCTTGATCAAGAATAACCTTCATGCATATGTAGATTATTCGCACAAAAATTTAGTATAGATGAGAAAGTAGGCATGGCAGGAACATAATTATCAATCATTAACTTATTTTGATAATAATATTAAATAATAACAGCATCCAAAATTTTTTCTAAGCCATTTTTAATCTTCACCTTTTAGATATCTTGAGAAATATTCCATCAATGCTCTAAAATTTTCACAATCTCTTGCATTTTTATAAATATGACATGGCTATACAATGCAATTTTACATAACAAAAAATATATATAATCCAACAGAAACCTAGGATATAATTTTAGAATACTCTTAAATTTCAAAATATTTTCTATAAGCCTCTAATAATTGTGAGATTATTTAAACTTTCCCAAAATTGAAAAATACAACTCAAATCTCCCAATTTTATTGATTGAAGACCACCCATCATGACTATGATGTACTCAGAAAGAGATTTAGGGATTTGCCCGAGGTCGTATAGGTGGTAAGTGGCAGAACTTGGTCCTCTGATTCCCAGTGTTCGTTCTATCTATCATCTATCTATCTATCTATCTATCCATCTGTCCGTCCGTCTGTCCGTCCACCCATCCATCCGTCCATCCATCTATCCGTCCATCCATCCATCCATCCATCCATCCATCCATCCATCTATTCATCCATCTATGATCTATCTATTGCTTCTTGACATTGTAATTTGTAGTAACTATGCCACACAGTTAAATCAACATTCCCTTGACTTCCGTAGACAAACTATTTATTAGTTGGTCATTTAATTGTTGAAGCAATTGGCAGGGCAATGCAATTGTCAGGCATTTACCTCTTTGCTGTCTTTTACACAATAGTTAATAAATGATTATCATGTGGAAGGATGAATAAAAGTGCCTGTCTTTATCATTACTAACATTTCTAAATTTTTTATCCTGTGGTTTCTGTGGCATTTATGTACACCAGTAATTATGTGTATTTGTTTACACATATGCATATATGTAAACATATACACACACATATCTATAGAGAGATATGTGTGTGTATATATAATATATATGTATAATCTCAGATGTACAAGATGCTTCATATACATGATCTAACTTGATCTTCACAATGATCTGTAAGGTGGGTACTATTATTAGCCCCATTTTATAGATGAAGAAACCCAGGCTCAAAGAGTTTAAGTGACTTGGCCAACGTATCACAGCTAGCGAGTGTCATAGTGAGATTTGAACCTCTGCCTTCCTTACTTCCAATCCAACACAGAGAAATCTGAAGTACCATCTCTCTGACTTCAAGTCTGGCTCCCCATTCATTATGCTGGGCTGTTTCTTCAACTCGATGAGTAACTCTGTGACTTGTAGGGCTTTGATTTAGACATACCAACAACCATGGAAACAGGTACTCACCCATCACTGGTGCCTACAAATAGCATTTAGGTAGGTTGGCTCAAGAAAGGTGTGACCAGTGGTGTGTAGTAGGTTACAGCCTATTTTAGGCTGCAGCCTCAGGGACAATTAACGGACAGCTCACATGAGTCTCCAAAAAAGTGCTGATTTTTTTTTTCCATTTACAAATACTGTGACCAGCCCCACACTTTCTTTGTGAGATCAGAACTAATCATCGTAACTTTATTGTACTCATCTATAGCTGTGGGATGGTAATTATTATCTTAGGAAATGTGAATGGATGGAGTTGGGAAGTAGAAGAGAAGGGAATATTAGGTACCTCTCAATTCAAAAATTTGAGACATTTAATTCCCACTTCCACCCACCACCCAACCCACTCACTCCAAGTTCTGTAAGTGCTAACAAAATTGTGTGATTTTACTTGGATACTAAACCCTAATTACACAAAATAGAATTCTTTTCCAGTGCTATTGAGAAAATACACATACAGGGATATTTACATGCTGTATAGTGACTGTGTGCTAAATTACATTTCATAATTTATTGTATTTGTAGATCAAGTTTTATAAGTGTCAGGTTTTATAAGGTCATTTATGCCTAATAGAAGCTGAATAAATCTCAGCAGACGCTTATTGAAAACCTTATATGTGCAAAGTCTTGTGCTAGATGCTAGGAATACAAATGTGGTATGTTATTCAATCCCTATGTTCTAGGAGTTTATAATCCATGCCTGGAAATTACTCCATCCTCATCTCTGCCTGTTGGCCTCCCTCACTTACTTCAAGTTTCAGCTAATGTCCTCACCTTTACTAAGAAGTTTTTCCTGTTCTTTCTCAATGTGAGTGCCTTCAAGGAGTGTGCTAGTAAAAATTTAACTACTATCTTTCCAAAAAATAATGTATGAAGGACACATTTATAAATTTAAACTGCATTATTAATATTTTTCCATCACTTAAGACTAAACAATCAACACTATAGTAAATGAAACCTTGATTTGTAACATTTAAAGATTTTCAACAGAGAAAATATTCACACTGAAACTTGAATAGTTGGCTTGTGAGAGCTAATATGAGCTAGCTTCAGTACACTCCTGTTTCCATCCCTCTGGAGATTATCTCCAGTTTATCTTGTATATAGCACGTTCACACCTAGTTGTTTACATGTTGTCTCTCCCATTAGACTGTGAACTTTGTGGGAGCAAAGACTGTCTTTTACCCTTCTTTGCAGCACCAGTGCTTAGCACAGAGCCTGGAACATAGTAAATGCTTAGTAAATGTTTCTTGACTTACATACACATAAGGATAAGATGAGGTAGAATGAAATTAAGAGTAAAATACAGACAAAATACTATGGGAACCCTTGAGAGGAAAAGTTGTAGTTCATATGTATGCTGAAGCCTCTCTTATCTAGATTATTTTTAAGGCAGATGATCTTTTTTCCACACAATGAAAAGACTGACTTTTAAACATATATTATGTGGGAAAAGTATAGTGTTTATTGTAATTAGAGATAAGATACTCTCCTTGGCTATGAATGCATCTTGGCAAGGCATTAAAAAACCTAGATGCTGTGATGATAGTTACTCTCAAACTTAATGGACAGACCTATTTTTGTTGCATAAAAATCTGTATATCAAGCATGTTTCTCAAATTATAATCAGATCATTCTTTCCTGCATAGACATGCATAGATTTACAGGTAATGTTTATGGTGTAGAGGGCAGTTCTTATACGTAACAATACTTTGGAAATAGCACTGTTGCTACAATATTGATTGATGTGTCTCCCAACATACTGATGGATGTCTTTATAGACCTGAAATACTTGCTTACAGAGATATGAAACAGAAAGACTATTTAGTAGAGCAAAAATTCAGCTTTTAACAGTATTTAGTAAATGCTTATTTTTTTGAAACTGTGAATTTATTTTTAATTTTTTTTTGTTTCAAGATCCCTCATTTCTCTTTGGATTATTCTAATTTTCAGGGAGTTCTTTTTTTTGATGTGGCTCAGTTCTTTTCTTTTAAAAGAAGTTATTTATTTTATTCTAAACTTAAGAAATAAAATAAGTGTTTCCATACTACAGTAGAATAGAAAAAATGATAGTTATACATGAAACTGCAAATCTATTATGTACATACAACTTGCTGTGCCTTTTGAACATATAATATAGTTATCATATAACTTTCTTTTTTTCCCCTTTTTTTCTTCCTACCCCCCCTCCCCATCCCAGAGATGATTGTCATTAAATAAAAATATGTATAAACAGGTAAAAACCATTCTATTAATTAATCATGTGTTATATGTTCAATACATAGTATAGAGTAGATACTGAAGTTTAGCCATTATTAATGCAGTTCATTTTTAAATATTAGATTTGTGACTTCATTGGTGTACAGGATCTTCCAATTGAGGGAGTTAAAGTTTAGATCTGGAGTCTGAAAGACCAAAGTTCAGATCCTGTCTCTGGCATTCATTACTATACAAACATAAGCAACTCTCTTTAGCTTCTGATGGCTTGTCGTATGATGTGGGTGTTGGACTACATGGCCTCTAAGATTCCTTACAACATCTAACTTCTACCCCTGGTATGTACTTGTTCAGCAGTTTATAGTCTTAGAGAGTTACCTGAAGTAACAAGAAGTTAAATTATTGGCTTCATACACAGGTCTTGTATTCAACCAAGTCTCCCTGACTCTGAGGCAGCCTTTTCATTCCCTTAGCTCAGCTACTTCTCCCAATAATTATTAACCTAATTATTTACTGAGGATCAAGATACCAGGGCAGATTCTATGTGATGAAGTGAAGAGTGATCAGTTAGTGCACTTGCTATTTGTATATTGGTGTGCAAGTCACACATCTTTAGTCCTCTGGTTTGTTATCTACAAAATGAGAAGGGGGCAGCTAGGTGGCACAGTGAATAGAGCACTGGCCCTGGAGTCAGGAGGACCTGAGTTCCATTGTGACCTGACACTTAACATTTAATCAGCGTGTCACCTTGAGCAAGTTACTTAACCCCAGTTGCCCTGCATTCTCCTGCTCCAAAAAGCAAAAAAAATAAAATTTTTTTAAATGAGAAGATTGGATCATAGGAAATATGAGGTTTCATCTTTAACTCTATGATTCTAAAGACATGAACTCTAAACTAAACCTCTCTTCAGTTTTAAATATTTTATGGTATACCTGTATTTGTTTTAAATATCAGAGAACATTTTTAGTCCATTTTTTAGCAGATGATAGCAAATACTATGTTGAACTTTTTGAATATATTAGATTACTTTTGGAGTTTTAAAAATGCACACTATTTTTCTCTTAGTGGACCATAAGGGTTTACTTCTACTTTTGCTGGCATTTTCCATATAGATGTACCTGATTTTGCAAAGTTGGCAAATTGAATTTCAGTAGAATGAACCATTTTAAAAGCACCATTAAAGTTTTCAATTTAAATGACCCCTAAAAACTCACGATGAAATATGCTATCCACTTCCAGATAGAGGGATGACAAACTCAGAGTATATATTAAAGCATTTTTTCTTTGCCATGGCTGATACAGGCACTTATTTTGCTTAACCATAATATCTGTAATAGATTTTGTTGTACTTGCTTGCTCAATGAGTAAGGGAGGGAATTTGGAACTGAAAAAAATTGAGTTCAAGAAAAGAAATGAAGGTGATATTAATGGATTTGCATACAAACATAAATCAATTTTTTAAATAAAAAAATAAATGAACTTTATACCAAATGAGGCCTTTCATAGAGCAACATATAAATTTGGAAAAAAATCCTTTTGTTAAAATGAATAGCAAGCCCCTACTTTAACAAATTCAGATTTTTATGTTCCAAGTTTACTTAAAGTAGGATATACTTATACAAATATTATTTTTTCTTTGAAAAGTGAATAACTAAAATGATATTTTCCTTAGATGAATACTAAACAGATGCTTTAATAAAATACTATCGAACAATATTATCTTATTTTACAACATCACAGTATTTCTTCTATGCATTTCCTTTGTATTACTAAAATTCCTTGAAACTGCAAAAACATGACTCACTACTCATTACAAATAAGCAAAGATAGGTTTAAACCAAAATATTTTAAACATATTCTATACCTTAAAGGCAAAATGATAGTTTTCTGATCTATATTTATGAGGGGAAAATGGCAGATTTATTTCACAAGAAAACTTTGTCTCTTAATCCCATAAATATAAGTCTTAAAGAGAGGGCAAAATGATATTTACGTGAACACTTTCTAGAATGTGAAGAAAAACATGACGAAAAATATTCTCTCAGTCAAGGCTATGGCAACATTGTAATTCCCTGATCACAGGAATCACAGATTACCTAACTATATTCATAATGACATTAAAATACTAATCAACAGTGTGACAAGGCTGAAAGGAAACTCAAGAGCTTTCAGTTCCCGCATTAGGTAAATGAAAAAGAAAAATGAAGCCCAGAGGGGATATAACTTGGGCAAAATCAAGTAACTAAGTTGTTGGCAAAACCAACCTAGATCTCCTATGCCAAGGAATCTGAGCCTTGGAAAAGAAAGGTACCTTACTCTAGTCCAACATTCTTAATTTACAAAAGGGAAACCTTTGCCAAAAACTTTGCCTAAAAGCAGTGGTTCTCAATGTGTAGCCATGGGTCCCACTTTTAGAAGGTCCTCAAGGACAAAACTATTTTTAAAAGAGCACTAAGGTGTTTTAATTTCAAATACAGCAAATATTGATAATGAGAAAAATCATTAGTAATAACCAATGATTTGAGGAAATGCAGAGTTGTTCCCTTATTCTTAAGTTGTGGTTTTAAAAATTTAGTCTCTTGAAGGACATTACTGATAATGAGATTAGATTAATTTTCTTGCTCAAACTCCACCTGGTGGGGAAGCCATTATACTCTCCACAGGTTTGTGTGGGGATAAATTCTTTGAATTGATTGCCCAAGACTAGGGGTAGATGAGAAGTAAATGACATAATCAAAATTCATTTGAATAGGTTCAGCCACTCACTGCAATAGTCATTCTCTCATTATTTGTTAGCCTATCAGAGTTGATTGTCACCCTCCAAAACACCCCTCTCCAAATAGACATATAAGCTGTGAGCCTTCTGCTGTAATTGTCTTTGGTCTAAGAGACAGCCAGCCAAATGGCTCTCCTTTTATTAATAAGCATGCTGTCATTGTTAATAAAATTATTAAATTACTCAGAAATTATGTCTCTCAAACTTTTTAAATGGCACAATAGATACAATCTACATAAACAAGATCTCTTTGAGGTATCCTCATTTAAGAGTATAAAGAAAAAAAGTCTGAAAATTGCTAGCCCAAGGTTACATAGGTAGTCAGCAACAAGAGGTAGTATTTAAACCCTGGTAGTCTAATTGCAAACTCAGTAATTGTTCATCTTCACTATTTCTGTCTCTCACTCCATTGCTATATTCTTACCATCTAACTTTTTCATTCTGTGATTTCTAAATCCTTAGCATATATTCAATGTTTAGATACAATGCTTGACTTGAGGAAGCCTTATGTGTGTCAGCTGAGTCTCTTTGAGCAAAAGAAAGGGGAGGGTATGAATTCTAAAACAAGGGGATAAGGTTTTTTTTTAAAGCTTTTTAATTGCACAGTGGCCTTTTGCCTTTGACTACAAACATCTAGAGTTAATACTGAAGGAAAGTAAAGTCATTGAACAGCTATTTTTGAAAAGTATGCAATACTAGGGAGGGCAGATAAGTTTTTTAATAGCATACCCATAATAAGCATACTTATAATACAGGAAAAAGGGCTAGTGTTCAATGTAGCCCTAGCAATGGCTCATTTTGCATTAGAGCTTTTTTTTTAAAAGTATGATGAAATGAAGAACTTGTTTAGACAGAAGTGAACTGAATAGGTGTTGAAATTATTAATATATGCATCTAACTAGGTGTTTGTTAATCAAATAGAGTGTTGACATCCCTCATCATTTGTCCTTGATCAACAAGTTTGGATTCATTGTTATTAGTTTAGATAAAAACTAAGGGAGTGTACACTGGGCATATTGCAATATTATGTAATGCCAAGCACAACTCTGATGTGATAGATACCTTCTTCCAATTCAGTTCAATCCGGTGAACAAGTATCAACCATTTTCTGGGTATCAGACATGATTCTTAATCAGAGATGCAAGAGCAAAGTGAAACAGTGTCTAGCCTTAGGAAACACTGACAGATAAGAAAACACAGGACACCTTCAAAGAGTGATTTGGAGGTAGAGGACAACTAATCACTGGGGGACAATCAGGAAAGGTCTCTGGAAGGGAGCTAATGGTTCTAAGAGGAAGCATATTCCAGGTACGGGAAACCACGTGTGCCAAGGCATAAACATCAGAGATGGAATGTCATGTATGTGGTACATTAAGCTGGCTTCTTTGGCTGGAATGCAGAATGTAGGAGATGGAGTAATGCATGATCTGCCTGGGAAAGTAGGCAGTCAGCTTATGAAGGGATTTAAAGGTCAAGCAGGTAAGTTTATATTTTATACTAAAGGCAAAAGGGAGTGTTTTTTGAGCATGATCTGAACAATGTTTAGGAATACTGATTTGGCCAATTTTTGGAGGACAGGTTAGAAAGTGGAAAGACAGGTAATCCAATTAGGAGGTTATTGCAAGACATGATAAGGGGTGGAACTATTAACAGTAATATTAGCTAACATTTATTCAGTGCTTTAAGACTTGCAAAGTGCTTTATCTGTACTATTTTATTTGATCCTCACAACAAGGCAAGTGAGATTAGTGCTATTATCCCATTTTACAGATGAGAAAATGAAGACTGAAAAAAGATGTGCTGATTTGTCCAAGGTTATACAATTAGTAATGTCTGGGGTAGGATTTGAACTCAGATCTTCTTGATTTTAGGGGAAATGGGATGATACGAGATGTAGAGACAATCAACATGACCTTACAACGATTAAAAATGGGAATGTGAGTGAGAGTACAGAGTTGAAGGTGATTCCTATGTTGTGTACATGTAAGAGCTTTTTTGTTGTTGAATCATTTCAGTCAAGTTCAACTCCCTGTGACCCCATTTGAGGCTTTCTTGGCAAAGACACTGGGCAGTTTGCCATTTCCTTCCACAATTCATTTTATAGAGGAGGAACTGAGACAAACAGGGTTAAATGACTTGCCCAGGGTCACACAGATAGTAAGTGCCTGAGGCTGGATTTGAACTTAGGTTCCCTAGACTCCAAGATTGGCATTCTATCCACTATACCACCTACCTGCCCAAACTGGAAGAATATGGTGCCCTTAAGAAAATAGAGAAGATAGTAGGAAAGGTAGATTTTGGATGCTTGTGCAAATTATAAGTTCTGTTTTAGATATATCAAGTTTGAGATGCCTATGGGACTCACAGGCAGAAATGTCACACAGGTTGTTGGAGTTTCAGGGCTGTAGCTCAGGAGAGAAATAAAAGCTGGCTATGGGTACATATATATAATTAAGAGTTAATTGTGTGGTGATGATAGTTGAAATGTGGGAGTTGCTGATGTTATCAAGAGACAGACTGTAGACAGAAGAAAGACAAGTCACTATATAAAATAAGTCAAATCAATCAATGAGCGTCTTCTGTGTACTGAGCACTATGCTAGGTTTGGGGATACAAGCACAGAGAATGAAGCAGGTCCTACTTACATCCTAATGGTGAAGACAACAAACATATATAAAAACATACATATAAAGTTAATAAATATAACCACATATGAAATAATTATATACAAGGTAGTTTGGGAGGGAGTAAACTAGAAATTGGGGAAACTCAGGAAAGACTTTATGAAGAAAACAGCGTCTATGCTTCACCTTAAAGGTTCAAAGGGATTCTATGCTTCCGAGGTAAAAAATGCATGTAAGACTGCCAGTGCAAAGGCACAGAGATGGAAAACAGCATAATGTGGTGAGGAAGAAAGGGAATGCTATTTTGGCTGGATCCCAGGGTACAGAGGGAAAGGGATTAATACCTAGGAAAATGACTTTAGTATTATTGTGCAGGAAATAGTGAGAGATGTCACTCAGGGAGTGCGGATATGGGGACTGTTACAATAGTCCAGATGTGATGAGGGTTTGACCTAAGGTAGTAGTGGTATGAGTGGAGAGATTTGGTCAGATATTACAAAGGTAAAAATGGTAAGATTTAGCAAATGATTGGAAGAGGAGAGGAGGTAGAGGCAATGAATATGGATTTTGGAATTTGGATGAAAAGTGGAGGAGAAATGTAGGATAATAATTTGACAAATTAGTAGGATCTAGTGAAGGTTATCAAATGCGGCAGATAATTTGAGAAAGATTAGGATTGGGGAAAAGGTCACAAAATTTGATGATTAAAAGATTTTTGATAACTGCGGAAAGAACAGTTTCATTTGACTGATGATGTCAGAAGCCAGATTGCAAAGGGTTGGGGAGCTAGTAAGCGGAGAGGAAGTGGAGAAGTTTTTTGAAGGAATTTGGCTGAGGAGATGAGAATAATACTTTGAGAAGGTAGTATAAAAGTCTGGAGAAGACATGGATGTATTTGAATTCTCTATGGAAGGACTTAGCTGATAGGGGAATGTTGGAGAGAGACAGAGACAGAAAGACAGACAAGAGAGATGAATGAGGATGAAATCTGGTAGAGAACATGGAAGGGGATGGGATCAAGTACATGTGGAGAGGGGCTGGCATTGGCAACAAGAAAGACAAAATCTTTATGAGTATATAGGGAAAAAGAAGAGAGAATAAGGGATTATGTCGAGGGATGTTGAGATGATAGTAGATAACAGAAATGGGGATTTATGTTGAATGGCCACAATTTCCTCAGCTAAAAGGGAGGAGAGAAAGGAAGGATGACTCCTGAAAAGGTAGGCTAAAGCTTGGAATAGCTGCTATGGGGAGTGAGATAGGGAATCAGTTTGGTAGGAATAAGACTATCTTGCCCAGTTAAGGTTGGATAACTTGAATAATGTACCCAGTCAACACAATTGTGAGACTTCCTCCATTTGCATTCACTAGCTCATGAGTAACAGAGAAGGCAAGTGGTAAGAGTATTTCTGGGTTGAGATTTAGAAAAAAAAAGTGGTTATAGGACAAGGAAGAAAGGAACTCAAGAGCAGAAGACAGCATAGAGTTGAAATGACTGACTCAGGTTGAGTTTGAAGGGAGACAAAAATGAAGTCAGAGTAGTGGCAATGTACTGAGAAAATACTGAAGAGTGGAGAGATTGGAAATCTGATGAGGACATAGAACAGGTGTAGGAGGGATGAGGCATAAGGAAAGGTGAAATAATAGGTCATAGACGGGACTATCAGAGTTTCTAATTAGAGAAGTGGTTAATGGTGAGATCTTGTGTGTGACATTCCTATGCCTGGCTTAAGAGGAGCGATGGAGTAGCCCATAGAATTTGAGCAGGCTGAGGAATTGGGAGCCTAGGAAGAATGAAATAGCAAGATGGTGATCCAGAAAAAATGAATGAGTAATATCGGTCATACAGATAGGAAGAACGATTTTATAAAAAATCCAGCATGTCTCCAGAAGGAGGGTCAAGAAGGATGAAGATTGAGAAAATGACATTAAATTTAGGAACAAAGAAATCATTGCTGTCCTTTAAAATAACAATTTCAGTTGAGTGGTGGAGATGAAAGTCAGATTGCAATGAGTCGAAAGGTGCACAGGGGTTGAAAAAGTGGAGGTAAATAAGTATAGATAGCTCTTTCTAGGAGTTTGGCTATGATTGGGAAGATCAACAGCTTTTGGGAATTGTATGGGCAAGTGGGGGTTGTTTAAGGACGAAAGAAGTACAAGCATGTTTGTAAGCAACATAGAAGGAGCCATGGGTTAAGTATGAGACTTAGACTATTTATCTTTTATACTGCATGCCCTGGAACTCAGAATCAGCCCCTGTGACAGTGGGCTGTGACAGGTGAGCTTTCACCTTTACCTAGCCCAGAACCAGATTTACGTACCACCATAATTAAATTCATTCTATTGAGTACATACCTTCTCTCCCCACTTTTTGTAACACCCTTTTCGTATTTTCTTCTCTTTTGAGAATGTGAGCTTCCTTTGGGGAAGGACTGTCTTACTTGTTTGCATTTGTATTATAGAGCCTGCATGCTAAGTGTTTAACAAGCACCCATTCATTAATTCATTCATTCAAGACCACCTCTTTTCCAATTACACATCCCTTGGACATTTTTATGCTATTTCTTGCTGAATAGCTGGGATTCTTTCGCTCTGAAATCCCTTTCTGTTTTGCTCAGGTACAATCTGGATATTCAAGGTAATTAATGAAAATTATGACCTGAGCTCTCATTCTGAACAACACCATTATACATTTAAAAATCATAAGTCTAGGGAGCCAAGATGGTGGCGTAGAAGCAGCAAATCTTCACAGCTCCCACACAACCACCCTAAACACCCATAAAATATGACCCCAGACAAAGTCTAGGACTCTCAGACTCACAAAACTACAGAAAACACATCTCTCGCTGAAGAGAGCTCGGCAGCAGGGGCTCAGCGCGGCGGGCCGGGAGCAGAGGCTAGCCCAGCCTGAAGCCGAGACCGCGGACAGGCCCAGGGTAGTAGGAAGGAGCTGAGCTGAGCCGAGCTGAGCCATGAAACAGCCAGTCTTCAGGAGAGAAGATCTACAGCCTCTAGCACCTCCACATATATTGGAGAGGGGCAACTCGGCAGGAAGGGCTCATCTAGCAGGCCGGCAGGCCAAGAGACAAGACCAGCCCAGCCTCAAAACCGCAGCCTCCCAAGCCACAATGTGAGTATACTTCAGAGAAGATCTAAAGCACCTGAGGGGAACTTCAAATCCAGCAAACCAGGATCAGAGACAGTGAGTGAAAGTGAAACTTTGAAACTTAATTTGGGGGAGTAAAAGCAGTCCGGCCAATCTGCCCCCAGGGCAAGGAAGGAGTGGGGGAAGGGAACTGCTGGAACCGGCGGACACCCCCACCAGGCTGCTACAGAGCGCCTGGCCTGCAGACTCTGCAGGGGGGCTGAATCAATTGATCAGGGCCAAGTGTTCTTGCACTGAGTGGCCTGGATCCAGATCGTGGTCTTGGATGGTGGTCCTGGGTGCGCTTTCAGCAAGCCAAAGCTGGGGGGACTTGCAACACCTCCCTAATAGCTCCGGGAGCTGGGAAAACCCCAGCAATTTGGAACAGAGCTTTCCCCCCTGGAAGCAGAGTTTCACAGAGATAAAAAAAACCAACCAATTAATTGACTGGCCAACATGAGGAAAAGGAAGCAAAATAAGAACAGCAATAAAACTCTAGAATCCTTTTTTGTGGACAAAAAGGATCAAAGCATGGA
>CM053593.1:243779530-243796624 GCA_028646575.1 Pseudocheirus occidentalis | reverse complement strand
CTTCCTTCCTTCCCTCCTTACTATCTCTGATCAGCCCAATAACCATCAATGACTCCAGAGTGCTAGAAAGCATGCTACCTACTTCCTGACAGAGAGCTGATAGATTGAGGGTTGAGAATGAGATTTATTTTTTTGGACTTTGGCAACATGGTCATTTGTTTTGCTTGATTACACATATTGGTTATAAAGGTTCCTTTTTCTTTTTCAAATATGGGGTGGGGATATGGGAGGAATTAAAAATAGGGTTTTTTGGTTAATTTTTAAAAATTAGATAAAAAGAACTTGTAGATGCACAGTTAGCGAATAAAAGAGTTTTGAATGGAACCTAGACCTCTTGACTACTAGACCATGGAATTTTCTCCTATATCATATTGCCTCATAATTATTAATATTGGTCAGATTGATTATTAATTAGTGATTTTTTTTGCTTTTTGAAGGGCAGTTGGGGTTAAGTGACTTGCCCAAGGTCACACGGCTAGTTTTTGTGTTAAGTGTCTGAGGCTGGATTTGAACTCAGGTACTCCTGACTCCAGGGCCGGTGCTCTACTCACTGCGCCACCTAGCCGCCCCTTAATTAGTGATTCTTAATGTTAAATATTAATCTGAATATACCAATAAAGACCAATAATTTTTAATATTCATTCATCTTCCTAGAGGCAGCTAAGTGGCACAGTGAATAGAGCAATAGGCCTGTAGTCAGGAAGACCTGAGTTCAAATCCAGCCTCAGACATTTATTAGCTATGTGACCATGGGCAAGTCTCTTAATCTTTGTTTGCCTCAGATTCCTCAATGGTAAAACAGAAATAATAAGAGTACCTACTTTGCAGGGTAATTATGAACACCCAATGGGATAATATTTGTAAAACATTTGGCGTATTACCTGGCACATAATTAGTTGGTTGTTAGTTGTTGTCCTTTATTCTCAAAGAGGACCAAAATGACACTACTATGTTGGAATCAAGTTACAGTGTGTCTGACTCTGGCTGATTAACCAAGATGCTCTTAGAATGCTGACGGGTACAAATAGTCCATATGAACATTGGAGGGGGCGATGTCTCTAAATATTCACATTTCACATTTCTTTTGAGTTACTATAATTCTTCTTTGTTCACAGAGCACAGAGCCTTCTTTGATCAGGGCACTCCATGTTGGGTGCTCCTTTGTATGAATTTCCCATGTCACAAATTAGTTCTATAGAGAGACTTTTAGAGTGTCTTTGTATTGATTCTTCTGACCACCATGTAAGTACCCTTCTTTCAAGAGCTCTCTGTAGAATTGACTCTTAGGCGAATGTACATTTGGCATTTGAACAACATGGCCATCCCATTGGAGCTGTGTTCTCTGCAGAAGAGTTTGGATGCTTGGCAGTTTAGCTCAAGAAAGGACCTCAATGTCAGGTACTTTATCCTGCCAGGTGATCTTCAGAATTTTCCTAAGAAAATTCAAATGGAAATGATTCAGTTTCCTGGCATGGCACTGGTATACTGTCAAGGTTGCATAGGCATACCACAATGAGGTGAACACAATGGCTCCATAGACCTTCAGTTTAGTAGTCACTCTAGTTCTTTTCTTTCCCACACTTTCCTTCAGAGCCTCCAAAACAGGGAGCTAGCTAGGGGAATGAGTGCATCAACCTCATTATCAATGTGTACATCTCTAGAAAGTATATCACCAAGGTAAGTGAACTGATCCACAGTATTCAAAACTTCTCCATTTTGCTATAACCAATGGTTCCATGTATGGTACACAGTAGGTGTTATATAAGAGCTTATTCCCTTCCCTTCCCCCAATTCCAACAAAAGTCACTGTAGCAAAGCAATAGTACTGCAATATAATTATGGATCACCACCAGAAGAAATGACCATACTTGAATTTATTTCAATTTATTTTGTCTATAGTCTTTCCTCCAAACAAAAAAAAATGAGATCCCAAGAAATGAAATAATTTTTTTGTATTCTAAATTTTCCTTAATGAGTTCTATGCTGCAATCACAATGTACAGTAAGTTATACAGGAAAATTAAAAGATTTTATGATTTTTCATTTATTTATTCTTCTAAACATCCAGAAATTGGAACTATACAAGACTTCCTTTTTTATATTACTTTTTTGCAAACACCCTACTCCACTTGTAGTTTCTACTCTAGTTCTCATCATAATTGATTTACCTGGAGCTGCTTCTCAGTTCCCCCTTTAGTTTACCTGCATCCAGGCTGTCTCATCTTCATAACACTTCACACTTATGCCTTCGTAAGTCACACATGTGAGAAACCATGAGTCATGTCACTTCCCTAGACAAAAGTCTTTAATAGCTTCTTTTATCTTGTAGAAAAAAAGCCAATTCCTGGTATTTAAGACCCTGACCAGTTTCTCAGGTTTATTGCACATGATTCATCTTTACATGATCTATAATCCCCAGATCTGAGGTGCCATCTGCTTCCTGCATTGTCCACGATGGCCAGAATGCTCTCCTTCCTTACCTCTGCTTCTTAAAGTCCTTCCCTTTTTTTAAAAAAAAATCTTAACAAATATGATAAAATGGGCATTTCCATATGGATAGTAGACCAGAAAAAGAGTACTGTATATGAAGCTACAGGTTTTGAATATGTACAGATTACTTTTCCTTTGTAGCTAAATGATAATTTCCACCTGTAGTTTTTAAAACTGCTCTACATTTTGTGCTTCTTTCCCTTTTTCCTCTGTTCTTTCCTCTATATTTTAAAATTCATTTTTATTTTTAAAGTATTTTTAAATTATGAAGCATTTATGTTTTCTCCCTCCCACTCTCCCTCTTCACAAGAAGAAAGAAAAAAAATATTTGTATCATCTAAGCATAGCTAAGCAAAATAAATTCCCACATTGACCACAGCCAAAGATGTGTTTCTCATTCTACATAGTAATTCATCATCTCTCCTCTGTCAAGAATTAGGTAGCATTTGTCATCATAAATTTTCTGGAATCATGATTGATCATTGCATTGATCAAAGGTCTTAATTCTTTCAGAATTGTTCATTTTAAAAATATTCCTCTTTTGTTATTTGTTCTGATTCTGTTCATTTCACTCTGCATCAGTTTTTACAAGTCTTCCTGGGTTTCTTTGAAACTGTTTCTTTATTTCTTACAGCACAAAAAATATTTTTTATTAAATTTATGGTGGCAAAGAACCAGAGTCCTTCTCTTCTTTCAAGCTTCAGGGCAGGTACCAGATACTCTATGAAGGCCTTTCAGATCATAGGATCATAGAATTAGAATAAGAAGGGACTTTAGAGTTGTCAAGTCCAGCCTCCTCATTTTACAGGTGAAGAAACTGAAGACTGGTTAAGGGATTTGTCTGAGGTCATACAACTTCTAAGTTTCTGAGGCAAAATTAGAATTCAGATCTCCTGATTTCTGGTCCAGTGTCCCATTCACTATTCCACTAAATCTATGATCTTATCATCCCCAGTAAACTGGAAGCTCCTTCAGAAAAGAGACTAAAAGAAGAAGCAAGCCCCCATATCCCCATTTTATTTCCCAGAATTCAGTAGTAAACATAGTAAACACTTAATGTACTGAATGAAATTTAAATGCTTATAAGTTACTTTCTCTTTTTTTGCTTTTTTGTTTGGAGGGGGGAAGGTAGGGCAATAGGAGTTAAGTGATTTACCCAAGGTCACACAGATAGTTTTTTGTGTTAAGTGTGTGAGGCCAGATTTGAACTCAGGTCCTCCTGACTCAAGGGTGGGTGCTCTATTCACTGCACCATCTAGCCACCCCTTATAGGCTACTTTCAAAGGGCTAAAACACTGTTAAAATTGTCTATGTGTGTTCTTATGCACACAGAGGAGTAGTTTGATTTGTCAAAGTGGTATTTCTTTTTTGTATCCTGGTGTACTACAATGTTAATGGATTGTTGTAAGGGCTGTGAAGTTGTTCAAGTATGAAAAGTGCTACATATCCCAGAGTGTCCTAGTTCCTGAGAAACTGCATATCAAGAGGATGAGCAATGATGCTGCTACTTTGGCTGTGGATTTATGTCCATACAAGATGACAAGATGTGGGTGGCTAGATGGCGCAGTGAATAGAGCACCAGTCCTGGAATCAGGAGGATCTGAGTTCAAATTCGGCCTCAGACATAACACATACACACACACACACACACAAGTAGCCGTGTGACCTTGGACAAGTCATTTAAGCCCAATTGCCCTCCAAAAAGCACAAAAAAAATTTTTTTTTTTAAATTAAAGATGACAAGATGATTCAGAGCATCCTGGAGATGACTTGCCACCAGGGTAAGCAGTTCTCAGAGCAGCCAAATAAAAAGTTTCATGGAGACATTAGAAGAAAGGTGGCAAGAGGGACTAGTGAGAAGCAGTTTTCAAGCAGCAACACTCAGGTTAACTGTATCAAAAGCTTAAATGTCCTGCCACCATGAATTTTAGAGATACTTGTTTCCCTACCAGTCTAGGAAAAAAATGAGGAAGAGGTTGCTCCCATTTGAGAATGTATGTGAACCACTTCTTTGTTATCTTACTATGTGTTTCAGTTCCCATGAAATTTTTACTAACTTAGTGTTATCTTTTGCCTGGGTCCTGTTGGCATAGTAGGTGATCAAAATCTGAGTGAATTTAGAAGTTCCATGTTTCAAAGCAGTTGGGATAAATAAGTTAGATGGGGTAAGCTACGATACACAACACCCCTGAAGTTTGAACCATAATATATTTAATTCCAGAGAAGAGTGAAAAGGAGTTATTTGATTCCAAAAATCTGTTTTAATGAAATGATGGTTTTCACCCAAAATGGGAGTTATTTGAATTAGAAATTGAATTTGAATTAGAAAAACAAAAACACATGGCAAGGGATAAGGATTACAGGTGGACAGCCAAAGTCCTTTACTGGTAAGCTCATGATGTCCAGAGAAATCAAGGTAGACCTCCTCCACAATGAGTATGGGAAGACATAGAAAGCATGGAGGGGCACGAAGTCTGCATCACTGGAGGAGCTCCCAAATTGATGGGATGCTAGACTGTAATGGGAATAGAAATTTGAAGATCTTCCCTGCCCCTTAATAAGCCTAAGTAAATTTGAGGACCTTCTCTGATTTGAAAATATACTCTGCCCCCTAATAGGCTGAATGTGGTCCCATGGTGCCTGTGGTGGGAAGAGTTTGATGAAAGGTGGAGTGGAACCCACAGGAGAAGCTTCCTTAAGGGAGACTTCCTTTTGAAAGGCACAACTTTCCTTACTTTGTAGTCAAGTAGGTCATGAGGGTTGTGATGTTCTCTGACCCTAGAGAAGGCTATATATACCTCTGAGGTGAGGTTTTGCTTTGGGGCTCACTTTGGGAAGAGTTGTGTGATTTGGCCAGTCAAAACACTGGGCGGCCATTGAGCCCCACTGCTTTGAAAACCCAGATGTTGGTGCTTCTCTCTCTGGTAACTAACTATATGTCTATGATGGTTAGACAGCTAGAACCCCTGTTTGTTGGTCTGCTGAATTGTATTATTTCCTCTGACTTTTTTGTGTGCTTGTAACTTCTCTTTGTATTCTCTGAAGTTCAGGGTGCTAACTTTTTACCCTGAACTGGGTAAATGACATATGTTTGATTAAAGTAAGATTGTTAATAACCCTTTTTGAGTTGCTTTTTCTTTAGAAAAACAGATCTAAGAATCTGTGCTAGCAGCCATCCTGGGTATTCTAGGGTGCTTGCTGTTACATAAATCCACTTGAGTAGTTGAGGCAACTAACATTTATTAAGTATCCTTAAAGTGTCATATACTATGCTAGGCAAAATCTCAGAAGGTCATCTCAAATATCTCAAAAGACCAGACTTCTGAGCACAGAATTAGAAAATTTAAGATATCAAAGGGTCCTCTAATAAAAACTAGTCTTTATCTCTAGTTTGAGGCAGGAGAATTAGTTCCATGCTGATTGACCTGACACTGAAGTAACTGCGCCATGGGTTTTGATTTCAAGAGTCGCAGGGATGTCTAAAATACTGTCACAATTCTTCCAGTTTAAGGTCTCAGTACTAAAAAGTTCCAGTATCCTTGGGAAAGAAAACACTTTAAGGTTATCCTTTTTTTTGGTCTTGTTTGCATCAAAGAGTTATTGAGAGGATCAAACAAGATGAAAGTACATAAAAAATCTTTGTAAACCTTAAAGCTATACAAATAGAATTATCATTTGCAGTGCACATTAATGCGAGTAACATTCAAATCATTTTCTGAAAACGGTTTTGACAAGAGATGGTGCTAGATGTCTGACTGAAATGGAAAGCTAGAAGGAAGTGCCATTGAGAGAATGAAAAGAGGAAACAGGAAGGCGAAGAAGGATCTGAACCTTTGCCCTACTTCACAGTTTATTCTAAGGTGAGTCCCTCTCCCAAGTACGGTACTTCAAAAACATCAATAGAAATTGCTTTTATATAAATAGATCTTTTGAGTCTTTGAATTTTAAAAAATGAGCTTAAAACACCAATGACAGCATAGTATAGAGGATAGAAATCTGGCTTCAGAGTAAGGAAGACTGACTCCTGTCATTCAGGTCCCTGTTCTGAATGCACACACACACACACACACACACACACACGCACATAATATATACATACACATATCTTGGGAGTGTACATACATACACACATGCATGTGTGCATGCATAATGCCTATATATACATAAATATACATATGCACGTGCATATACATACATAAACACACACATATATACTATGTATGTGTATGTGTGTATGTACGTGTACGTGTATGTGTACATGTATATGTATATGGAGTGATCTTGAGTGAATTTCTCAGTTCTCAGAGGAAGACTACAAGTTACAAGACAGGTACAGATCTGAACTGGTAGGGACTTTCTTCACTGGGAAGTTCCCATTATATAGTAAGCATTTATTAAATGTTTGTTGACTGAAATAGCAAGTCTGATTTTTTTAAAGCCTATCTGGAGGTTCTTCATAGCATATTAAGGTCAGATGTCCTCTGGGAAGGCATGTGTGTCCTGCCGTGATCTGTCAACCTCAAAATGACCCTTTCTCTCTTTCCAGTCAGGTTTCCCCATCTTCCTGAGCACAATTCTCTTCCGCTAGAGGATAGGGTATGATGAAAAATGCATCTTAAGACTAGAACTTCTGCAAAGGACAGCTTATTTGAATGAACATGAAAAGCTCTTGGCTTCTTATTGAGCAGATTTGGTATTAGTATTTTTGCTCCTATCATATTCAAATGAAAATACTTAACAGATTCAAATTTATTTTTTAATAATTCAATAAAAACACAGAAGTAGAAATGAACTCAAATTGATCAAGATACTGTTCTTGTGTTGGCCAGCCATAAATTTGTCCCTTCATTTTGGCAGCATCAATGCTAGTGTCAATAATGACAAAGATTCTAAAGAATTTCCTTCTCTGAGGTCCCAGGGTACAGTGAGAAAGGCGATTACCTGGGAGTCAAGAGGAATGGGTTGTTTGGCTCTGCCATTAAATGGGCGCACGGAGACTTACCTCGGCTCTAACTAGCAAGTTCAGTGTTCAAGGCAACAACACACCCTAAAGCTCTCTTCCAAGAGCTTTGTAACTCAAGATGTGAAAATAACGTAAGAAGTAATTAAGGAAAATTCAGTTGGTCAGGCTAGGAGAACCAATTACTACAGCAATTATGAATTGTGCCCTTTAAATTGTAGTATCCTGGGGCACTTGAGTCTTCTTTCCACAGTGATGACTGTGACCTCCTCTCTCTGGGCCTTGGTTTAGTTATCCAGGAAATAAAAGGTTGTACCAGATGATACATGAAGTACCTTTCTCTTACATTCCATGAAAAGAACCAAATCAATCAATAAGAATATATTAAACACCTGCTATTTACCAAGCATCTTGTTATATTCTGCACAGAAAAAGACAAAAGTGAAACTGCACCTACTCTCTAGGAACTAACTTTTTTTTTTTGCAGGAGGGAAGGCAGGGCAATTGGGGTTAAGAGACTTGCCCAAGGTCATACTACTAGTAAGTATTGAGTGTCTAAGGCCAAATTTGAACTCAGGTCTGCCTGACTCCAGGGCTGGTGCTCTAGTCACTGCACCACCTAGCTGCCCCAGGATCTAACTTTCTAACTGGGGACAGAATATGTGTATATATTTCTGCAGGCATAGACAAAACATAAGTGAGCTTGGGAAGGTAGGGATCTGGAAAAAGGCCTCATCCAAAAAAGTAATGCTTAAGCCAAACGTTGAAGGAAACCAGATATTCCAAGAGAAAGATGCAAGGAGGGAGTGCATCCCATGCTTAGGTAATAGCCCAAAGCACAGACATGGGAGACTGGAGTATATAAGGAAAAAGAATGCCAGTTTGATTAGACTTTTAGTACATAGATAAGAGTAATGCAAAAAAAAAAAGCCAAGAAGTAGAGAGGGATCAGATTGTGAAGAACTTTAAATGACAAACTAAAAAGTTTATATTCATTTCTAGAGGTAATAGGGAGCTAGACCTGTACTTGAGGAAATCTCTTTGGTAGCTTTGTGGAAGATAGATTTAAGCAGAATGAGGCTTGAAGCAGGAAGACCAATTAGCAAACTATCATAATTGCCTAAATGAAAGATCATGAATTCTGAAATTAGGGTGGTGGCTATGAGTAGGGAGAAGGGGATATACATGAAGAATGTTGTGGAAACTGGCAAGACAACAACAGATTGGACATATAGGGTGAGGCAGACAAATGACTCAAGGTTTATACTCACATTGTGAATATGGGTGATTGGAGATATGGTGGTGCCTTTGAAAGGAATTAAAGAAGTTCAGAAGAGAAGAGGGTGGAGGGTAGAGGCAGAAAATAATGAATTCCATTTTGGATATATTGAGTTTTAGATGCCTATAAGACATAGTCTGAAATGTCCAATAGGTAGAAAATGCAGGATAGCGGAGCATTGGGAGAACTACCCAGCACATGTAATCTGCTAAGTATAGGGAGATAAGATAGGGAGTAGGCCTGAGATTCACCGATATAGGGAACTTGTGGCTGATGAAACTCCCTGTACTAAGGCATGTTGGCAACTCAAGTCTTCTTAGTAGAGTTGCCCAGAGCAGGGGTCAGCAAACTACAACACAAAAACAGACAGAGGGTCAGATTTGGTTCTATCCTATCACCCTGTATCTCTCCTGCCCTTTGTGGCTAAACTCCTTAAAAAGACCATCTACAATAGATGCCTCACTCTCACTCTCTTTTTAACCCCCCTTTACGATCTGGCATTGGACCTCATCATTCTACTGAAACTGTTCTCTCTAAGCCACCAATTATCTTATAATTGACAAATCCAATGGCCTCTTCTTAATGTTCATTCTCCTTTACCTTTCTGCGGCCTTTGTCGTGTCGATCATCCTCTCCTCCCTGATATTCTCTTCCATCTAGGTTCTGGGGATACTCCTCTCAATTCTCCTCCTACCAATCTGACCATTCTGCCTCAGTCTCCTTCGTTGTATCCTCATCAGGGTCACACCATGTAACTGTAGGTCCTTCAGAGTTCTGACTAGGCCTTCTTCTCTCTCCCCTTTATCCTGTTTCAGCTTTCACGCACTTTGTTGTGGTGTCTTTGCCAGCAATTCTCATATCTCTCTATCGCACTCTAACCTCTTTGCTGACCTCCAATCTTGTATCTCTGGATGTCAGTAGACATCTTAGACACAACATGTCAAAATCTGAACTCATTATGTTTCCCTCAAAGCCATCCCCCATTCCACATACATCCACCTGCGCTATGACTGTAGAGGGGCAACACCATCCTCCCAGTTCTTCTTCACCATCTACGTGTCATCCTCGATTCATCATATCTCTTGCCCCTCATATCCGATCTGTTGCCAAGGCTGGTCAATTTCATTTTTTTAATAACATCTTTCAAATATGTCCCCTTCTTTTCTCCTCCACTGTGCTAGTGGAGGACCTATCACCTAATAGCTGGACATTCAATAGCCTGCTGGTGGGTCTATCTGCCTCAAGTTTCTTCCCACTCCAATCCATCCCCCATGATTTTTCTAAAGTGCAGGTTCAACCATGTCACTTTCTCCCCTCCCCTCACTCAATAAACTCCAGTGGCTCCCTATTGTCTCCAGGATGAAATATAAAATCTTCTATTTGACATTCAAAGCTCTTTGTAACCTAGCCCTCTCCTACCTTTTCAGTCTTCTTATACCTTATTCCTTGCCATGTGCTCTTTGATTCAGTGATGATCTTCCTTGCTGTCCCATAAACAAACCACTCCATCTCTCAGCTCCAGGCATGTTCTCTGCCTGTCTCCCATGCCTAGAATTTTTCCCATTTCATTTTTGCCTATTGGCTTCCCTGACATATTTAGTCCCAAATAAAATCTGATCTTCTATAGGAGATCTTTCCCAGTCCCTCTTAGTTCTTGTGCCTTCCCTTTGTTATTTATTTCCTACTTATCCTGTATTTAGCTCATTTGCACCTATTTGTTTGTTGGTTGTCTCTTCCATTTGACTATTAATTCCTTGAGGGCAGGGATTGACTTTTGCCTCTTTTTGTGTCTGCAATGCTCATCACAGTTTCTGGCACACAGTAGGTACCTAATAAATGTTTATTGACTGACTAATAGTTTGCAGGTGCCAGTTCTAGATAACTGAGAGTTTAAGTGATTTGCCCATGGCTATACAGTCAGGATGAATTAGAAGATAGGATTGGAATCTAGGTCTCTGTTCTGAGGTCAGTTCTATATCTGCTTTCAATATCATCTCTCATTTAAGTACAGAATTTGCAAAATCACCAAAAATTGCTTATTACAGATACAAATTAACTTCAACACCTTACACTCGTGAAGAAAACTCAGCAGAAATAACTGATATTATTCAAGGAAAACAGCATGTGTGTGGGCTTCCTGACTCTCCAGTAACATTCAGTGTGACCCCATTCCTCACAACAAAAAATATTATCTTATGAGCAAAAATGTTTGAGAACACTGGAAGCAGTGCCATAAGTGGCATGGGAAAAACAAGCATTTGCTAGGGGAATCACCATCTAGGGCAGTGGTTCTCAACCTGTGTGTTGTGTTCAATTTGTAACAATGAAAATACATCCCGCATATCAGTTGTTGTAAGACATACAAATGTAAAGTACAAGTGGTACCCATATCTTCTAGGGAAATGTGAGCGTAAGAATGACTTTAGTGAAAGGGGACAATAGATGTGAGATATGAAGTAAGAGAGGAAATACTTGTGGAATTAATATCTGTTATGTCTGAACTGTGAATGAATTGGGCTGGGACCTGTAAGACTGGAATTCCAGGTTCTCATTACAAGGTGCGGTCATACAGTCAAACTACAATGAATTAGACTGATCAGGTTTTTCACTCCCAGTTAGATTTGCCAGTGATCACACAGACAACAAGTTGGGGGAGAAGAGCAAAAAGGAGGACATCAAAAAAGACAGAGTGACAATAATTAATAGCCACCTAAATTTACAAGTAGCATCTCTGAAGAAAACTCTATATATTTAAAATGATATGAAAATTTTGTTACCCTAAGATATTTTGGGATCTATTTTGTTTAGCTGAAACAGCTTCCTTGTGAAAGTTTTCATGCTAGAGAAACACAAAACATGGTTAAGATCCACCCAGTTCCTCATGACTAGGATCGACTCATCAGCTTTTCCACACTAAAAGAACTATAAATGTTATTCAGCGTGTTATTTTATGACAAGGAGCCAAAAGCAGGAAAGGAATTTCTACAAGTGGAGGAATTCCAGTATTTAGGTTAATAATGGAGTCTCGTTACCATATAAAGGGATATATCATGAAAGACTAATGGTACAGTGAAAAAAACAAACAAACTGACTTTGGAGTCAGAGACCCTGGGTTTGAATTCTGCTTCTTCTACTTACTATTTGTGTAAACTTGGGCAACTCACTTAACCTCCCTGGGCCTTAGTTTCCTCATCTCTGAAATAAGGAAAATGTCCTGGATTGTCTCTGAGATGTCTATGATCTATTGATCTATTTAGACATCATCATGATTATAAAAATTTGAATTGTTACAAGGAAACTAAACCACCTTTTTTTCTTTTGCTCATTGTTTCTATCTCTTTTTTTCCAAAAAGTATTAACATTTATCAAAAATCATTGAAATAGTATAATGATTGGTAAAAATTGTTCATTCTGTGTTGGAAATAAAGCATGTAGTTCCTCATGTATAGTACATGAGACCCGTAGCATTCTGGAAACACGGCTGCACTTCTGGTGCCACAAAGCCTGCATGTCCAGAGGCCTGTACATGCCGGACAAAGGTTGCCAGAAGTGCAGCCGTGTTTCCAGAATGCTACGGGTCTCACGTACTATACGTGAGGAACCGCACGCTATATTTCCAACAATTTTGCTGACATTGACTTTCTAGGCTCATCAGCTCATAAAACTAGTACCAGAAAGAACCTTAGAGGTCATCCACTACAAGCCCCTTATTTCATAGCTGAGGAAATGAAGGCCCAAAGAGATATGGTATTTTGCTGGGGACTCCACAGGTAGTAAGTGGCAGAGCAGAAATTGGAACTTGGGTGCTATAACTCCAAGTTTAGCAGTCTCCTAATGATCTCACTATCTACCTTGCAGAATTGTGATGGAGAAAACACATACCACAACCCAGGGGCAGCTATAGAGCTCAGCAGATAGAATGCCAATATTAAAGCCAGTTTCAAACACTTACTTACTAGTTGTGCGACCTTAGGCAGGTTACTTAATCGATGTTTGTTCAGGAGGCAGCTATGTGGCTCAATGGATAGAGTTCTGAACCAGGAGTGAGGAAGACTTGAGTTCAAATGTGGCCTCAAATATTTGCTATGTGACCCTAGGCAAGTACTTTAACCTCTGTTTGTCTTAATACACAACAGAAGGAAGTGGCAAATCACTCCAACATCTAGTGTAATCCACAAGGTCATGAAGAGTTAGATACGAATGAACAACAACAACCACAACTGTTGACACACAAGTTTCCCAAACATTCCTCATGAGGAACCACAAGGATCATCGTTGAATTTTCTGCTCTCAGCCTTGCTGGTCTTAGCTTCATTCCAGGACAGGGTGGCACCTCTCCATCCAAAAGGGAGTGTTCAGATCTGTATTTCTACTTTGTATATTTGGATAGCATTATCTATAAGATACAAAAGAAATATGTAACATGGAATGTGTACTTTCAGAGCCACTTGAGTAAGACCTAATTTTTGAAAAACAATTGGATATTTAAACAAAACATCACCACCTTAATATGGAGATTGAAGTGTAATGGTAAGAGAGACATCATAATGTAATGGGTTTGGCTTGGAGTCAGGAAGACCCAAGTTCACATCCCAATTCTGATACACATTAGTGACATTGGTCAAGTCACTTAATATCTCTAGTCAACTCTCTAAGACTATAAGTTGCAAAGGAACATGCCCATCTACACTGATACAAAGAGTTTCTTCATTTGCTAGTTCCCTATACCAATGAAATCACAGATATAGTCTGTCCCTAATTATGGTACATGGTAGACTTGGGAAGGTGAGATTTGAGGAGAGTTAGAGATAGAATCCATAACAGAATGAGTGACCTCCCACTTCTCCTTAAGAATTTATTTTTGAGGCACACAAACAAGCTGAAATGTGTTTGAACATTAAGAAACAAAAGCAAGAAATCACCAAAGATCTGGAGAAGAGCTACTTGCCCTTGATGTCCTAATCTAGCGTTGGATTAAAATTTCTTACTTCAAAAGAATCTTCAGTGTTTAACTTCCTAGCTTGGAAAGGAAGCTTAGGATATTGATGAGAGCACCTCAAGAGAAGGGACTGTTTCATTTTTGTCCCTTTGTGCCTTGCACATAAGAGATTCTTAATACTTGTTGAAATGAATTGATCCCACTCAAAAAAATCCTATGGCCAACCTCCTACCAGAAAGTGATTCCTCTTTTCTAAATTTTTAAATAGCATTTTGGTCAAATTTTTCCTATCTAATTTGCATTGTGTTTATGTGTGTCCTGCCTTATCTCCCCTAGTAGACTATGAGTTTCTTAAAGGCATGCCTATATCTTATATTCATCTTTATATCCCCATGTCTAATAAAAAGTCTTCTATACAGTAGCACTTGCTTTGAACTGAGTTGACTCTAAGCTTAGCAAAGTACCTGGCATGCAGTAGATACCTAATAAATGTTTTGAAGTATATCATCAATTTCTCTCTCTTCCACCCTCCATTTCTTCCCTCAGTGGTTTATCTGAATAGAAAACCATGGAGATAATTCTCCTATCTGGGTTGGGCAATAGTTCAGTTCGAGACTTGGATCAAGGGGTGAGAGTAGGGGAGTACATGTACTATTTTCCTGATATACTCCTCCTGCATTGACTCCAGTAATCCCCCACCCTATTAAAGAAAGATCAACAGATGTTCAAACTCTTGAGTCACCCAGGCAGAGTAAGACTAGCATTACTGGCCCAATTCCCCAGGAGGCTTCCCACTTTCTTCCTCCTCTAGTTAGCAAGGATGAGCACTCATCCCCAACTCCTTGCCTTTACTGCCTATTCCTACTAGACCCAGAAAAGAAAATGTATGCATATCCACCAGATTTTACTGGGTGGGGTACCCTCCTTCATCTGAAACCTGAGCAGGATAGTCAATTCCATCTAGTGCAGTGGTTCTCAACCTTTCTAATGCCACAACCCTTTAATACAGTTCCTCATGTTGTGGTGACCCCCAATCATAAAATTATTTTTGTTGCTACTTCATAACTGTAATTTTGCTACTGTTATGAATTGTAATGTAAATATCTGATATGCAGGATATATTTTCATTGTTACAAATTGAACATAACAGGCTGAGAAACACTGATCTAGTGTCTAATGGATCTGACCTGTTTCCACTCTCTTCTTTGATTGCCCTTCAAATTGTATGTCCCTTCAATAAAGTTGACATGCTTTGCTATCATCTTATTTGCTCTGTGTTTGGTTATACTGGACCTTGGTACCTCATAACCTTCCTAAGTCAGTACTGACATCTCTCCAACATCGTCTTTCAAATCCTTCCTCTAGGGATGATCATCTCCTTTGTATCTGGGTGGGAGAGTACTTTCGCCAAATGCCAAGGTTGCCATTGTCATCACTAAGATGGTTCCTCAAGATGAAGAGAGGAATGGGGTGGGGGAATGGTGACTACTCACTTTTCAAGGGCCTAGATTTGTCAGCTGCTGGTGCCTGAGATCTCCACAAAAGAGATCTTCATAAAGCTTCATCCCTATCAGACTGATACCAGAATATATGCTATTAAAGTTTCTTTCCTTTCGTTGAGGGCTTTGATGGCCGATTTAGGGCAACTCCCCTTGGTATAGTGAGAAAAGCACTGGACTTGAAGTCAAAGGAGTCCTAGGTTTGAATCCCGCTTTTGCCACTAATTATGTGGCCATAGGCAAATCGGGTAACTTCTCTAATCCTCATCTATAAAATGGTCAGGATAATACTCATACTACTTGCCCCGGAGTTACTGTAAGGAAAATGTTTTTGAATCTCAAAGAGGGGTATAATTAATAATTGTAATGGAAAGAGCATTACTGTTTGCCTCAGTTCCTCATCTGTAAAATGAGCTGGAGAAGGAAATGGAAAACCACTCCAGTATCTCTGCCAAGAAAACCGCCAATGGAATCGTGAGAGTCAGGCAGGACTGAAATGACTAAACAACAATAATGTTCTGATTCTCCTTCTGACTTATAAGCTGTGCGATTCTGTCGTCACTTAACCTCTCTAAATCTGTTTTCTTATTTGTCAAATGGGGATAATTGATTACAGGGGAAAGAGAGATGAACTCAACGTCACAAGATAAGTTTAAATCCAAGCTCTGTCACTAATTACTTGTGTGGATTTGGGCAAATTTTTTAACCTCCCTCAGTTTCCTCAAACATAAAATGATAGGATTGGGTTAGATGATCTCTAAATTTCCCTATCATGTCTAGATTGATGAAATTATAGTACTTCCCTCACAGGCTATATTGTGAGGCTCAAATGAGATGGATACTCTTTGTATGCTGCCTCATAAATCTTAAAGCCCTAAATAAGCACGAGTTAATCTTATTAGATGAATGTGAGTAGATATTTATACCTTACTGTGATAGAAAGGGCTGAAAGCAGGCTTTGATAAATAGTTAGGGAGAATGAGGGAATCAGGTGCCTGAAGCTGGTGAGAACCAGGGCATAGGGTCAGAAAGGGGCAGGCAGGGTCCAAGAAAAGCTCAGACTCTTCGCTCACAGTTTTTTCCAGGGCCAGTAGAACAATATTCCATTTCCCGTCTTCCCCTCAGGCTAAATATCTTTTCAGAGAGTCATGTTAGGTTAGAATCTTCTTGCGGGTGGAACAAACAGGCTTTCTGTACAAGCAGTCAGAAGCCTGCCCACCAGTGTCATGCCAGAAAGACTCCCCATGCTTCTTCCTTCTACATCCTGAAATAAGGAGACAGGAAAAGGCTTGGGGAATCAGGAATCAGTGCTTCCCTGTAGGAGGCCCTGCCTCTTAAGCCTGTAGAATTGGTCCTGCCTATAGTGTTCTGGTCTTTATTTTCCAGACACGGTTTTTTTTAATAGTGTCATTTTTTCTTTTTTTTCCAATTAATTACTTTATTTATTTTCTTGTTTACATCATTCATTTCCACCAGATTTTGAGTTACAGAATTTTCTCCCCGTCTTTCTCCCACCCCCATCCCCAAAACAACAATCCCAAAGTAAAGCCCCTCCCTCAACCTGCTCTCTTCTATGTCCTCCCCCAATGGCCCTCTTACTTTCTGGTAGGGCAGGGAGGGTCTCCCTACCCCAGTACCTGTATATCTTAATTCCCAGTTGCATGTAGTTAAAGATAATAATTATAATTATACACACACACACACATTTTTTTTCTTAACATTTGATTGTAGAGCTTTAAATTCTAGATTCCCTCAGTTCCTCCCTTGTCACTCACCCCCACTGGAAGGACAAACAATTCAATACAGGCTATACATGTAATTACGCAGGACATTTCCACAGTGGCCATATTGTGAGAGGCTGATTTTATGTTCCTTCTTCCTATCCTGCCCCCCAACCCTGTTCTATTCTCTACCCTGTCCCTGTCCCT
>CM053593.1:243720838-243779030 GCA_028646575.1 Pseudocheirus occidentalis | reverse complement strand
TATATATGTATATATGTACATGCATATATATGACATGTACACAGATACATATAATTTCATACATTTCTCTATAATAGACAATATACTATATATAATAAATGATATCTTTCACATGCACAATATATATGTGTGTGCATATATATGATACTTATGCATATACACGTATATATAAGTATGTAGATATACCTGTGGCATTATATACATATATAATATTACTCCTTTTCTCCTCCTCCTCATCTCAATCATCCTTGACTTGACCCTGAGACCTAGTTGGCTAGGAAATCAGCTCTTCAAACTCAGGGACTGTACTCCCTTCACCTCTGTAAAGCATGCATTATGTATCATAGAACTACTTTTATTAGTATGGTAAGTACTCTCTCAAAAAGTATTTAGCTATCAAAGCCATCAAAAATGCTGGTGAACTCATTTCTTTGGTGACCAATATGCCCAGAAATGTTTATGGGATGAGATGGTAATAGAAAAGGCTTACCTAACTACACAAGAGTGACAAGCTTGGATGTCTGTTCTTAAGTGGAGGGTTAAAGGGAGAGGAGGAGTAAGTAATCTTTGCACTGAGATGAGACTCTTTGCTTCAGAGAAAACTATTTCTGAACACTTCTCATGTGTAGGTAGACATAGCCAATAAAGTAAAAAATGATGATTCTCCCTAAATTAATTTATTTTGCAGTATCATATCAATCAAACCACCAAAGAATTATTTTATAGAGCTACAATAATAACAAAATTCATTGGAAAAAAATGAAAAGTCAAAAATATCAAAAAAATCATTTTTTTGAAAGCATGAAGGAAGGTGGCCTAGCAGTACCAGATTGAAACTATATTGCAAGGTGATAATCACTGTTATTGCTGAAGAAATAGAATATTGGATCAGTAGAATAGATTAAGTATACAACACACAGGAGTAAATGACCATACTAATCTAATGTTTGACGGACCCAAAGATCCAGGTTTTGGGGACAAGAACTGACCATTTGCCAAAATTTCCTGGAAAACTGGAAAGCAATTTGGCAGAAATTAGACATAGACCAACATCTCACACTGTACACCAAGATAAGATCAAGATGGATGGACAATTTAGACATAAAAGGTAATATCCTAAGTAAAATAGGGGAGCATGAAAAAGTGTACCCATTAGATCTATTGCTAAGGGAAGAGATAGAGGAATACCTAACAAAAGCTAGAGAGCACCACAGTAAGTAAAATGAATAATTTTGGTTACATGAAATTTTAAAGGTTTTACACTAACAAATGAATGCAGCCAAAATTAGAAGGAAAACAGGAAACTGGAAGAAAAATTTACATCAATTATCTCAGAAAAAGGCCTCATTTCTCAAATACAAAGGGAATTGAGCCAAATTTATAAAAATATAAGCCATTCCCCAATTGATAAATGGTCAAAGGATACGGACAGGAAGTTTTCACAAGAAGGAATCTAAGTTATTACTATTCATCTGAAAAAATGCTCTAAATCACTATTGATTAGGAAAATGTGAATTAAAACAACTCTGAGATACCACCTCACACCTATCAGATTGGCTAACTTACAGGAAAGAAAAATGACAAATGCTGGAGGGGTTATGGAGAAATACAGATACTAATGAGCTGTTGGTAGAGTTATGAACTAGTCCAATCAATATGGAAAACAATTTAGAACTATGACCAAAGGGTTATAAAACTGTGCATACACTTTGACCCAGCAATACCACTAATAGGTCTATATCCCAAAGGGATAAAAGAAAAGGGAAAAGGACCTATTTCTACAAAAATATTTATAACAGCTATTCTTATTGTAGTAAAGAATTGAAAAATGAGGGAATAGGGGAACAACTAAACAAGTTGTAGTATATATGATTGTGATGAAATACTATTGCACCATAAAAAAAAAATGATGAGCAGGATGATTTCAGAAAAACCTGGGAAGACTTATGTGAACTGATGCAAAGTAGAGTATGAAGAACTAGAACATTTTACACAGTAACAAGAATATTCTATGGATGCTCAACTGTGGAAGACTTAGCTACTCTGACCAAGGCAGAGATACAAGATTCCAAAGAACCTATGATGAAAATTTCAGAGAAAGAACATTATAATGAACTCCAAGAACAGATTAAAGTGTACTTTTTAAAACTCTCTTTTTTTTGGTTGAGTATGCATATGTTTTCTTTTGAAACATGGCTAATATAGTAACACGTTTTCCTCGATTTCACATGTATAATTAATGTCATATTGTTTGCCTTCTCAAGAGGTAGGGAGGGGAAGAAAGGAAGGAATTTGGAATTTAAACTTTTTTTAAAATGATTGCTAAATAATTTTTGCATGTAACTGGTGAAGATTTAATGAAATAAAGCCATATTTTTAAAAAAGCAATATTGTTGAACCCAAGTGTTCTTTGTTTTGAGGCAAGCTCTTTATTCACTTTATCATATTATCTCTCTTCAGTCAATGGATTTTTAAAAATAGGGCAGATTGCTATAATCTTCATCAGTTCTTCTAATTTGTGTTAATCTGCTCTGCTACCCTAAGCAGTTGATGTTCCCAATTCTCAGACAACTGATTCATCAGTGACTGGCAGTTAACCATTATGTTATGCAAAATAGCATTTTTCTCATTTTCCTTGATTTCTAAAATAATATAAAATAACATTTCAAAATATTCAAAACTGTGTTTTTATTTAAAATGTTCATTAATTGTTTTCATTTTTAAAATTTGTGTACCAGGAAGTGCTAGACAGGATTGCTAATTAGTACTCATCTCTGCACCAGGAGTACAAAGGCAGGTCACTCTCAAATGTGGGTTAAAGGTGCTGTGATTTTCACTTCCTGCTGTGTCTGAAGGAGTAATAATGATCTCTCCAGAATTCATCGCTGTGAATCAGACTATCACACACAGCATCATCAGATCATGACTCTAGAGCTGTAAAGGACCTCAGAGGTCATCTCATCCACCCAGGCTTATAGTTAGAGACAAAGCACAGTCAAGCATCTTCTCCTTTCTGCTGCAACACTGTTTTGTCATTCCTATGTATTTTCCGGTTGGGCCACCTTTTACATTCTTTCTCAGGCATTTACATCCTTCAGATTCCTTTAGGTAATTATGATTTCCTTCCCAAATCCTCACCCAGAGAAGGTGTACATATTCAATTCTCCTTACGTTATCCCCCAGTTAGGACTCAGTTAAATTAGTTTTGCTCTCAAATTCACAGAAAATATGATTATATTCTTAAATCAACCTTTCCTGGTGTTCAGTAAATTCAGCATTTTAATATAGCATTTACCCTTTCTAACTTTCCTCCAAGATTGTCCAACCAGGATGCTGATATATCATCTGCTCCAGCATTTCAGAAGAATAATTTTTTGGTCAAGCAGGTGTAGCTGACTTGTGATTAAGGGGTTGTTTTGCCTTTGGCAAAATGAAGATTGTGTAAACACCTCTGAATCACACACTGAGCAACTCTAAGTGTGAGACAACAGGGCAGTAACAGTCATAATGATGAAAAATAAACCAGGGTGAGTTACAAGATGACTTTTCAAGGTCACTAAGATTTTGTGTTTCTTATTAAAAGAAGAAGAAATGGTATTTAAAGGCAGCAAGGTCACTCTGGGGCTAAAGACTTAAGAACCTTCTCATTGTAAAGACCCGAACTGATGGTGTAGTGGGTAGAGCCCTGGACCTGGAGGCAGAAGGGCTGGGTTCACATAATTATTGGTTTTGTAAATTTAAGCAAGTCACTTAACCTCTCTAGGACTCAGTTTTCTCTTCACTAAAAAGAGAAACTAATAAATTGGTCCTGACCTCGAAATTTCCTATAAGCTCTAAATCTGTGATTTTAAGATTTATACTTACTTTCTCACAACTATTTCATTAGTGCCTTTCTTTGATTTTTTTTTCAGTTGTCTCTGTCTCTGAGTTCCAGTCAGGTAATAAGCATTTATTAAGTGCCTTCTAAGTTCTAGGTACTGAACTAAGTGCTGGGGATACATGAAAAGCAGATGACAATTTCTGTCTCATGGACATTTCCCACTGGATATTTCATAAGCATCCCAAACAACTCAATATCTTTCCCTCTAAACTCCGCCCTCTTCATAATATCTTTCTGTTGAACACCTTCCTTCCAGTCACCCAGATTCACATCCTTGGAGACTCTTTGACTCTTCTCTTACCCTTACCACCTCCCCCTCCCCAAATCCAATGAGTTACCAAGTCCTATTGATTCTATCTCCTTGTCTTCACTCAAAAGGCCACCACTCTAAATCAAGTCTTCATTACTTCTCACCTCCTAGTTTCTGATCTCTCCTCTCTCTCATCTCCCTTACCACAGAGGCTCAACCAGCTTGAGAATAACTGACAGGTTTCAAATCTATTGGTGAGTTAGGGGAATGTCTACCCCAAGTATGTGAAGACTTCTGCTGGAGGAATGGGTGGACGAGAACAATACATTCTAACAGTCATGAACATAACTGAAAGGGGCACTTTGGATGAGAAACTGAAAATGCTGAGGTCATCCACTGCATCTCTGGCCATTGCCAGTCATCTTAACTTTTATCTTACCACTGGACTTTAATGACTGTGGAAGAGATAAGCTGACAACTTTGTTTAACTCTGCCTCACTTAAATCCAATTCACCCTCAAGTCACGACATCACCCATGCTGTCATTGGTCCTCTTCCAAAATGTTGGATGAACAACAAGCCAATGAAATCATAGGTCCAGCCTTTACCCTTATTTCCTCTGGGCAAGGCACTATGCATATGAAGAAAAAATGAAAAATGATATCTTTCTTCAAAGAGTTTAAATTCGACTCAGGAGATATTTGAAAAACAGATTATGTTTATAAATGATAATTTGAAGAGCAAACAGCACTTCTTCGTTACTTTGGCCTCATAGAGTCCCTCTTTTTCTTTAAGATGGAACTCAAGCACCATCTTCTCCAAGAGGCTTTTCCTGATCCCCCTTCCCTGCCAACTTCTTTTGTACTCCCTGCCAAACTACTTCATATTTAGCTATTTTGTAAATATTTGTATTTATTAAATTTCTATTTGTTACATTTTTTGCATGTAACTGTTAGAAAGTTATCTCTTTGAAAAAAGTATTGTTTTTACTCTTTATGCTTAGATTCCTGGCGCCTTGTGCAATGCCTGGCACCTAATGTATGTTAGCACTTAAATACTTCTTGAGTGATTAATTGATTGAATTTTATTCTTGAACATCTTCCATCCCTCCAGGCTAAGTTCCTCTGTAGAATTTTAGTCCAAACGGTTTTAGCAATCCTTCCTCTGAAACCTCTGAAATCAGAATTCCCAACATATAAGATACATGACATGACCACTTAGATTAGGATTTGTTCTGTGAAGTTTGAATTCAGTCAAAGGGCCACACTTGAAAACCTAGTGGGCCACATGTGACCCTGAAGCCACAGGTTCCCCACCACTGGGACCATGCCCTTTCACACTGTCCCACACTTCCTTGAGTGATTACTTCCTTTCCAAGGTTCCCATCATTTCTACCAAAATAATTAGTTCCTTGGTATTAATGAGAATCAGATCTGGTATAGAATTTCCCCTTGTTCTTCTGCTTTTTAAGGATGAAATTATCCTTAAAAGAAATCATAAATTAGTAGTTTCCCTGCTTTTGGGAGGGGAAACTCCAGCAGAATTCATGTGGCAAGACTGAGAGATAAACAGGATATCTTATCCAAGGGAAACAATATCTTTTTATTTTGGCAAGGAGTAGGGGATCTAGACCTGTGGTTTCATCATTGAGGATAACTATCTGTATAGAAATTCAGTTCTACCAATGCAAATCAGCAAGTCCTCTGTAATCATAGTCCTAGGCACTGACATCTTATTCAGGTTCACACGGGTAATTTGTCAAAGTAGCACTTGAACTCCCACCTTTCTGGCTCTAAGGCCAATTCTATATATATATCTTGCCCCAGCTGCCTCTCAGAATACACTCTTCTATGAATTTAAAATTAAAATTCATATCAAGAGTTCTTTCATTAAGAACTACGAATGTATTTTTAAAAAATATTTTGATAATTGCATTTCGGTATAATTGGTTCCCCTTTTTTTTTAACAAAAAAGTTTTATTGATGTGTCTTATTTTACTTTACAAACATTTACAGATTACCCCCAGTCCTTAAGAGATCTCTGGTAATAAAATAAAACAATTACACAAAGCTAACAATATAGTGACTACATTTGAAAGTGAATGCAATATTCCAAATTTGTAGCAGATGCACTATCCCCACACTTAATTTAAAGAAAAAAATTTTTTTTAATTCACAGGAGTCTGTTTTGTCTTCTCCCAGTCCTACTCCCAGTGGAAGAGAGAGAATTGAAAATTTGTCTATGTACTGAATTTTTAGTCTAGTTCCTCTTTAACTAATGAATTTACTGAGGCTCTATAATACTATAGTAAACCCTTTCAACATTTGTTATATGCTTATTAACAATCAGATTCAGAAGGGCTTGTGATGAAAAATCCCTCTAGAGAGGGAACTGATGAACTCTGAACTTATATATTTAAGTATAATTTTTTTACTTCATTTTTCTTGCTTTTTTGCAACATGGCTAATGTGGAAATATGTTTTACGTGATTTCATGTATATAATTGATATATCGCTTGTCTTCTCAATGGGTAGAGGAAAGAGAGAATTTGCAACTCAAATTTTTAAAAATAAATATTAAAAATAAATAAAGAGTACATTCGTTTTACAACATATTGCTGACATGTTTTAAATGGGTGTGGGAAACAATCAATTAGGACCTGGATTTCAAGTTAAAAGAATCAACAGAATTAATCAAATCAAAATCAATTTTTTTGATTAAACAACTAATTTTGAGAGGCAAAATGGCCCCTTATAATAGCTGACCATGAGAAAAAAACGGCCCAGAGTTAGGCATAGCTAATATATTCTTCCTTGAGCCATTCTATGAAAACACATTCTCCATCTTGTATATTTAATTAAAGCCAGTGAGAATCAGATTTAACTGATAGAAAGCAGGTTGTTTTGTGTTGGGATGGAGACCAGAAAGAGATAGATAGACACGGCCCTACTACACCTAAGGCAGCAGGACAAAGATTATGCGGCTCCTATCCATGTGGGCAGCAGGTCTCAAGGATGAGCCTGTGATTAACCCCACAGCTCAACGGAAATCCTCTAAGGGGACTTCTTTCTTTAATCAGCCCAGTGAAGCCACTATGGCTTTCTGGCCAGCTTGGTATGTAAATTCCTTGCAAAGACACTAGAGGGAGATGGAAGACTGAGATAAGAGCTGAAACAGGAGAAAAAGACTTGAAATTAAGTAATGATGAAAGCTGAAGTGGAAGGTTGCTCACTGGAAGGCATCCTATTGACAAGAATAACAGGAGGGAGTTAGCTTACTAATTATGCTTGGTCAATTTACATTAACCTCAAAATCCCAGGAAATAGGAAGGCGAATGGGGAATTTTAGACCTGAAAGGCCATGAGCATTGTTATTTAATTACCATCTCTGTTACCTACTCTTTCTTTCTAATATAATAATACCTTAGGATCACAGACTGAACCCGAGAAAGGAAGTTGGAAGCTGTCTAATGCAACTCCTTCATTTTACAGAGGTGGAAACTGAGGGCTTGATCAATGTGTTTGCTCCCAGTCACACAGATGTTAAGGGATACAACCACGATTTTGACAGCTCTCTTTCTCATTGAAATACTCTGCCTCCTCTCTGGAGGCTGTTGCAATTATCCTGGAAGTCATCCCAATTTTTTTTTTTTTAAATGAGTTTGTGCTTGGCAATAGATTGGATGAGTATGTGGGTATGAAAGTTTCTACAGGACACAAATCACCTTATCATGCTTGCTCTTTATACTTTCCCAATAAAAGCTGAAAACACTCTTCCTTCAACAAACTTATGTTGACATTTTTCCTCAGAACTTTACTCTCTGAGTTAAATGTTGCTGTGATCATCACTTTTAGTAGCTGAAAAGCTCTGTATATGGAGCCTCATTAATTTGTTGTTGTTCAATTATTTCAGTGGTGGCTGATTCTTCATGACCCCAGCTGGGAATTTCTTGGCAAAGATATCGGAGTGGCTTGCCATGTCCTTCTCCAGCTCATTTTACAAATGCAGAAAAGGAGGCAAGTCGGATTAAATGACACAGCTAATAAGTATCTGAGGCAGGATTTGAATTCTGGAAGATGAGTCTTCTTAGCCCCAAGTCCGGCTCTCCATTCACTGCAGCACCTAGCTGCCCCCAGCCTCATTAAATGCTATTGCTAAGTAGAAACTCCTAGGTTTGGTATTTAGAGCCCTTTACAATCTGGATCCACACAGTCTTTCCAGGTAGTTACCCATGATCATCCCTCATGCATTCTGTGCTTCAATCAGATTGATCTGTACCCCACACATGGGTCTCCATCTCCCACTCTATACCTTCCCCAGGATGCTCTCTCTGTCTCAAAAGCACATCTTCACATTAACCTCTTGAAATCTACAGATCCTTTCAAGATTCAGCTCAATAGACATTGCTCAGTTTTTAATTCCCCACTCTACCCCATCCCCAATCACTTAGCATTTATTTTACATATACCCCAGTATTGACTTACTTGCCAACATGCTGGATCCCCTCAGTAGAATGGAAACTCTCAAGGGCAGGTACTGATTCACTTTTGTATGTGTCCCCATTATCTGGCACAATGCCTGGCACATGGCAGAAACTAAAATGCTTGTTGAATGATTGATTAAAGTCCACATCTTATCACTTAATCACTAAGATCACTTAATAACAAGGTGATTTTATTACCTTATTAACCAAAACTCCATAATTAGGGTCCAAAGTCCTCATGTCTGCCTGGTGTCCATTTAAGAACTACTGGGAAAAAGAGTGTTCAGACATCATTCCAATGGGACACGTGCCCATGCTCAGTTGTTTGACTACGATGCCTAGCATCACAGGGGGAATTGGCACAACTTTTTTCATCCCAATAGAACAGGAGCAGAATTGCATTGGCAACAAACTCCTGAGCATAGGTACAATGGATAGAGAAGCCACAAACAGTCCCCACTTAGGTCACCACTTTCAATGGCTCCATACCTCTGCTCCACCCTAACAATGGACACTCAAGTCATTTTTTCCTCCCTAAAATTAATTTGTTTTACTTTGTATATGTTTTATATTAATTTCTCTGTAAATATCCCCCAGTGGACTATCAGTTCCCTCAGGGCAAGGATAGTTTTGGTGGGTTTTTGTCTGCATTTCCTCAGCACTTGGTACATAGCATCATGTTCAGTCATTTTTTCAGGCATGTCTGACTCTTCATGACTCCATTTTGGGTTTTCTTGGCAAAGATACTGGAGTCGTTTGCCATTTCCTTGTCCAGCTCATTTTACAGATGAGGAAACAGAGGCAAACAGGGTTAAGTGATTTGCTCAAGTGTCAGAGAGCTAGTAAGTATCTGAGGCAGGATATGAACTCAGATCTTCCTGAGTCCAGGCCCTGTACTCTATTTACTGTACTACCTCTCTGCCCCAGTACAATGATTTATAAATATGCCTTGACCTGAACTTAATTAAATCAAATTGTAGGTTTTACTCCATAGGGTGTACTGGTTTGGTTAATTCATACAATATGCATTGTCACCTTAAATTAAGCTAAATTATTCCCAAGCATGACCAATCTCATTATTGTCATGACCCAATTTAAGGAATACAGGGCATGACCTCTGACCAAATAACCTCTCACTGCCTGATGCAATACTTAGAATTCTAACATTGTAGTTCTTCTGGACTTTGGAGGTGTTCTGGTGCCAAGTTTGCAATTTAAATACATATCTCCTCCTTCGCATTCTCTTTCTAATCTTTAGGTCATCTGATCCATAATCATTCATATTAATAAGGTTTGCAAAAGACTTTACAATTTTTATCTCATTTGATCATCACTACTACTCTGGGAAGAAGGGATAATAGATTTTTATTATCTATAAAAATGGGTATAACTCTACCCATTTTATGGATAAGGAAACTGAGGCCCAGAGAGGTTAAGTTACTTGCCCAGGGTCACATAGCTAGTGTACACCTGAGGCAGACTTTCAACATAGGTCTTCCTGACCCAAAGTCCCAGTATATTAATCTACTTGACCACAGTCTTTTAACATAGATCCCTCTATCAGTGCAGTTTGCAATCCCGTGTCAGTCTTCTCATCCTGTGTAGGATTTTATACATATTCATACCTGAGTTTTTTTTACAAAAGAGTCACCCGTGGTGCTAAGGGCTTCCTCTTGGTGTTTTTATGTGTCATTCTGTTCCTCATGCAACATGCTCTATCTCCCAGATCTGTTTATTGGCACTTGGATGGACCCTGGAGTTTTCTACACTCTTATTTCTACCTCCTGGATTCCCTGGCTTCCTTTAGGTCTCAGCTAAAACTCTACCTTCTGCCAGACGCCTTTCCTGAACCTCCTGACTCCTAAGGCCTTTTCTCAGGTGTTATCTCCACATTGTCTGGTAGATATCTTGTGTATACATAGTCATTTGCATGTTGTCTCCCCCATCAGACTGTGAGCTCCTTGAGGGTAGGGATTTCTTTTTCCTTTATTTGTATCCCCAGCACTTTGCAGAGCGAATGGTCAGAGAAGGCACTAAATAAAAGCTTCTTGACTTGACCCAACTTGTGTTTACCAGTAAGTCGCTGGGACTGCCTAGAAAGTTATCTCTTATGACTGGTCTATCTTGTTCCTGATCATGCATTTCTTTTACAGCATCCCTAACAATATTTCTTGAAAAAAGGTGGATCGTTCCTTGGAATCCAATGCAAGTAACTTGTGTCCACCAAGTCCACAGTGCCTGGCACACATACATTATACACACACACACACACACACACACACACACAAAATTATTATTATATAAAATATAATACATTATATTACATTAATGTATTTATATATAATTATATGAGGTTATATAATTAATATATCATACATATATATGTGTATGTATATATATATATATACATACACACACACACATATATGTTAATGTCTCCTTCCACAATCCTCTGGGTCATCCACTCAGTTCTGAGGTGGTAAATTCCTCCCACTGGTCTTCCCTTTACTTTACAACAAGCATTTCACTCTAATGCCTTGAGTTTTTCTTGGGGGCTGGACCTGGCTTGAACTCTTCAACTCCCAGGAATAACTCTAGCCGTATCTACTTAAAGTCTTCCTAGGATCCAATTAATTTTCAACCCCTTCCTAGGTAGTGACCATTTGATTAAATTAAAGAAAATTGTTCACCTTTCTGTAAAGGGATAATAAGATGTTAATACCTTGGGGTAGGGTGGAAACCAAATCCTCCCTCCAATTACAAAGAGCTATCAACTGAAGTCATTATCATTACCTTAGAGCAGATAAGCAGAAAGTTTTCTGGGATCAAGGCCCTACCTCCCTGGAACTGGGCACTGGATAAGTGCTAGGCTAGGGTAAGGATGGGGGTGGGAGGAGGTATGGTTTGCTGAGGTAAACTCTACCTGCAACAAAATCTTTGCACAGGGCTGACCTGTTTGCAAAGTTATATTGGGGTCTTTAATTTAACTCTTGTCACGTTATCAAAATGAATTCTGACCACATGAGAAACATGATGGTAATTACATTCATAGGTAATAATGCTTTATTTTTTTTAGACTGAATACTCACAATCAGTTTCAATGAATATCAAATCTATTTCTTCCAGTGTTAGAAAAGTGTTCCAATGCTCTCAGCATCCTAATAAGCAGGGTGCAATCACAAGTGTTATGTGAGCTAGGACCTTTTTCTGCCAGCGCATCTCTGCCCACATTCATTTATTTCTGGTTCTCCCCTTTAGTTCTGCCAAAGGCATGAAGAATGATGAGGAAGTCCTTGGAACAAATGTCTCTACCAAGCTGCACCATTTGTCTTTTTGCTTTCTTCCTTAAAAAAAAAATCAATATCCAGCGTATAATTTCTAAGGTCACAAAGAGGCAGTTTTAGTATCCAGCCTGACATCTAAGTTACTGACCTTGAGGACCCATCACTAACCTGCAGTGTCTGCAGCAGCTGGGTGTAGCCAATGGAGACATTTAAATATTGATCAGCAGGGGGAGCACTCTCTTCAGAATGCAGCTCCCTTCTTTCCTGATGAATCACTGGCTGGAGCTGTCTGGGAGAGCCAGCATCTGCATTCTCTAACCAGCCATGTAGGAAGAAATACAAATTCTCTAAAGAGGGGTGGCTCATGTTCATTAGTGAATTATCCCAGTGCTTTATCCACGCTTCCTTATTTTAATCATAGAACATCAGGGCAGGAAGGTCAGGAGCCAAGGGCTGGAGGAAGAACCTGTGATTTGTATCTATTTAAAGGAAAATAAGTGTTCAAATATTGTTGGATTTAGAGGTAGAAGGAACTTTAAAAGTCAAAGTCCAACCCTCTCACTTCATAGATGGGGAAACTGAGGCTTGGGAAGGTAAACTTACCCAGGATCCTATATAATAATAATTTTTCCTTTGGGAGACTGAGAATGATAGTGGCTCTAATAGTAGAGTGAACATCGATAGACAGATTGATTCTTACATCCATTCTGAATAATAATTTCTAATAAATTTTATTTTGAACCAATTCTGCAATTTGAACCAGTCCTGTAATTTTACTGTTGGGAAGAACTCCAAGTGAGGAGACTTTTTCTGCCAATGCAGATCAGCATCTGGTCTGCAACTCATAGCCTTGGAGAATTGGGGTGGGGGTGGGGGAGAGGGAGGATTGAGTTGTTAAGAGCTGAATTGTTAAGCCCAGGGTCACACAATCAGTCTATGCCAGCACTTGAACTTGTGTCTCCTTGAGTGGAGTCCAATCCACTGTTCCATGCTGCTGCCTCCAGTAAAGGTAATTGCATTTATAGAGTTCTCTAAGCCTTGCAAAGCTTTTTAAACATCACCTTGACTGATCCTTATCACAACCCTGTGAGGTAAATTCTATTATTATCCCCATTTCTCAGATTTGGAAACTGTCACTCATGGAGCTTTAATGACATGTGGTAATAGTAATGTGTCTGAGGTAACTGGATTTCATTTGGGGGACTCAGTCCCACAGCAGTAGCGAATAATTCATTCATCTGTAACAGTCAAGTTCATAACCTTCTCTTGGATTTTGCTGGTAAATGTTCCTCACATTGAAAAACACAACCTTGTCCCACAGCTTTGTCTTCTGTGGTAAGGGTAAGCTGTAGGATTCTTAAGTCTCTCCCCTGGTAGTTGCTTAATAAATATTGTTGAATGACTGTGTTAAGAAGTAAAATTACTTTACTTGTCAGTGCTTTAACTTCCTACCTACCTTCAAAAAACTCTCTGTAGCAGAAGAATATTTTAAAGATGAATAAAGCCATGGCAATGGACAAGTATCAAAGTTCTATGAGGAAAATGTAAAAAAGGAGACCAGGTTTACTACTGAGTGATAGGCAATTGGATTACCAGACCTTGGTATCTACATGATGTCAATAAACATAGCTATTCCCACAATAGGTAGGACTTCTTCCGTGGTAAACTTATGAGAGGACATGAATAAAGGTCACCTAGGTCCAGCAGTGGTAGACAGGTTGTGTATGTATTGTTTGTTCAATCAACTGATGAGCATTTATCAAGGCCCTGCTATAAACTAGGCACCATTCTAGACCCTCCCTGGGGATATGAAATTAGAAATTAAACAATCCTTGTCCTAGAGGAATTAACATTTTACTGAGGGATGCCATCTATATTTACACATACACATACATGCATACATTTGTATGTCTACACATACATGTGTGGGCATGTATGTGTATGTGTGTGGTATAAATACAGTATATCATTGTTTATTCAGTTGTTTTAGTCATGCACAATTCTTTATGACCCCATTTGGAGTTTTCTTGGTAAAGATACTGGAGTGATTTGCCAGTTCCTTCTCCAGCTCCATTTTGCAGATGAGGAAACTGAGGCAAATAAGTTTAAGTGACTTGCCCAGGGCCACACAGCTAGTAAGCGTCTGAGGTTAGACTTGCACTCAGGTCTTCCTGACTCCAGGCCTAGGACTGTATCTATCCACTGTGCCACCTAGCCCATAAATAATATGATGTATGTGGATGTGGGTGTATACACACACACACATGCATACATACCATACACACATATATATTTATATAGAAAATAAGGGATAGAATTAGGACCTGTGATTTCATTGGTATAGGGAACCCTCAGGCAAAGAAATTTCCTCTACCAGGTTAGCACCTTCCCTGTAATTTAGAGAGCTTCCACCTGTACTGAGAGGGTAAGTGATTTGCCTAGGGTTCATAGTCAGTATGTCAGAGGTGGGATACAGAAGTGTTCTTGAGCCAGCTCCTATAGGTTACCACTCTAATTATTAAATTGTCCATGTGAGCATTTACACCTCAAACATCAGCTACAAATCAGGGCTTGAATTATTGCTTTGTTGGTCATCTAGACTTTAAAAAAAATGGAGAAAATGTAAATGACAAAATCATTTATAGTTTTTTCCCCAATGTAAAACAATTCCATAAACTGATAGATTTGAACCCAAGTATTCCTTTTTAAAGGCTTGCCCTCTACTCACCTTGCCATACCACCTTTTTTTTTTTCTTTGGAGGGAGGAAAGGCAATGCAATTGGGGTTAAGTGACTTACTCAAGGTTGCACAGCTAGTGTCAAGTGTCTGAGGCCGGATTTGAACTCAGATCCTCCTGACTCCGGGGCCAATGCTCTATTCACTGTACCGCTTAGCTGCCCCCAATACCACCTTTCCATAAGTGAATTCAGTATACATAAATATAAGTAGACATTTCTGTTGTTGGAGAGACTTCCGTAATAACAAGATCAAATATTCATTGTCATATTGAAATATATTAACATACTTACAATTTAAACTGTGTGCTTACAGGGTAACATTTTCAACAACAGTGAAATATGTACAATTTCACGCACTAATTCCTCTCCAGCCAGGCTGATAAGCTTTCCTCACTGGCATTTTGCTTAAGCTCACACTACATATTTTGAAACAGAAAGCTGAGAAATGAGTCTTCAAAAAAAAAAAGTCTTCCATTTCAGGCAAATGGACAAGAAAAAATAAAAGCATAATGAATACCAAGCTCAATATCAGAATTTGTGCCTCAGCTTTATTTGTCACCTTGTCACCCTGAAATCCTATGAAGTAGATATTAACTGTCACTTTTTCATGACACATCAATTTAAAAATCTTGAACTTTTATTTTATAGCAACTGGATGTGAGGAATCCTAGAGATTTCCTGGATTTAGAGCTAGAAAGGCTGTTATGGGTCATCTAGTTTGAGTTCCTCAATTGTACAAAACAGGCAACTAAAGAGGTGAGAAGAAAGTAGAGTGAGTGATGGAAGGTCATAAAGATTGTAGAGATCCTGAAAAGATAAAGATCATAGAGATCATGAAATCCAACCTCCAGCCCTCCATTTTACAAATGATTTAATTGAGGATCAGAGAGTTTGCCCACATTGACTTGCCCATAGTCATGGTGGCATCAGAGGCAGAATTTGAACCAAGGTGCTCCTGACTCCAAATTCATCTTTATATAATAATTTATAATAACTTTATAAGATATAATGACAGAATAATATTTTTGGCTGGATCTATGCTTTCACTGGTGAGGAAACTCTTATTCACATAGATTAACAATTGGCATGTAACATAGTCTTGGAAGGCCATAATTTCCAATAATAATTAAAGTGCTCTGAGACCTATGGATCTATGATTTTTATCAACATGGGTACCCTCCAGCATCATGGATCTTCACCTATCTTCTTATCCTATGCAACTGGCATATATATCCCCCCCAACTCCATAGAACCTCCAGAGGGAGTCTAACCTAAGATGTTAAGGACCTTTCTCTAGGTCTCATTTCACAGGTTCCAGTGATTCATTAATTTTTTTCATTGATCCCTCACTCTTTTTCACTATATAAGCTCTCTTTTTGGGCTTCCATCCCTCTGATGATCTAAAACCACTTCTGAATAATTCTTCCTTAGTAATATGGAATATGAATAAATTTACAAATCAATAATCACAGGGATGTAACCACCAACTAGTGAGCCTGAAATTGAACCAGATGAGTGTTGCCTTTCTTTGTTTAGTTATCAATTTAAAATTTTTTTATTAATTAATTTGTAGTTTACAATATTCAGTTCCACAAGCTTTTGAGTTCCAGATTTTCTCCTCCTTCCTCTACACACTCCTCCCCAAGACGGCATGCAATATGATATAGTCTCTACGTATACATTCACATTAAACATATATTCACATTAGTCATGTTGCAAAGAATGATAACCAATGGAATGAACCATGAAAAAGAAGAAACAAAGCAAAACAAAAGAGAAGGAGGGAACAAATAGTGTGCTTTGTTGCCTTTCACAGCAGTAATCTTTGCTAGTCACCTACTTATTCCAACTATGCTCAGATTATATGGTACAAAGAGTACTTATTCACCCTAGAGTCAGAAGAACTGGACTTAAATCCTGCTTCTGCTGCTTACTACCTGTTTGACCTTAGGGATGTCAATTAGTGTCTGTGGGTGTATGGGATGTTCAGGGAGGACCAGCATCTCTGGTATGAGGACTTGCTGAGCCCTTTTCAGGGCTGCTCATCCACCTTTGGTGTCCACTTGATTCACCCAACTCTGACCTGTGGCTCCAAGAAGCTATAGCATTGTAACAGCCACACCCCAGTAAACCTTTCATGACAGATTAAAGCAGATTGAAGGTAACCAACAGTCTTCAAACCTCTCAGTGAGTTAGAGGGGGCTGTCTACCCCAAGCACATGAAGACTTCCCCTAAGAAATGAGCCGATGAAAAGAATTTGTTCCAGTGGCCATGAAGGAGAATGAAGCAAGAGCTGTGGGGCCCTTAGACATGGAAGATGTCATGATTGCCCCTGCGTCTCCAAGGTATCACTACTCTTCTTGACTTTTGTCCTGCCACTGGACTTTGATGACTCTAGAAGAAAGAATGATGTGCTGACAACTTTGTGCAGCTTTGCCCCACTCAAATCCAATTCATGAACGAGTCAAGACGTGACCCGTGATGTCACTGGTCCTCTTCAAAAATGAAGGATAAGCAACCATAGCAACAACATCCATGGGCATTTTTTCTCTCATCTGTAAAAAGAGGAAGTTAGGCTAAATCGCCTCCAAATTCCCTTCCAGTTCTAGATCTCCGAGTCTATGTAGTACCCCTCATCTTTTGCCTGGACTTCTCCATCACACTTGTCTCTCTCTCACCTTGTGCTACAATTGTTTGTGTACGTCTTTCCCTTCCCACATTAGTCTGTAAGCTCTTAAAGTGAAATACCTTTGTCTCCTCTGTCTTTGTATCCTCATTCACACTGTAGTATCATTCACATAGTAGACAATAAAATTTGGGTTTTTTCTGTTTTTGCTTTATTTTGTTTATTTTGTTTTGAACTCAAATAAATCGAGTATTTCTGTAACAGTAGAATAGAAAAAAATATTATACATGAAACTGCAAATCTGTTATGTACAACTTGCTATTCTTTTAAAATATATAATAAAGTCATTATGTAACTTTCTTTTTTTCCTTTTTTTGTTCCTCCCCCTCTCACCGTAGAGATGGCTACCACACAAATATGTGTGTATACAAAACTATTCAATACCTGATTACAATAATAAGCCACCAAAAAAATGCAAAATAAAAATACAAATGAGTAAGCTAAGGAAAAAGAACCCAAGCATAGATAGCTGTCATGGTGTAAAAGAAGATCTGAGTTCATATTCAGAGGAAAATAAGGCAGAAAAAACCAAAACAACACACAAAAAAATATTTCTACCTTAGAGTAACACCAAATGGTCACATTTGTTTATTTGAGTTTGAATTTATACTCAAGCCTCTCTGTTCCTGTTTAGGCCTATTTCTATCTCATTCCCCTCCTGTCTCTATCTCTCTCCCTTTCTTCTCTGATTACCCACCTACCTGATTCACTATCCTTGACTACAAATGATTTTCAGTTGTTTCCAAAGATGCCTTCACAGCACACAGATTTGTTATCACTGAAGACAGTCAAAAGAATGTGAATCTGAAGATCTGAAGACAGTCCTGCATGAATAGTTGTTACCAGATTCACACACTACATGTGTTACCAGATTCAGTCAACAAGCATTTATTAAGTGCTTACTACGTACCAGGCTCTGAGTTTTGGTAGGTTTGTTAAACAACTGGTCACAGCTGTTTATAGTCACATCTCTGAAATTGCATGCTTTGAAATATACTCAGTTTGGGAGGAACTAAAAATCCTATGATTCTATGTTTCTTATAATATTCATAGCAACAACAGAAGCTGACATTTATCTAGTACTTTGAGGTTTGCTAAATGCTTTAGATATATTTTGAGAAGTTTATTATTAGTCAAGCAAAAAATCCATGCAAAGGAAATCCCCAGAGAAGAACATAGTTGTAAGTATTTATTTCACAAAGCTTTTGGCTGGATCCTTGGCTAGCTTTAGAACTTCAGGCTTCTCAACTGAAACTGTGTATGGTGCAGTGGAAAGAATTCTAGACTGGGCATTAGAGGACTTCAATTAAAATTCTGCTTCTATCCCTTACTCTATATGTGACCTTGGAGAAGTTGCTTAACTTCCTTGGGACTCAATGTTACCATCTGCAAAATGGAAGCAATGGACAGATTAGATCAGCCGTGTTAAACCTAAGTAAAAATGGAACCCTGAGGGCAGCATATTGACTTTTAGTTGGAACCCTGAGGGCAGCATATTGACTTTTTATTATCCAGTTATATCCAACTCTTCATGATCCCATTTGGGGTTTTCTTGGCAAAGATACTGGGGTGGTTAATTTTTTTTAAGGGGCCATCCTTTGACTCACTTTTTAAAGAGGGTTATTCACTAAATGGGCATTATCTCACTCAAGGTGAGAACCTGAAAAGACCTTAGCCTAAAAGGGCCAGCGTCTCCCATTGCATCCTGGGTCATTTCCAGTCTCCTTCATAAATATCTGGCCACTCGACTCAGGTGGCTTAGAGGAGAAAGTGAGGCTGGTCAAATCAAAGTCAACTGCAATTCATGTCATCATTTACCTGATGTCATGGTCCTCTTCAAAAACTAAGGACAAACACAACAATGCACTAATAAGTTTCATTTATCCTCTTCTTTTCTCTGCCGTCCTTCCCTGTGATAATGTTCAAAACAGATGAAATGACATTTCATTTCTGACTGATAATGGGTGATAAACTTTAAATTACCAGAACATCAGTTATTGGGAAACATACTTCAGCCCTCGCCTTCTAAGAATTAATTTTTTTTAATGCATTGCTTAGCTAACTGATCTTTTAGGATTTTTATTTTCTCTGTTGACTGTGAATTAGAGTGGCTGACAGGAACTTCACCTGTTTCAAATCACAGTGATAAAGCGTCCTGTGCCTGTCTATTTAAGTTATTATTCATGTATCACTGCCTGAGATGATTACATTGTTTGCACTTATCCATCCTACTGAAATTTCTTATGGATGCTCCCAAACACAATAGTCCATGGTACCGGAGAAACAGAAGTCTGAAGCTTCCGTCCTACCACTCGCCTGGCCCGCTTCTAACTTCTTTTGTGCTCTGGTAGCCTAATGCTTAGCTCCTAAGACAAATCAGCTCAAGGGAAGCCAAGGGTTCAGAGTGCTTATAGGTGTCTTAGTGAAGTGGCCAGGAACTAGTTAAGTAAAGCCTTATGAACTGGAGATGAATTCAAGCTAGAAGTCAGTGAACCAGCCTATGAGCCAGCTTGGGGTGTGGAAACTGATCTAGGTAATTTGTCTTTTTCTTCTCAGGTCATCGTGCCCCGTGCCCCTACTCCTATCTATCAATTGCTGCCTCACCACCCCATCCCTTGCCTCCTGCCCCCAGCTTCTGTTTACACCTGCTTAGTAACAAATTATGTTAGTTGGACAATGAGGGTGAACTGTATATAAGATCCTGCATTTCTGGGCTATTTGCTGCTCCTTTCATATTGGCATGCAGACAGCCCAGCTGATAAATGAAAGCTCTTTAAGACCATTTATTCGGACTCTGTGATCACTCTGTTAAAACTTGCCATTTCATTAGTGGTTACATAACCTTAAAAAAAATCCAACCCAACCAAAAAAAGCAACAAAATTCCAGGAAGTTATATGATAACCAGGATTTGGGAGACTCCTCTTCTCCCTGTCCTTGCATATGGTTAGAGTTCAATACTATTGAGCTGGATTTATGAGAAAAAAAAATAAAGCTTATTAACAGATCAATAGATTCCTAGTCTTCTAGTTAAGATCACCTAAAACCTTAATGAGGTCATGTTATGGGAATGGGAATCTGAAGATCTTCCCTGCCCCTTGGCCCTTTGATTGGCTTAAGTGACTTTGAGCACCTTCTCTGATTTGAAAATATACTCTGCCCTCTAACAGGCTGAATATGGTCACATGGACCCTGTGGCAGGAGGTTTGTTTTTCAGGAATTCTGATACATTGTTACTTTGTGATTGGGCAGTGGGTCAAGAGGGTTGTGACATTCTCTGACCCAGGAGAAAGCTATATATACCCTGAGGTGAGGTTTTGCTTTGGGGCTCACTTTGGGAAGAGTTGTGTGATTTGGCCAAGTGAGACTCTGGGCATCTGGGCTTTGAAAACCCAGATGTTGGTGCTTCCCTTCCTGGTAACTAACTAGGTATGGATGTAATGGTCAGATGGCTGGAAGCCGCATCTGCTGATCTCTTTCTCTGTATTTTTTCTGTCTGCTTGTAACTTCTGTTTGTATTCGCTGAAGTTCAGGGTGCTGACTTTTTCCCATGAACTAGGTAAATGATATATGTTTGATTAAAGTAAGATTTTAACCCTTTTTGAGTTGCTTTCCTTTAGCAAAGCAGATCTAAGAACATGTGCTAGCAGCCACTCTGGGTATGCTAGGGCGTGTGCTACTACAGGCCATATATGAGAAATACAGTGTCACTGACATTGATGGGATTGATGATCAGTTCTATTAACACACATTATTCAGGAAATAGCATTATCTTGCCAGTGACATTGTAAAGTTTTCAGAAATTCAGACATTTTGTTAATTGTTTAGAAATTGATAATAACAATGATGTGGTTACATGTAGAGGGTTAAGGTTAGGGATGCTCAAGAGACCCCAAAATACCAACATGCCGGGTCCTGCAGAATGAATTCAACTCAAGTCTTCTCAGCCAAAGAAAAATAAAGTTTATTAAAAGTTTGCCTGTATAGGACACAGAGCAAGTCTGTGCTAGAAAATTCTACGGCTCTCTCACATAGATGGGGTCAAGAAGGGATCTTATTTGCAAGAAGGTTGTGGGAAGAATCTAGGGGTGGTCTGGAAGAGAAGTTTAGGGAAGGTCTTCAGGAGAAGTTAATGAGGTCAATGAGTGATTAAGAGTGGGAAGTTGTTGGAGGCTACCAGGAGCCAACAGACAATGGCAAGTGAGGCCAGTTCAAGGATGGATTGATATTTTGATAGGCTGGAGGATGGGAAACAGATGGACAATGGAGGGCTAGACTAGTAACAGAAGTCTGGGCAGAGCCACAGTGAAAAGCTTGGCCTCTGCAAATGACTCATCAAGTGGGAAGATTTAGTGAGAATTCAAGGGGATTCCCAGAGCCTGCACCTCACCAATACATAACAATAACTTGTATTTTCTGTGTTTGTTTTAAATTTGTTATGCTTTTTTTTGGACACTATTGCCCAATAAGTATCCCTACCCTAAATCCTCTCTTAAAACAAAGAAACACAGTTAAACAAAACAAATGAACATAGTGACTAATTCTGATAGCACATGTAATGCTCTGCATCCATAGCTCACCACTTCTCTGCAGAGAGGAGTAAAGGGGGATTCATCATCACTTGCCTAGAACAAAGAATGGATATTATATAAATTCTACACTTGTGATTATGACTGTCAATATTTTGAATTTCAGTCTCTCCTCCTTGTACCCCCTAGAGATTCTGAGTGCTGATCTCTTAATGTTGTTATTCTTTACATTATTATAAGCATTCTATATTGTGCCCCTGGCTATGCTTTTTACTCTACATCAGTTAATAAAATCTTCCCACATTGCTCTGAATTCCTAATATGCATCATTTTTATGGAGCAACAATATTCTATTTTTCTGTACCACATTTTGTTCAGCCTTTCCCCAACTGATATATACTGAGTTTGTCTCTAGTCTCTTGCAATGCCCTATTTTAGAGTTATACCCTCAGATATTTTCTCTATGTATATAAAAACATTAAAGATCAGACACAGTCTGTGAAAGCCAGAGGGAGAGCTTTAGGGCAGGATAAAGAGTTGTCACATAAGAAGAAGAGTCTCTAAGGGGGTCAAGAGAAAACTTGAGAGAGCATTGTAGACTACTGCAATTAGAAAGGACCTTAGAGGCCATGAAAAGCAGCAGGGTATAATGGATAGAGCATTAGACTCAAAGTCAGAAAGCCATGCATTTATATCCCTGTTTAGACATTTCTTAGCTGTGTGACCCCAAGCTTAACCCCTTTGCCTCAGTTTCTACATCTGTAAAAGGAGAGGAGGTGGGGCTGTACTGAATGGCCTCAGCAGTCTCTTTGAGCTTTAAAGTTCTGATTCTAAGCTCTTACTGTAAGGCCAGTCCCTTATCCCTTTGGTAAGTCCCTCCTGCAGCCTTTATTTTGTGGAGGGATGCAGGCCAGCCTTCATTCCCATCCAGACTCTGCTCCTGGACTTCAAAACTTGAACCTTCCAGTGCCATTTTTCACCTCCGTTTTGTGTATTGTTTTTCTCCATTAGAATGTAAGCTCCTTGAGGGCAGATAATCATCTTTCTTTTGTTTGCATTTGTATCTCCAGCACTAAGCATAGTACCTGGCAGAGAGTAAGTCCTTGATAAAGGCATTATTTCCTTCTTTCCTTCCTCTTAGTTTAAAACCTCCAGAGATCTCAGCTCTTGGCAAAGTGTTGAGGGACTTTGATTGCTGTTTAGTCATTTCAGTTGTGTCTGACTTTTCATGGTCCCATTTGTGGTTTTCTTGGCAAAGATACTGGAGTGTTTGCCATTTCCTTCTCCAGCTCAGATGAGGAAACTGAGGCAAACAGGGTTAAGTGACTTGTCTAGGGTCACACAGTGTCTGAAGTCAAATTTGAACTCAGGAAGATGAGTCTTCCTGACCTCAGGCCTGGTGCTCTATCCGTTGTGCCAGCTTGGTACAAATTAACCTTCTAGAATCAGGAGTGCCTTTATCCACCTCCCAAAACAGTAGTGACTAGGTAGAGATTCTCAGCTTTTTTTTTGTCATGGACTCTTTGGGCAGTCTAAAGAACCCATGAGCCCCCTTCTCAGAATAATGTTTTTAAATGCATAAGATGAACAAAGTATAATTTAAAAGGAATTCAATTATATTGAGATACAGTTATCAAATTAAAAACAAACAAGCAAGCAAATTCAGAGTCCAGATTAAGAATCCATGATCTAAGGAAATAAAGGGAAGAGACAGGAAAGGGTTCTCAGGTGCTAGCTGGAGAAGGGCTGCTGTCAGGAGTGAAATTTAACCAAAGGGTAACTAAGGCAATTTTCTAAGCAAGATAACACTTATTAACAGAGGAATGATGTCCGTCAATAAAAGAGTCAATGGTTTGCCTCCCTTTATTCCAAATAACCTGAGCAAAAAAGACAGTTTCCCTTTTATAGTTTTTGGGAATTACAGAACAAAAAACAGGGTAGATGACATCATAAGGCTGAAAACAGCATAACTGGCTACAGAACTGAGGAACAGGGAAGAACATGGTTGGTTGGAAGTTTAATAATGGCAACTCCCTCCATCCCTCACACACCCCAAGAAGTGCTCATTGTTTGAGCTCAGGTGAAGGGTCAAAAAATAACAGACAAGCCCTTCTTGGACAACAAACCAGACAGCCTTGAAGGATGGCTGGTGGTATAAAAACATGAGCTCCTAATAGTATTGTCATGTATCTCTCAAGTTCAGCTAAATTCCTTGAGGAAAGAATAGATCAGTGAGAGCTGGATTTCTAAAATTAACCAATTGCAGACCAACTGAATTTCAAGCTAAATTCAACTACGAAGAACCATGACTTAAGCAATTACAGGACAAAAACAGTTGCAGGACAAAATCAATTAATTGTAAATAGAATCAATGAGAAAATTATACAGGATCAATCTTGATCTCAATTTTCCCCCATTTTGATTACATATATATATATATATATATACATCTACATATATATGCATATGAGTCACTCTTATAAAATCTTTTACATAATCATTATCAACAATAGAGTGCACTAATACAAGTTTCTCCAGTTTAAGTTAAGAACAGGTTTTATTTAACACAGTAACTAATACAAAGTCTAAAACGAAAGCAAGACTGATTAATCATAGTACAAGTCATAGTAGGACTATCTAAAACTATGAACTAAGTTTAGAAGGGAGATTTGTATGTCTCAAGACAACTAATAAAACTCAGCAAATATAAATACAGTGAAGCAAAATCAAAGCAATACAATAATGATCAACACTACTAACATCTAGTCTCCTAGTATCCCAGTAACTCCCAATATCCATTTCATCAGCACATTTCCTCTTGAATCTCAGATGTCACCTGTAATCTCTGGTCATATTTTCTCTTGGACGTTTTGGCATGGGTCTTGTTTGGGTTGAAAAATAATTAATCATCATTAAGTATTAATAATTAATGATCATCCTTAATTTAGTAAAAAAGTAAACACAGAGATGTCTTAGGATAAGAACAGGAGTTTATTCTCTTCCCCGGGAGAAGAGGGCCATCTGCCCCATGATTACAAAGAGTAGAACCAGAATTTATAACTTAACTTAGTCAAGCCCCCTTTCCTGACTGTCTCCTCTTTCATTGGTGGAGAGGCAGACCTTGCCAAATTCTTCCCAACTGGGACAGCAAGAGAAGAGACGGGGAGAGAGTCCCACCAAGGCGGGAAAACAGACAAAGGCAGGTAAAAGTGATTGACAACAGCCACGGAGGAGGGGGTGAGGAAGGGAAGGTTAACAACCCCAAATTGAGAAGTTTTCACTCATTCCACACAGTCTCATTCTCAGGGTAGTTCTGAAGAGACTTTTCTTCAGCAGAGTTGTTTCTCTGGTTCTATATAATTTTTAGACTTTTCAAGTTCTTGCTTCAGTCTTTTATAAAGCAGACCTCAATATAACTTAAGTATATCCTCTTAAATTTTACTTTTAAATAATCAGTTAAAATCAGCTGAAACCTTATGATTCTGATATTAACAATAATACGTAATTTTGTATTTGATATAAACATGGACTATTTTGTATTTGATATAAATATGGACAATAGCAGACTGAAGAATCTTTAAAAGAAATCTTTAAAAAAAAATCTTTAAAAAAACATCTATGTAAAATGAGCCCTTCTGGTTAAAGATTTAATATTTACCAAAGTAGGCATTTAAATTAGGGGTCAAAGTGATGAGGTACAGACTCTGGAAACCCCCTAGAACTCTCCTTGAATCTTCCCATTTGATGAGGCATTTTCCTGAGGCCATACGTCTTTCATTATAGCTCTGCCCAAATCTGTTACTAGCCAGCATCCTTAAACTAGTCTAGCCCTCCATTGTCTCATCTCCAGGTACTTCTGCACTCTTAATCTCTCATCACTGGAGTCTGCGCTCATTTGACTCCTCCTGAAGACCCTCCCCAAACTCCTCCTCTAGACCACCCCTAGATTCTTCCCACAACCTTTCTGTATATAAGACCCCATCTTGCCTCCATGAAAAAAGAGGAGGCTGGAGAATTATATAGAGCAGATTCACTCTGTGTCAGATGATTCTGGCCCACTTGTCCAAGAGTCTACCCATTATGGCTAATCTTTAATAAATCTTTAATACATTTTAATAATTTAATTTAATAATCTTTAATAAATTTTGCTTTTCTTTGGCTGAGAGAAGAGTTGAATTCATTCGGCAGGATCTGGTGTGTTGGTATATTGGGGTCTAGTGTACCCCTAAACCTTAAACCCCAACATTTTATGTTTCTCTGTTGACCCTATTATCATTTTGCATTCTGCAATTTAAATGAACAAATTGCTTTTTGATACATTTAAGATATTCAAATACCAGTTGAAAACTCAAACTAAACCTTTTTTTTTTACTTTCAGTCAGAGGCAAGATTCATTGTGGTGACAATAGAAGCAGATAAGATTTTAAGAATCTGCACATCTGATATTTCAAAGAATAAAATTTGTACTTTTTAACTGAAATAGTGGGAGAAGATCTGAATGGGATTAAGGAGTGGAAGGGGCCTGGGGTAGACCAGGTGCAGAGTATGGCAGGAGTTAAGTAGGGAAAGAGCCCCAGTAAAAGGACAGTTAAAAGGATTATTGCCTGGGATGGCCACGTACCTCAGCAAATGCCAGAGATCTGGGTTCAGGGACTTTGGGGTCCAGCTTCCAAAAGACATGGTCTTTTTAGGGGTCAATCATTAGCTCCCCATCATTCCCCTTCAAACAAATGGAACCCAAATTCTTTTGGGGAAAGGACTGAAGGTCTTGCTTCTGAAATTGCTTCTTGCTGGCAAGGAGCATAGAGCTGTCCCTGCCTCAAGGGGGTTCCAGAGAGGAGGTTGACTGGAAATGAGCACAGGCTGCATCCAGGAGACGACGGGGAGACTTGGACTGGCTTGTACTGTTTGCTACCAACTGTAGGTGAATGGCTTGTAGTCTGGAAATCACAAGTCTGACAAGCTAGTTCAATATGGAGGGTCCAAATATAGGGAGAAATAAAATAAATAAATAAAATAAAATAAAAACAATTGGGGAAAACAACAAAAGAAAGCAAGAGCCCCATTAGCATCATTTACATTTGGCATACAGGATTAACTGATCTTGTTACTGTCTCAAATGTGGAGGATCAGATGCTACTGGGAAATAGCTATTACTTTGCAGGTAGAAGTTTCCCACCCCTGGGGTCAATAATTACATGAATGAATTTACTGGGGAGACTGATTTTACCCCAATTATAACAAAAGACTTGGGAGGATGCTTAATGATTAGGTCAAATAGGTTACCTACCTCAAAGAAAACTGATTGCATTAAAATTCTCTTCCCCAAACCAAACTGAAGATGTTTCTGATTTAATTTCAGTTGTTTTGGGATATGGAATGACTATACATTCATCTCAAAAGAGCAAGATTTCACACACTTGCATTGTGATTATGCCTTTTACTGACCATTTGCTCTGATTATAGAATTTTGCTATAAAAGAATAAAGCAGGGGTGTGATTTGTCTATTTTAACCTCATAGTCAGACTCAGGGATAACCAGGTGGATAATTTTCCTTTTCAAAGGAACACAATGGGGAAACTGAGCCAGGAGGATCCCATCTTAGACTGAGGTTAAAATTATCCTCTCAGCTTTTCCAGATGTAAACTCCTGACCTGTATCACATACTCTCTGAGTAGCTTGTGGTATTTCTCTCAGATGGTAGATTATTGACTATTGATTACTGATGGATTATTATGATCCATTAGACAACTCAAAATAAAATCGGTTACGGTCCCATGAGCTTTTACAGCAAGTTTCACTGATCACAGCACAGGGAAAAATTTACCAGGATTTACATCTCAAATTTAAATTTGTTCTGGTGTAAAAGCCAATTGTTAGAGATAATTTCTATATACTTGCAAATACTCAGCAAGCCAAGTTCCTTGTTAAGGAACTGCATAACCCAAACAAGCTTTTTGGAAAGTTTACAAAATAAAAGGGGGCCAACAGGGACCCCAGAGAAGAGGGTTATTATTCACCCCCTCTCCCCTTAGAGCTGCTGTGGACTGCTCTGAATGGGCAGAACCAATTTTGAGAAGGCTTTCACCTTATGCCCTCCTTTCCACACACACAATAATTAATGACAAGCTTTAGGATTTAGAATCAAAACAACCAACAATCTTAGAATTTTTATAAGTGAGAGCCAAATTGTTTTAGGTATAACACAAACAATAAACCCCAGTTGACATCAACTGCATTTCCGGATTGTATAAAATTATTGATAAAAAGAAGGGCTGGCTTACCAAGTACAGATGCTAACTGGCTGACTACCTTGACCCATCGGCTTCCCTTTCTACCCACAGCTGCTGGTTAGGGGGGAGGGGAGAGTGGTGAGCAGGATGTGCTGAACCTGGGTGATACTCCCAGGCTTTCTGGGTGGGCTACAGTTTGTCCCAGGGCTCAAGACTATTACCAGTAGGGCCCTGTTGTTGTTGCTGCCCCTCCCCTCTTCTTGCTTTTGCCAAGTTGAGGAGGGTGAATTTGTAGGTGTGGGAAGAAGAATGAAACTCTCTTCTAATATGATCTGGAATCAGAGGGGTTAACAGAAAGATTCAGGACTGTTTGCAATCCCTGCACTGAGATACCCTCTGGACTCACGGGAAGATAGTGTGACAAGAATTGTAAGGAAGTGTTTGAAAACTCCTTAATGATCAGTCACAAAAACTCCAAAATCTGCTAAGATGTTTTTAACTCTTCTGGCTTTTCACTGTAGTCTTAGCCTGGTCAGAGCTGGGACTATAGAAAGAAGAATCTTAAGAATTCTTTTTTTTGAACTCTTACAATTTTTCTTGGTTCTCTAGGTTGTATTGAGGCCAGACACAATAATTTTCTTGGTTTTCTAAGTCATATTTAGGCCAGGCACAAAGCTTTCCTTTTCAAGGTCTTGGAGACCAAGGTTTTTTCAGTTCTCTCCTTGGGGGCAAATCTCAGGGAAGTCTGGCTGAGTTTGTCAGTGAGGATCTGGTGGTGACAAGGCCCAAAGAGAAGAGGCATCCTGCAGGTAGTTGCAGGTATGGTCATGAGGACAGGGAATCCCTCTATGAAGGAAGATACTAGTGAGTAGAGTAATCCTCAGGAAACCAAAAAGTACCTGAAGTTTTCCCAATTTCCTAACTCCCAAGAGAACTGGGCATATGCTTCTGGATAGGGTATCTATCCCATATGCAGCAGAAGGTGTACCTGGGTCCTTGGCCTCAAATTGAACTGCTGGACCAAAAGCCTGAGAGTCTCAGACCCAAAAAGCATCTCCAAGGCTTCCTAGGTGCTTGGAGAGTGACTCCAACTATCAAGTGATAAAAGGATAGAAAGAGAGGGGAGGCTTACATACCTTCCAGTCTTGGCTGGAAAAGGGAGATAATTTATGGGATAATTCCCTGTAAAAGGGCCACCAAGGCATATTTTGTGCTAGGGGTGCTAGGAACCCCCAAATCCTAGGATACAGGGCAAGGGTGTGCCCTGAAAGAATTCGGCCACTCGAGCCTTCTTTCAGTCAGAGACAAGGTTTATTGAGTTACCAGTAAAAGTGAGCAAGATTTTAAGAATCTTTGCCCAAACTAAATACTTTAAAATACCACAGAAGGCAGAATTCTTAGAGTCTTTTAAATTATATATATGATCATCCAATCTTGTTGCTTTCATTGAAATTATTTAGGACTTCAAATTTTACAATTCTAATTTGATTCCAATTCAATTATTTCCAGTTTGTTAGCATTGAATGGAAGGTGCAATGCCAGCACACAAGGACAACAGGGGAGATATCTATCTATCTAGTGTGCCAGAAAGAAATTTACAACAAAAATATATCCCATAGGCACTTGTCACTGATATCTGAAATTACAGCACCAAAGATTCATTTATTAGAGTTAATAAGTCTCCTCTGTAAATGCAAAGTCCTTGGAGAGAGAGATAATACATTAAGCTCTTATTAAGCATTTCAGCTAGAGTACAAAAATTTTCCTCAGTAGCTAGCTGAAAGCTATTTATGGGAAATTGAGCAAGATGAGAGGGGAGAGAGATTGTGGACTTGGGTCACCTGTCACAGGAGAGAATTAGAAAACATGAAAGGAGAAGAAGGGTATTAGAGCATACTCTTCCTATTTTACAATTTCCCTTGAGTTAGTATTAGATGAAGAAGTGAATAATTGAGAGAAAATGCCCACAAATCATCAGGAATTTGCTATCATTTTATCTCAAGGAGCTTTGTATTTCTTTGTTTTAAAAACTAAGAGTTGTAGTGAAATTTAAAAAGAAAAAAACCTTAAAATAGACAAGCATGGTTAAATAAAGCACAACTCTGAACTGAAGCCATGATTATTCACCTATAAGATTAATCTGTTGAATAAAATAGTGACATCAGGTTATTGCAGAGAGTGATCTATTTCAATGTCATACCTACTTGAGAGGCAGCATGGGATAGTGGATAAAAGGCAGCAGTTAATACCTAAGGGTATAAAGCTGTGCATACCCTTTGATCCAGCAATACCCCTAGTAGGTTTGTATCTGTCAACCTTTTTTAAAAGTTTGGTTAAAGAAGACAAACACATAGTAATATACAGTTACAGCATTTATTCCTTATTCCCTTAAGACTAGAGACTTGTACAAGGAACCAGCTTAAGGCTGACTACTGAACAAAGAAATGAAAAACCTTAAATACATTTTAGGGCCATCCCAATTCAGGGTGGCTGTGTCACACAAATTTATGATCTCCATAAATGTTTAATCGTTGTATGAGAAAGGAATTTTCTTAATTGGATAGATGGTAAGTACAATTAAACAAGAGAGTTGACAAAGTGTCCAATGAATTTATGATCCAGGATATCTGTGTTTTCTTTACCATTAACATTCCATAACATAGTATATGTCCCAAAATATTAAGATAAGAAAAAGCCCTATTATTCAAGTTAATGCCTTGAGTTAAGGGTCTCATCCTTAAAGGCCATAAAGTAAGCCTTATGTGGCTTTTTTGACATAAGAAGTATTCTCCAAGCTCACTCAGAGAGCAAAGACAAAGCAGGGTCCATTTGCAGTTTATGATCTCAGGATGCTCTGGAGTTGCTGACACAGGAAAAGGCCTTTTTATAGCAAGGCAAAACAGTATGTTTCATTAATTCTGATTCTGGTCAAAATATGATATTTAATGATTATTATATCTCAAAGAGATCATAAAAAAGTAAAAAGGACTCATGTTTACTAAAATATCTATAGCAGTTCTTTTTGTGGGCACCAAGAATTAGAAAGTCAGTCAACTGAGAAATGGCTGAACAAATTGTGGTATATGAATATAATGGCATACTATTGTTCCATAAGAAATGATGAAAAAGCAGTCTTTAGAAAACTCTGGAAAGACTTACATGAATTGAGGCTGAGTGAACTGAGGAGATCCAGGAGAACATTGTTTACAGTAACAGCAACACTGTACAGTGACTGGCCTTGATACACTTAGTTCTTCTCAGCAAAAGTCAGTTCCAAAAAGACTCATAATGAACAATGCTCTCCACCTCCAGAGAAAGAACTATGGTGTCTGAATGCAGATTGAAGAATGCTATTTTTTCTCTCTTTTTTTTTGTTTATTTTTTCTTTCTTGTGCTTTTCCCCTTTTGTTCTGATTCCTCTTTCACAACATGACTAACATGGAAATATGTTTAATATGATTGTACATGTATAATTTATATCAGATTGCATGACTTTTGGGGAAGGGGGAGAATTTTAAAAAATTTAAATTTAAATTTATAAAACTGAATGCTGAAAAATAAAACTAAGTTAATTAATTAATGGTTTTAAAGGGGGAATTATATTTTTTAAAGGCAACAATTAGTGCTGGGACTTGGTCTCAGGCCTGCCTTTGACACATATTGGCTGTGAACCATGGGCAAGTTTCTTAATTTCTGAATACCTCTAACAACTCTGAGGCTGGAAGTTAAAGAAGAATTGCTGCTGACCCTTGCTGGTTTTATCAGAAGTGAGAATTTGTACACCAAGAGTTTCCTTACATTGATGAAATCATAGGCAGGGGACAAAAAACAAGCAAACAAAAATCTTATTTGAGATCAAAATAAAGAATTGTCCAAATCCTGAGATTTTGGGAGATCTAGGTTCAAATCTTGACTTTGCTACTTTTTACCAAAGAAAACAACATAATCTCTCTGAACCTCCACTTCTTCATCTTCAGTAAAATGGGGATGATAACTTCCTAATCCACAGGATTGTTGTGGGCAAAGGAAAGGCCTTTTTTAAGCCTGAAAGCATCATGAAAATGTGAGTTCTTACTATTGATGCTCCTGTGTCTATAACCCAAATTCATATTCTCTTTTCTTCTCTGTCTCAATATCCTTTCCATCTGTGATCTCATCCATTTCCAAAGCTTCAACAATCACGTCTATGTTGCTAAACAGAGTGTGATAAACTTATGTTTAGCCTTGGGCTCCTTGCTGGGCTCCAGATTGAAATTTCCAATTGTACAATTACCATTCTAACCTGCATATATGCCACAAAGGCCTCAATCTTGACACCTACAAAAATAAATTTCGTTAAAAATTCATCTTAATTTCCTTATACCTATTAATGGGATTATTATTCCACCCAATTATCTAGGCTGAAAATCTGGAAAGTTTACTCTTCCTAAATAAAACATAAGTTCCTGGTGGGCAAGGATTACTTTGTTTTTGCCTCTGAATCCCCAGTGCTTTGCAAAGTGCCTGACACTAAAAAATTGTTTATTAATTGATGGATCTTTAATTCCTTATCCTTCTTTACTCACCACTTCTAATCAGTTGCTAAGTCCTACAAATCTTTTTTCACAGTGTCTCTCCCATGCATTTTTCCCTTCCATTTTCATTGCCACCACCCTTGTCCAGGCCTCTTACCCACCTTTACACAGATGAGGAAACTGAGGCAAACAGGGTTAAGTGACTTGCCCAGGATTAGCATGTAAGGGTCTGAGGCCAGATTTGAACACAGGAAGATGAATTTTCCTGACTCCTGGTCCAGTATATTCTATCCATTGTGCCACCTAGCTGCCTAGAGTCAGAAGATGTGGTTTCAAATTCTTCTCCTTTCACTTATTTCCTATGTCACCTTATGCATATCACTTAATCTCCCTGGGTCTCAATTTCTCCATCAGTAAAATGAGAGCATTGGACTTTGTTGGCTTCTGAGTCTATTTCAGTCCTAAATCCAAAATTTTTTTGTGTATAATTTTAGGTTTCAGTCAGGGAGATAATTTTTTTTTCAGAGAGTGGGGATGGAGAAATAAGAGTGGACCCTTGAAATCACAAAATAGGTAGCCACCAAGTCTGTCTAAACTCTAAGTGAGTTTCAAAATGGGTTAGACCTTATTTTACCAGATTTCCTTTAACTTTCTACCTTGGAGAGGGATGAAGTATCCAAGAGCTAAATTTATGACTTGGCAAATGCACCAGTAAGAGTCTTCTGTATCTACAGATTCCTTGAATTTTTTCTGCTTTTTTTTTTTGTTATTTCTCATTTGCCTCCTCTTTACACTTTAATTTATTCTGTTGAGTTTCTCAAACACATCTGCAAACTCAGTAGAAAAATCAATAGGCTTTGTGAAAAGATACTCTTTCTCAGTGAAACAGTCACAGAGCATTCATATTTGGTTTTTCTCATTGCAATTCACATCTCTACTTATCAAATGTTAGCTTACTAAAAAAAAACAGAGGATTAATTCCGAAGCTTCTTAAATTGTATGCAATTTTGTGCTTTGAAATTTAGGTTTCTGATTTAATTTGTGATTTTTTAAAAAGATCTTCTATAAATTCTTTTGGGGCAGGTGACCACTTAACATTACTCTTTGGTGGTTTCTTTACTTCAATATACTCCTCTGAAGATGAACCGCAGTCGTTTCTATTCCCATAATATGTTTCTATGGTTGGAGTCTTCTTTGCATGTGCATTCTTTGTGGTGATAGCTTAATTATTTGTAGTCACATCTAGCCAGGGAGGTATGGCAAATGATTATTCTTGCCCCAGATCTTCAGTTCTCCCCTCTAGCCTGAAACCAAAGCCAAACCTCCAACCTCCTGTAAGTGCCCACAGCCAGGGACTTTCTTCCCCACTGTTTCTGCACTCACTAGCAAGTGCTGGTTCCTTCTCACCCCCACCACTCTTCATAGCACAGATGGGTCTGGCATTCCTGGTCAGCAGAGGTTCCCTCTGTCTTCTTGGGCTCAGTCAACTCCTTTCACCATTCTGGGCCTCTCACTATTCTGGGGGTAAAAGTTCTGGTGGCTGTGGTGCATAAATCCTGCATTTTGACTTGTTAGCTCTGTAACTCCTAGACCTGAGACTAGAGGCAGCTTCTCAAACCAATTAACCCCAGGGCTCACTGCTTGTTGTTTAAGAGGCTAGATGCTTGCAATTAAAATGGAACCTAGCCTGAAGGTGTTTACTCTTTCCCAGGGACCAAACCTTAACCTAGGATTTCTCTTCTGATCATGTTTCTATTATCTATTATGCCTACCTATTTATTGGCTAATCATTGGGTTCTCAGGGATGTAGCCAAGACAGTAAATCAGTATCCCCCATGATAAGACCTAGATTTGATCCAGACAATGAGACTAACTAAAGGAATATGGTTCAAATGTCAAGCAAACATTGACTGCTATATACTGAGTTTTGTTTTAAAGGAGCCTGGATTCATCATGTTTATTGGGTAGTCTATGCATCTTTGTAAAAATAAAATTTAGTTTAATAACATTTTATTTAATTTAAAGTTTAAAGTTCAATAAAATTTAGTTCATTAAAAAAAAACTAGCAAATTTTAATACTGGTTTTGCTCCCAGGTTTCTTACTTGGTAATATTGAGCAAATGAAAACAGAAAAATTATTCAATTTACATAGAATATTTTGAACTAAGTACCCTTATAACTCAGGGAAGAGAGGGAGGTAAAAATAAATGTTAAATACCAACAAAAATTCTGCTGTTTCCAGAACACCGACCATTTCCCAGCAGCTTGTGTTTTTTGGTTTGTGGGTTTTTTTTTTCTTTCTGTCTAAGCAGGCACATTATTCTCTGCTTTGAAGATTCTGGTGTGCTCTCATGTCAGATTTCAATTAAATAATTTCAAAGTTTGTATGTGAAGTGACAGATTGACATTCAGTAGAGAACCTTAGCAGTCTTCACACTCCGTAACTCTGCAGTAAAGCCCTACAGAAAGCTTTTCTAGTTACATTAAGATGTTATTTTTAGTATCAGGCATGTGGAGCTGGAAAGGCATTTATTTAAACTGAGAACGACTTACAATAAAATTTCATATAGGTGAGAATAACAGTTCCCTGGAACATGGCTGCATTAGCCCTGTCTGGCATATTCAAAAGATGCCCTATTACCAAAGCCCTGAGTGCATTTTACAGGAGTGTGACATCACTAGAGACAGGGACAGAGCCAGTGGATTTAAAAGAGGCTGGATTTGGAATGGGGTACTGGGTTCAAATCCTGGCTCTCATGGTTACTATTAGGGTGACTTCAGGAATGTCCTGTCACTTCTCTATGCACTTCAGTTTTCTCATTTACAACATAAGGGACTTGGTTAGATGATTTCTAAGATTTGTTCTAGATCTGATGGATTCCTCCAGTTATCTAAGCTGCTCCATGCCTGCCAGGTCACAGGGCAAATACTCCGATGTCTTCTGGGGGGTAGTTCAGCCCTGGCTTGTGAGTCCTCTTAATTTTCTGTACAAGGTGGCTGAGTCATTGCCATTTACATATACATCAGGAGGTCTGGTGACTTGCTGAAGGTCTCAGAACCAGTTTGTGACAGGTGGGATTTTCTGGTTCCCAGGTCGGTTCTTTCTCTACTATAACATGCTGCCTCTTTATATGTCATTATCTTTCTTGTAAAGTCCAGCTCCAGTTCTCTCCAGCTTGTCACCTGTTTTTGTTTCCACTTCTGCCTCCTTTCTGAATTAATTTGAAGTTGGCTTCTCTTCATTTATTCAGTTTCTGTGCAATTACTGAGGCAAAACTACAAGGAAGGAAGGAAAGGACAGAGGGAGGGAGGAAAAAAGGGAGGGAAGAAGAAAGAGAGAAAAGGGGAAGGGAGGGAAAAGGAGAAAAGAAGTGGAGGAGGTAGACGGGAAGAAGGGTGAGGGAGGGAAGAGAAAAGAAGGGAGAGAGGGAGAGGGTGAAGAAGGGAGGGAGAGGAAGAAGTGAGGGAGGTAATAAGACAGGAGGGAGAGAAGGAAGGAAAGGAAGAAAGGAAAGGGGAAGAAGGGAGAAAGGAGAGGAGAAAGAAAGGAGAATGGAGAGGAAAGGAAGAAGGAAAGGAGGGGAAGGTGAAAAGAGAGGTAGAAGAGGGGGAAGGAAGGAGAAAAAAAGGAAGGAAAGAAGGGCATTTATTAAACACTATGTCTATATCTAATGAAAATCATTTTTATGGGTAGCAGGGGCCTTAAGAAATTATTTAAGACAATTATTGGTGACATTGTGCCCCCTCCCCACCACATGCACTTCTTTTTTTGTTTTTGTTCATTTTTCCTCTTCCTCTTTTTCTTCTTTATCCTTCTTCTGTTTTTTCTTTTCATTCTTTCCTTTTCTGCTTTTCAAGCTATAGAGAAACCAGTGATCTTGGTGTGGGTAAAAAAAAGTGTAACAGAGACTGGAAGGAATGCAAAACAAGGCAATTATACTGGAGGTAACTGCTCTATCTGATCCTTTTAATATTACACTGTCAGAGGTTCTTAGCTTGGGGTCCTTAAATTTGCATATATAGGCACACAGGAACACGTGTATATGTATGTATATATTGATCTCTATTTCTAAATAATTTCCTTTGTAATTCCATGTGTTTTATTTTATACATTTAAAAACACTTTTTCTGAGAAGAGGTCCATAGGTTTCACTAGATTGATAAAGGGGGCCATGACACAAAAAAGGTTAAGAATCCTTGTTCTATTTCATTTTGAGTCACATGGAAAATAGAGGCATTTTGGGAGTTGAAAAATAATTTTATCCTTATAATTTCACATAGCTCCTTTGGTAATTTTCCTAAGTGAAATCCTCCAGATGTTTCATGGAGATATAAACTGATGTTAGGATACGTCAGGGCTTAAGAGGCATTTCTAAACTCAAGTCAGATAGAAATCAAAGAGTTCAAGTTCAGCAAGAGAAATGTGTTCCAAAGGGCAAACTTAAAAAGTCTAATGAAACTTGAAGAAACTCAGATTGTTAGAGGATTGTATACCAGGTGATAATTGTTTTAGCCATAGCAATTTATGAAACTAAGATGTGATTGCCTTTGGCAGAGGGAGTACCCTACACTGATAAAACCCTAGGTATTTTGAAGTTTTCAAATAATTTACAACATATAATGAAGCTATAATTGCTAATTATTTCAATATTTTGAAGTTTTGAAGTAAGTTTTATTTACTACTTAATGTAAATAATTTACCTTATAACAATTCTTCTTATAAAATATAATTTGACTGCCACTTATTATATAAAAGTTATCCTTGGAAGATACACTTTACCAATAATACAGGCAATTAGTTTGTAGTGAGAATTAGAGATGAGAATTCTATAGTCTAGATATTATATAAGTAGCTTTGAGATATTAAAAGAACCAAAAGAAATCCCTGGCTAGACATTAATCACTCCCCATCCTTACCCTTCCAGGAGGGAATTGAGAATCTCCACTATACTTGGACCCTCTTCCCAAAGGGGCTGTATATAGGTGTCTGTGTCTGTGTATATATCAAATATATTTATAGAAATTAAATACATAAACATATTTATATGTACATATTTAAATTAAATGTATATTTAAATTAAATATATGCATATATTTAAATAAACATATATGTTAAATACACACACTTCCTGAAGCAAAGGCCCATCTTTTAAAAACCAGTATTCTCCAGGTGCTATTTTATGGCTCTGAATTATGGGATATCATAAGCTCAGAAGAATCAGAATTAAAAGTACTCCTGAGTCAATGGAAAAACACATAGTAGGCCTGAATAGTGTATTATCATTGATGATTTATACATGAAAAGTGGCCATGAAAGTCATCATCAAGGGAAAGTGGTGAGCTAGTCATGTAGCAAGAATGACAGACAAGAAATGAACTGCCCAAATGCTACCCAAATCTGAGGATATTAAAAGACATTTTGTAAGGCCTTTAGCTTTTGGATGGTCCTTCAATGGAGGATTTATGAAAAGTCAAAGATAACAATCACTCAGGATGGGAATGCACGGAGAAGATTAGGATCAGCACTGGTCAGAGGAGTGCCTTAGAAATCATGACTTTAGCAGAGTGTCACCACAATACTCTTAAAAACCTTCTGAATCATCAAAGAATCACCTTACGTTCAGCACAGTGTTACTGTTACATGTACTATATAATATTCTCTTTTTTAAAATTTGATAATTAATTTACAATCCATATACATATATATATATATATATATATATATATATAGCAGGACTGCATAGATTAGAAGCACTTATTAAGTGGTCATTTTGTGCCAATCGCTGTGCTAAACACTAGGAACACGAATACAAGTAGAAAGACAGTTCCTGACCTCATTAGAACTTGCATTCTTATGGTGGGAAGAGAACACACAAAATAAATGAGGAAATTGTGGGGATGAGAAGAAATGAAAGTATCAATGAAGGGACAATTCATGCCCCTATAGTGAGTAAGTTTATTTTGTCCCTAATATGACCTATCAAGGACATGCGTTGTGTAACTTGCTGCTATTTATCATGTCCCAGGAACTAGCCATTTCTGGCATGGAAGCACACTTGGAGGAACTGACTATTCCCCCAAGCCTGCTGTTAATCAACTTATATCTTGCAACCGTACATAGCCTTTCCTTGGTAGTAGAAACACCTGTTGGCTAACTGGCTGCACAGAGGGCCAGATGCCAAACTCCTCAGCACAGAGCCACTTTTGTTTAGCAAGTATATTATTCTCTATAGTCCCTTACTTACTTTGGAATCTCACCCATGAAGAGGATGCTCTGCCTGGGACCCTCCCAATTAGGACTCGATGGCTGAACCCGGGATTCCCCAGCCTCTGAGAAACAAGTTGGTGCTCCCCTGAAGTGATGATGTTTTCTCTTTCATCCTCTGCTTACCTTATAATTATCCTTATAGTTATATTTTTTTCCTGTTTCTTTGCGTATTGGGACTTTGTCTTTACTTTTCTAAGACTTCTTGTATTATTCCATGTATATAATTAAAATAGATATTGTTTCTTAATTGTGCAGTGTGTCATTTGTGGGAACAAATCCAAACCAAAGTTCTATTCAAGACAATCAAGCATAAAGACATTAAAGTCTTGTGTGGGGTACAGGGGCTCCAAAAATCCCCTATCCAAGAAAAATCAAAAGTCAGAGGCATCTTGAGGAAGGAACAGGAAGTTTTATTCTCTACTCCCCCCTCCCCCCCCCAACTCCTTTCCATGGCAGGGATCAAGGAGAGGAGGCATATTACAAAAGACAGAACAAGAATTTATACCCTAAGGCAGTCAAGACCCCTCTGCCTGGCTGTCCCTTCTCCCATTGGCTAGAAGGTAGGCTCTCAGTCTTGGTGCAAAATCTAACCCAATGGTGGATAACAAAGAAGTCTGCCACTATCTCCTATTGGCAGGGAGGTAGGACAGGGAGCCAAGGTATCATCCTTGGCCTTATTTGGTAAAAGCCAAATCAGGGGAGGGGAAAAGGTCACATACAAGGGTGGAAGTCTAAAACTCTCGAAAGGAGCCTAATGCTGATGACAGCAAGGGAAGGTGGGAAGGGTCCTAGGTTGTATAAACCCAGGACTCAGGTTTGTCCAGTCTTACCAAAGTCTATCTCTGGTTTCCAGATAGTTTCTCCCCCTTCTCATTTTGAGGAGTCTTCACAGAGGGTGCAGAGAGTGTACCCCACTCAGTCTGGCCAAGTCAGGAATTCAGGAGGAAAGAAAAACATGGTTGCCTGGGTATTGTCCTTAAAATGTAGAGTCTTTGTGGAACCAAACAGACAAAAAGAAAGGCCACTGGGTAGAGTCTAGGGATGGAGTGAACCCCCTGGATGAGGAGGTTTTTGTGGTATGGTAGATGAAGTCCAGAAGAATCAGGAGTGCAGCTTGGAAAATGAAAACATGGCTGGTCTAGGTGTTTTACAATGGAAACTCTTGGAGGAACCAGCCAACCAAGAGAATCCATCTGGTGTGTGGACTCCAGGCGTGGAGTTAGCTTCCAGGCATCTAGGGCAATGTATCATTTAGTATATTAACTAAAGAGCTAGTCTTCTGGAAACTAGGTTTCAAGCACTGCCTCAGATACATGTTGGCTATGTGACCTGAAGCAAGTCAGTTGACAGCTCAGTGCCCCAGACACTCCAAGACCACAACTTGAAGAGCAGATTCCAATCTGCATTGATAGAGGGATTTTCCTCTATCAATGGGCCAGTCCCCAAAAGAATTTCTAGCAAGGTTCTATAACCAGAATATTTGATTAACCCAAACACTTCATTACTAAGCATGCCAATTAAGAAAATTCATTGTATTCATCAAAGTGGAAAAAAATCATGTTAAAAGGAGATAATTACTTAGGAGACTTTTAATATTTTGTAACTAAAAACTTAATGCAAATCATCAGTGTTTCCAATTTCATCCATAAATTAATTCAGAAAAAAAAATATCAGAACAAGACACTGACTTTCAGACATTATTTTTTAATATTAACCTTGCAGTTCACATGACATTTCTTAGTTCAAAAGCTGCTAAAGGGCAAAGACATTAAAGGCATCAAGTAGAAATGAAATAACACTAAACAAAAATAATTTCAAAGGCCAACAAAATTACCTCAATGAATATTGCTTTATCGTGCCCATTCCTTGAGGGTATAGTTCTAGAAGGATAGTTTTAAAAATTCAAAATAATGATGTAATCATCTCTGTCTCCTAACTTCCTTCAAGTCTCATCTAAAGGCCTATCTATTTCAAGAAGCCTCTTAGTACTCCTCGAGCTTAATTCCTTCCCTCTGAGACCACCCACAATGTATTTCATATGTGACTTGCTTGCACATGGTTGTTTATATGATACCTCCCCCAGACATTAGCTGTGTGACCTGGGTAAGTCATTTAACCCGTTTTACCTCAATTTCCTCGGCTGTAAAATGAGCTGGAGAAGGAAACGGTAAATCATTCCAGTATCTCTGCCAAGAAAACCCCAAATGGGGTCTCAAAGACTCTGGTATAATTGAAAAATGACTGAATAACAAAAGAAAAGGTAAATGGTTTCTTATTGTAGATGTTGTAGAGAGGATTTTTAGTCAGGGACTGGACTAAATGGCTTTTTTCAACTCTGATATTCTATGATTGTAAAGTACAAAGAGTCTCGAAAATTCAATTTAATCTAATACACTTAAATTCAATAGACATTTATTGGCAAAATGCATAGACGGCCCTTCTTACATTCAGGAAGACCAGGGTTCAATTTCTACTTCTGACTCTTGCTAATTTTGTGTCAATGAGCAAGTTATGTAACATGTAAGTGTCTCCAGGCCATTCTTTAAGACTGTACGTTGGGTTTTTTTTTCTTTCTTTTTTGGGGGGGAGAGGGAGAGGCAAGGCAATTGGAGGTAAGTTACTTGTCAAAGGTCACACAGCTATTAAGTGTCAAGTGTCTGACATGGGATTTGAACTCAGGTCCTCCTGACTCGAGGGCCAGTGCTCTATTCACTGCACCCTTTAAGACTGTACATTAAAGAAAAGTTGTTGGATAGAAGTCTGAACAAATGGAATGCCCAATGCTAATTCCAGATGTATGATGCTAAAAACTTTTCTTCCTCTCTATTGGGTGGTGCTGACCTAAACATACAGAATGTTACATAGATTGTCAGTCCTAGTTACTGTATTTGTTGAGTTCTACTGAATTGTTTTTGTTTGCTTGTTTGCAAGGGAAGTACTGGGCATGAAAGTATTTAGGGGAAACAATTATCATACAAAAGTGCATCAATAAGTTTTAATTTCTAAACTGTAAGATACAAGAAAAAGATGTGTTAACATAATGTAGTTAATTTCAAAATAATTTTAAATAAAACAATTTAATTAAAAAAATAAGAGTTGCTTATGTACTTTGGTGGAAGGAATTTTTACATTGGAAGATTCCCTACACTGATGAAATCATAGGTCTAGACACCCTTTCTCAAAAAAAAAAAATAATGGATCTTCTACACACAATATATTATGCTAGTAACCAGAGTTAGGCACCAGATATTGAATATTTTTGGTTATCTCTATCCTTCAAATATATTTTTTAAAAACTTTTTTTTCCTTTGCAGCATATTTCTCCTTCCATAGTGACAGTAGCAAATTTGTGAAAAGAAGATAGTCTATCTGCAAACATTAACTCAGTACAATATTCTCAATATACAGCTGCTGGCTCAGTGAATAGAAGCACTGGACCTGGCATCAGGAAGACTTGAGTTCAAATCCAGCTTCTCAGCTGTGTGATCCTAGGCAAGTCACTTAACCTTTGAATGCCTGACAAAATGGATTCAGTGAAGAAGGAAATGAAAAACCAATCCAATATTTTTGCTGAGAAAACCCCAGATGGGGTCACTAAGGGTTAGACACAATTGAAACTACTGAACAAAAACTCACAATGCGCAGTCTTTCCCTGAGCACCAACTGGTTAACATGCTCCTGGAATAACAGATCTACGTTCACACTGTAAGTAAAACATTTTAGAAAGATTCTAAGAGAATGGAAAAGATCACTGATAATATAAGATATCACAACAGAAAGAAGTTGCAGCAAAGTGGCCTGTGTTTTACAGAGCCTATAAGAAGCGTAAGCCAACCGACAACAAAGACAATGATTATAGTTTACGTGTCAACATCCATTTCCCAGTATGAAGAAATTTGTGAAAAACTCGACAAGACCCTCCATATAGTCAAGATAATGCCTTGAAACTCAATGACTGTACCATGAGGGTGGGTTATGAGGAAGACTGATAAAAAATGTTAGTTTGAATCCAAGAAAAAAAGACAACAACTTTTATAGACGCTCAAAAGACCCACAGGGTGATAAAGCCCTGGGTCTGGAATCAGGAAGACTGAAATTCAAATCTGTCCTTAGATACTCACTAGCTATATGATGCTGGGCAAGTCACTTATTCCTCTACTGTAAAAAGGAGATAATAATGGCTATCTCCCAGGGTTGTTGTGAAAACCTGGTCAGATGGTATTTGTAAATCACTTAACCCAGAGTAGCACAAAGTAAACACTTAAATATTTTAATCCAATCCGATTAAATCTTAATCTTTGATAGTCAGCCGCTGCTATCTCCCTTAAAACCACTCAACAGCATGTAGGAAATGATGGGAGGAATTGTGTTTCCACATAATTAAAAGTACTTTTATCTTTGATAGCAGAATGTGGGGCAGAGGTGACTGGTTCTAATCAGAGCTGTGATCTAACAGGGCCAGGCTTCTGATCAGGTGAGGAGTTAGAGGTTTGTATACATGCTTGCCAAGCTGTTTGAAGGAAGCATGACTGGGCAGTTCAGGAGGTTGCACCTAGCCAATGAAGAACAAGGTGGGAAATTCTAAAATCTAATGGAAGCAATATAAAAGGGCTCACATTTGTCTGAGTCCATTAAGGGAGCTACCCATTTATTCAGAAAGAATAAATGTAAAATAAATATAATGAAAACCTTCCTGGCTTTCCAATGAATATTATTTATTCCTAGACTGAGCATGTTTATAACAGTATTAAAAAGAGACATATAAATCTAATCTCAAGTAAAGGCAAAGATTAGTTTAAGGGGAAAGAAGGTGGAACTGATGTGGTATAGGCTCTGGGAACCCCCTTGAACTCTCCTTGAATCTTCCCACTTGATCTGACATTTGCCTGGGGCCATAAACCTTCCGTTATTGCTATTCCCAAATCTCTGTAACTCTTAACCCGGCCTACCCTTCCATTGTAGTTACCTCTGGGTGGCCTCCGGCTGCTTCCTACCCTGGATCCCATCAAGATCCCATTCTCTTGATTCCCAGAATCTGAAGTCACCCCAGTCCTATCAAGATACTTCTTAGACTCCTCCCCAAGACCCTCCTTAAATCTCTCTTCTAGTTACCCCAGACTACTTGACCACCCCTAGTTCCCTCCCACAGTATATTTTATATGTATATAAAATCTATCTTGTCTCCATGAACGTGCTCAGATTCAATCTAACTCAGATTAAGTCCAGCTCAAATTCAATCTGACCTGCTTGTCAATATAAATGCTTTGGCTCCTTAAGAGTCTACACAATATGGTGAATCTTTAATAAACTTTGTTTTAATTTGACTGAAAGAAGATTTGGATCAAATTCATTCAGCCAGCCCCCAGCATGTTGGTATTTTGGGGTCTTGAGCAACTCTGAACCTCAATATTTTAAACCTGAACAGAACTGCCAAAAACAGGAGAGAAATTGTAATCCAACTCCACCTGTCTTCCCAGTTTATACAGCATTTGGACACCAAGACCATTTGGAGACTATTTAGAACCCATTTTCTGAACTTTGCTTTCCTTGTTACTTGAAGTGGTTGGAGTGGAAATGAATGGAAGGTTGTTGTCTTGGATGAGTGTGGTAGTTTGGGCTTTGATAATAACACACTGATATTTAGGTGACTACTTTTACTGAATTCTTTTATAAGTGACTTACTTGGTAGAGGTGATTCAATGAAGCATAGTTGAAAGGGAGGGCCCCAATAACCACCTCGTTATGCTCAATAAGCAGAGGGGGAACCTGGAACTATCTATGAAAGGGGTGGTAACTAAGGAGTGATTGGCAGCCATCTACCTGAGAACCTGACAAAGAGAACAAATCCGGTGGTTGATATAGCACATTCTAGTATTATGTGGTTGTCACTACAATTATTATTTTTATGATATTAAAGAATAATCCTAGGTCTTCAATATATGCTTGCTATTGCTGCTGTGGGCTGCTAGGCAGTACAGTGGATAGAGTACCTGGTCTGGAGTAAGGAAGACTCATCTTCCAGAATTCAAATCTGGCCTTAGACACTTACTAGCTGAGTGACCTTGGGCATGTCACTTAATCCTGTTGCCTCAGTTTCTCATCTGTAAAAATGAATTGGAGAAGGAAATGACAAAACCATTCCAGTATCTTTGCTGAGAAAACCCCAACTAGGGTCACAGAAAGTCAGACATGACTGAAACAAGTGGGCACATGTCCAAAGTATATGGGGGCAAGTGTACAACAGAGGGTCAGTGGCTAAGCGTTTCTCATCCCCAGAGTGACACAGTAAAGACCACATGAAAAAGAGATAAGAGCATATAATCAATGAAAATGCTGCAACTAAAGGTCTAATAGAGAGTCTGAAGCATTTGTTTCTAACGCTGGACAAGGGATTTCAAGAAGTCTCCAAAACACGAACAATATTTCTAACAAATCAGTCAAGAAAAATCCTTCCTCTTAACAGGGTCAGAATGAAACATGCAGAACTAAGCTCAGCTGACAAGGGAAATCCAGGAGAGAAATAGTGAAAGCTTTTTCTTCTCTTTCCAAATACAAAGGAGAGACTCAGGTTACAACATTGTATTCACAGTGAGCTTGAGAAAGCTTTGAATACATAAATGATGTGGTGTTCGATAGGTCAGGAACTCTCAGTGTGGTCTAGGGGGTACTAATGGTTTGTTAGCCTCTTCCAGGTGGGCCATTGGCTGGACTTCTAAAGTTATTGATAATCATAGAACAGTTTATATGTTTTTCTGGAATTAATAATTCATTAGTACTAATGAAAAAGGTCTAAATTTCATCAACATTTCAGTAAAAATACCAAGCCTAGAATCAAGAAGACTGAATTCAAATCCAGCCTGAGACACTTACTAGGTACATGACCCTGGTCGAATCATTTAACTTGTTTACCTCTCTTTCTTCAACTGTTAACTACTAAAGAGCACTAGTCTAACAGGGCTGTTGTAAGGATCAAATGAGATAATATTTGTTGAAAAACAACTTAGTTCCTGGTACTTACATGGTACTACATAAATGTTTATTCCTTCTCCTTTACCTTTTCTAGTAAGAGTTTTGGGGGGAGGGTTGTTTTGTGGTGGCATGGAGGAGTGGGTGTTGCAAGTGGTCTACAGAATCCCTCTCAAAGGAGTGTGCAGTCCAAAATTATTTGAGATCCTAAGCTGAGAGTACTACCCCCCCTAAAAAGGAGAAGGGTGGTCCTCAAGACCTCAATTGTCCAAAAGGAATCCCGGCCTCCTGTGGCAGTCACATTTATGTGAGTACAATCATCTTCATGTTTGAAATCAGAAGGAGGATATGTGCAAAATGACACACAGTATACCAGCATACCATCAATCAATCATTTCTTATCCCCAGAGTGACATATTAAAGACCAAACGACAAAAAGATGAGAGCATACAGTTAATGAAAAAATTGTCACGGAAGGATCCCTGGACAGGTGAGGTCTAACAGGAAATCTGAAGCGTTTGCGTCTAATGCTATAAAAGAGATTTCAAGATGTCTCCAAAACTTGAACAACAGATTGCATTTTGTAATGTTCATAGCATGGAATAAAAAGTTCTGGCAAGTAGCACTTGTTTGATTAAATTGAAATGGGTTGGTAGTTGTCTTTAGGGACATTTCTATTTGATTAAAAGGGATTAGGTAATGGATGGAAGAGACATCAATCATAGATCTAGATTTGGAAAGGAGTTTACATTCCATCTGGTACAACCTTCTCCTTTTATAGATGAAGCAACTGACAAACAAGGAGGTTAAGTGACTTGCCCAGGTACTCTAGGAGCTGTCTGAGACAACATTTGAAAGCCAGTTTTCTGTCTCTGTCTCTCTCTCTCTTACACACATACCTCCACGACTGTGAGGAAACCGAAGGTGAGTGAAGGTAGTAGGATGTAAATCACCAGTATTTTGTTGCTAATTTGTTTAGGTTCTAATCTCTGGGGGCTGTGAGGGATCCCTAAGGATGAGCCTTCTTTCCTGGAGGCATGAGGTTAGTCAAGGATGGGAGTAATAAGAGTTTGAGCAACTTTATGTCAAGATTACCCAAGTTTACAAGAGAGGCAGCCCAGTCTGTACACACTCCATGCACCCACACTTCCCTCCCCACCCAACCCGGCTTCAAAAAGTGGAACAAAGAGAGCAGCTGTGACTGTTCCTTTGGAAAAGTGTAAAGTAGCAAATTTGTCTAGGGCAGAATTTGCAAAGTAATTCTAGATCAATGATCTGAAAGAAAAGAGAGTTGACTGTGGGATGTGTGGACATGGCTGCCCAGTCCAGAAGTGGTAAATATAGGAAGAGCCAGAGATTTGTTTTCTCTATCCCTCAAAATAATCCATGGTTTCTGCAGCAGGGGGAGAGGGAAGAACCCCAGATCTGGAATATAGCTAGTGATATTCAGTATATGCAAATTCTGATACCTCCCCACAAATAAATTTTTGCTTCCAGGGACAGTGATGACAAGCCCTGTCAGATGTAGAATATTATCCCCACACCTGTAGTCTCTGCATGGGAAAAGACAGTGTCTGAAGATGAAGGATATGGAGGAAAGGGAGGATGAAATGCTCAGCATAAGAGCCCTGTGGGCAGACCTTTGTCAAAAAGATGTTATTAACTAATCTTTTCTTTGTAATAGTTTAAAAAAAAAATCTACAGGATAAATTAGCCATGTGGACTTGAATCTAAGCTCTATGGGCTTCAGTTCCCTCATTTTTAAAAAGGGTAATAGGGTAATACAGTAGGGCAGCTAGGTGGCTCAGTGGATAGAGTTCCAAGTATGGATTGAGGAAGGCCTGAGTTCAAATGCAGCCACAGACACTAGCTGTATGACCCTGGGAAAGTCACTTAACCCAATTTACCTCAGTTTCCTCATCTCTAAAATGAGCTGGAGAGGGAAATGGCAAACCACTTCAGCATCTTCGCCAAGAAGACCCAAAATGGGATCACAAAGAGACAAACACAACTGAAACAACTGAACAACAAAAAGAATAATATAATAAGAAAAGTGCTAGATAGGACATCTGAATCCAAATCTTTGCTTTGAAATTCAGAGTGTGATTATCAGCATGTTCTTCTGAACCTCAGTTTCCTTATTTGAAAAATGGGAATAATAGCACCTATTCTATCTAATACATGGCGTTATTGTAGCAAAGCTGTTTTTTAAGTCCTATATGGATGTAAGTACTTATTATGAGGAGGGAGCTCTACATGTATGATTTTATAATTTGGGCCATCTGATGCCTAGTTTATGAATCCTTTTAATAAACGAAGTTCCTAATTTGGGATTCATGCCCCCTTCCAAGATTCTGTGGGCAGATTTTAGGAGATCTGTGAACTTGGATGGGAAATAATTACATTATTGTTCTCACTAACCTCTCATTGAAATTTCACATTTGCTATCAATTATGAACTTTAAAAAAATTATTCTAAAAAGTCCATAAGTTCCTCAGACTGGCAAAGTATCCCTGGCATTAAAAAGGCTAAGATCTTTTCCTCTACTCTCATTCCATCATCTATTTCCTGCAATAACAAGTTAATAATCTCCTTCTTACATTATGGATATGGTGAACTTTCAGGATTTGGTGGAGGGAGATCTGTACCTGTGGTTTCAGTTGTGTAAGGAAATCTAGATTAGGAAATTCCTTTTTACAAATTCAGATCAGCAATTGTTTTTTCTTAAAGTCTTAGAGAGTTGGCCAGGGCACCAAGATTTTAACATACATACCCTTACATCCCCATCCTTTAGTGGCTTGTGCAGGACCATAAAGCCATTATATGTCAGAAGAGGAGCTTGAATGGAAGTCTCCTTCATTCCAAGGCCATCTCTCCATCCACTGTGCTATTCCATCTTTCAACAATGAACCCACAGGGGGAAAGATGCAGGATGACAGAATTCAACTGAGTTGTTGTAAAATTGCTTTGCTATTTTTTTCTTCTTTCTTATCAGCAGTGGCATCTTGTCATCTATCATATACCAGCAAATATATTTTTCTATAAAAGACAAAAGAAGTCTTCTTCAGGGCAAACTAGATAAGTAGCAATAACATATTTGATAACTATAAATAATTCTCTTCTTCCAATGTACACAGTAAATGTTATTAATGGAATTTATTTGTGTTGTGGACCTTAAAAAGAGCCATTACATCTTGTTGTCAGCATTTTGATAACTACAGGCCTTAGTATAACACAAAGAAATATAGATTGCAGTTTAACATTTCCAAAGGCAATGAATACAAATGATCGAACCTCATTTGCTGAGTAGAGGGACTTCAAATTGTTCACACAATGATTTGCTCCCAATATCATATCCATTTACTTCTCTGATATCTAGTAGCAAAGGTATTGGTCCAAAAATTAGATGGGGGTCTTTTATTTGTTCAAATTTTATATTACCAAGGCCAGCACAAAAATGAATTGAAAATCTCTTCAAATTCTGAGCCAAGCTTTCTCTGTCTCTGTTTTTGTCTCTTCTCTCTTTCTGATTCTGTCTGTCTCTATCTATCTGCTTCTCTCTCTTTCTCACTCTCTCTGTCTCTCCCCCCCCCGTCTCTCTGTCTCTGTCTTTGTCTCTGTCTTTCTCTTTCTTTCTTGGGGTTAAGGCATTTACAAACCTTCTCCTTGCTGTACCAGTACTTCCCAAACCAACCCTTAGTACTCCCCCACCCCATACACATGCACACTAGTAACCCTTTGAACCACACATCATAATCAATCAAGAAATATTTATTGAGCATCTTCCTAGTACAGCATTGCAGTATGTAGTATTTAGGGTGTGGGTACAAAAACATCTAAAATGCAGTCCTTGGTGTCAAGGAGCTCATTGTCACAGCCCTTGTGTTGTTGAAAGGAACAAGGTTAGAAGGTTCAGAGGATGGTGATTTTAATATATACACCCTTACATCTTCATCCTTTAGCTAGCCCCAGTGCTTGCTTTTTTAGGTATGACTGCGACTAAATTATTCCTTAACTCCCTTCTAACTCTGTGGTTCCCCTGATTTTATTGAGTTGGGAAAGATGTTTGGTAGCTGCTAAATGATTCTCATTCACTTTTTATGATGGGAGAGGTAAAAATACTATCTGTTATTCCCCTCCCCTCTCATGTTAGGTTTGGTTTCTTTTTATTCTTTCCTCTGTCATATTAAAACTTAAACTTCCAATGCTTTCAAATTTGTGCTACCTTCAGTACACAATTCTTCTGTGTGCCCTTGGTGTTGTTCAGCCATTGCTGTTTCTTCTTCATATAACAGCCAGGTCCTGATGTGTTAGAGCCCAAATGTTATAATTTCATTATTATTTGTGATGATAATATATTTCTATAGGAGCCATATTTAATCTGTTGGACTTGATGTCTATTTGTCACACTTTTTGTTTTGTTTGCTTTCTATAAATGGTCTTGGAAATCTGACATGCTTTATCTTTGGTCCTCTAGAAGTATAGTCCGTTGCATTGATCAGAGTTTTAAGTCTTTCAAAATTATTTTTCTTTATAGTATTATTATCAGTGCATAAGTTGTTTTCTTGGTTGCATTTACATTCCTCTGCATTGGTTCATACAGGCCTCATTTCCTCTAAAACTATCCATTTTAAAAATTTCTTATAATGAAAAAAGATTGTTACAGTCATACCATAATTTATTTAGCTTATTTGTAAATAGGTGGGTACCCTCCCCCTTAGTTTCCAGGTTTTTTCTTCAAAAATTGTTACTATAGGGGTGGCTAGGTGGCGTAGTGAATAGAGCACTGGCTCTGGAGTCAGGAGGACATGAGTTCAAACCTGGCCTCAGACACTGGACACAAAAACTAGCCATGTGACTTTGGGCAAGTCACTTAACCCCAATTGCCCTCCAAAAAAAAAAAGCAAAAAAATTGTTACTATAAATATTTTTTACATTAAGGACCTTTCCTTCTTTCTTTGATTTCTTTTGAGTATATATGATCAGCAGAGTAGTATTGATGGGTCAAAAATATATGCACAGTTTGGTGATTTTTTGGACATAGTTCCAAATTGCTTTCCAGAATAACTGGTACAATTAAAAACTCCATCAAACAGTTCACTAGAGTGCCTACTTTCCCTCATTCCCTCCAACATCTGCAATTTTCATATTTTATAATATTTTGTCAATCTGATAGGTAAAAGGTAGAGCCTCCGTCTTATAAAGCTTCACTTTCTATATGACCTCTTTCCGAATCCCCTACAGGTGTTAGACCCCTCTCCTCGAAGGTAATTGGGAATTGATTTGTATATGCCTATCTGTGTACATGTACTCTCCCCAGTTAGAATAGAAGTTTCTTGAAAGTAAGAGCTTTCACTTTTGGCTTTGTATTCCCAGTGCTTAGCATAGTAGCTGGCAACAACAGGCATTTAATAAATGTTTATTGATTGATTGTATGCATTCTCCCCATACCCAGATTACCAAAAATCCTTTCTTTCTGGCAAATTTGACTTTTTAAGGCATTCATCTCCTCATTGGATTTTTGGGCCTCTTTAGCCATTTGAGTTAATCTATTTTTTAAGGTGTTATTTTCTTCAGTCAGATTGTTGACTATCTTTTCATGATTTTCTTGCATCATTTTCGTTTCTCTTCCCAGTTTTTCCTCCACTTCTCTTATTTGGTTTTCAAAATCTTTTTTAAGCTGATCTATGGCTTTGAGACAGTTTTCCAGTTTCTTGGAAGCTTTTGGTGTGGGAGTTCTGACTGTGTTGTCTTCCTCCCATTCCATGCTTTGATCCTTTTTGTCCCCCAAAAAGGATTCTAGAGTTTGGTTGCTGTTCTTTCTTTGCTTCCTTTTCCTGCTCATGTTGCCAGTGAATTACTTGTCTCTTTAGTTCTGTGGAACTCTGCTTCCAGCGGGGAAAGCTCTGTCCAAAATCGCTGGGCTTTTCATAGCTGCCAGAACTATTAGGAGGCTGGCGAAGGCCCCACCAGCTTTGGTTCATTGAAAACGCACCCCAGGACCACCACCCAAGACCACAATCTGGATCCAGGCCACTCAATGCAAGAGCACTTGGCCTCTGAAAGATTGCTTGGTCTGCTGCAGTCTGCAGGCTGGAAGCTCTGAAACAGCCAAGTGGAAGCCGTTGCAGGGCTGCAGCTTCTGCCGCTTCCTTGCCCTGGGGTAAACCCTTGCCTTCCTTGGCTGGATTGCTTTTCTCCCCCAAATTTAGCTGAGTCCCACTGACCTTTCACTTAGTCCTTATTTCTTCTGGCTTGATAAATCTGGAAACTGCCACAGCTGCTGCTGATCTGCTCTCCTGAGGGCTCCAGCTGCACCTTGTCCTGTTCATCCTGCTCCCCTACCCCTCCCCCCACCCCGGGACCAAGCCATAGCTTCATGCTGGGCTGGTTTCAGCTCCCAGTGTGCTGTGATGAGTCCCACCTGTCAAGCTGCCTTCAGAGGGAGGTGTATTTTTCTGTGTTTTGGACTATGTTCAGATATGTCACTAAGGTGGAAAACTAGAGATTTGTCTCAGATGCCAAAATATAAATAGATACTAACAATATTTTCTGTCCTTCAGATTCACAGAAAACAACTGTCCCTAGAACCTAAGCCAACATAATTCATAAAAATAGGAAGTTGCCAGATGGCAGCTTCCATTCCTAGGATGTCTAGGTTGAGCTCTTTCCAGGCAGGCCTGACCTTCTCCTCCTCACCCAGGACTAAACCATGCCCGCCTCCAAAGTAATATCCTCATTGCCAACTTTCTGATGATGAGAGTTCTATTCCATTTGCCTTGTGCATACAATTAGATAGCTATGATCCTATTGGACGCCAGATCATAGATCATCAGTTTAAACAAGGAAGGACTTTAGTATCATTAAGTTCAATCTGCACATTTTAAAGTGGTTAAAACTGAGCATTGAATGTCTCGCCCAAGGTCACAGAGCTAATAAGTATCTGAAATAGAATTTGAGTACAGATCTTCCTGACTCTAAATCCAGCACTCTAACTGTGAAGCTCTACAACCCCTCTTCCTGCATGGGAAGTTCTATGCTAAAACCTCTCTTCTCCTCCTCGAACCCAGGAAGGTTTAAGATCATGCCATTTCAACCTGTACAGATTCAGCTCAGGGTAGAGGGAACAATACCATCACATAGAAATATTTTTTTTTGGTCCAAACTGCACATGCCAGCATGATAACTCACAAACATGAATAGACACACATTTTGGTTAGCTTTAAAAACACTAAGGATGAAGTCGATGATATATTAATACATAAATACAAAGGATCATATATCTAATGAATGAATGATATGGTCTTAGGGCATATTCTATGTTTTCCCTTGCCAGGAAAAAAACTATCTCACTGTTCTGGGAGTCTCCAAATATGTAAGCACTAAGACATTATACATGCTACAAGGATCCTGTGCAAATAAAAATTCCCTTAAAAAGCATACACAATCATCCTGTCTTGCTTTATTTATCTCCCTAAGCTGTGAATACACGTAAAAATGCTAACTCCTTTGTGTATTAAAAATAATGAAACATTATTTCATTGGCTTTGTCTCTGGTAACAAAACCAATGGTGAGACTTTATTTTTAAATATTTAATTCATCACCATAATCATTATCATCTGGACCACAGATGGCAGACATACTCTTAGGGCTCTATTTTGGAGCAAACAGCTTTTTCTCCAACATTTCTGCCAAAAGGCCAGAGAGCATCTCTACTCTGAATTTTGCCCTGGTTCAAAAGGGCTCTATTCTGAGGATCCAAGCACTCTTGGACACATTTCACCCAAACCCAAAAGGAAAGACCTTTCCAAGTAGGGTCTCCATTTACATAAAGCTTATTCAGTCCTTTTGTGAGGGCACATTTGTGATTTTACTCTGCTGTTTGCTCTGGCCCTAAATACCTGACTAGACAATTCATTTAATTAACGTCGTCTGCATGGTGTGGCAATTTTCTTCCTCTGTTGTGTCCACTCTTTCCTGCTCTTAAAATGAAAGAGCATATGACATAGCTATGACCTTGTGAATTTCAAAAGGTTGGCAGAATAAGCCACCAGAGGTCTGGGAACTGGGAGTCTGTACCAGGGTTTGCTGACAGTCAAGCCTTACATATAATTAGGTGTTCCCTGCTTGACCCTGCCCAGCAGTGGATGAATCAGCAGCTGAGAAATGTGTTCTGCAAACATTCATCAACTATGCCTCATTTAGAAATGAACCTGGTGGGACAAATGCTTTGTAGCAATGTCTTTACATTTGAGCACACTTTCTCCAGGGAAAAAGGTGATAGAAGGGAGGATGTGCTCCTCCGGTCAGTAATATGTTTTTCATACTTTTGTTCTTGCTTTTTATTCTCAGCAAATATCTTTGGTAAAAGCTAAACAGTCACGGTGGTAGTGATGATGATGATGATGATTATGATGATGATGATGATGAGAAACAGCTCTCTAAACTGATTGTGTTGTCTGTCAATGAGGATGAGAAGCCAGAAGTTAAGAGATGCCTGAGTTTGCAGGAATTTGCCCCATGAGGGCTCCCACATCAGGAACAGGAATACTCTAAGTGTTGGTGACACTACAGGAGAAAAGAGGGTCATTAAACAACAGCATCATAGGTCTAGAGAAAGAAGAGAATTTAGAAACCAACTTTTTCATTTTACAGATGAAGAAACTGAGGCATAGAATTGTAAGGTCATTTGTAAAATCACAGGATGATAGACTTAGAGCTGTAAGGGATCAGTAAGTCCAAACTCTGTATTTTTCAGATGAGGAAACTAAAACCTAGAGTGGTTATGTGACATACCCAGCATCATATAGCTAGAAAGTATCTGAAGCAGGATTCAAATTCAGGTCTCCTTGACTCCAAGTCCAACCACACTACACTACACTTGCCCAAGGTCACCCAAGTAGTAAATGTCAGAGCTGGGATTTGAACCCACCTCCTAGGGACTCCAAATCCAATGGTATTTTCATCATAATATGGAGAGAAGAATAGTGATGGAGGAGGGTATACAAAGAGTCATCCTTCTGGCTTCCACACGTTGTGATAAAAAATTATCATTCAGAGATGAGCATGACCCAGTGAATTTCAAAAAAGGTCGAAGGTATAGAAAAGACTTATGCCAATCCTCATGATTTTCTGGAAGCAAAATATTCCAGGCATTCACCACAAACAAAATGGTGCTTCTCACTTTAGGAGATGCAACAAATATGAACATGTTTTGAGTATAAAAATAAGTTGGTAGGACCCCACAAAATAAATAATCTCTTACCTGAAGAAATTCATCATTGTCCTCTTAGTCAGAATGAGTGATACTGTATGTCTATTTCTTGATATCATTTTTAATTTTCCTAAAGGACAATTCTGACCATGCCACTGCCTTTACTTCCCCATCCTGTTCAATCAACTCCAGTGCTTCCCTATTTCAAGATCAAATATAAAAATCCTCTTTTTGATTTTTAAAGCCCTTCATAGCCTAGGCCCTTCTTACCTTTCTGGTCTCCATACACCTTTCTCTATACTTCCCATGGCCACACATATTCTTTGACCCAGTAATACTGATTTCACACACGAAACCCTATCTTCAGACTCTGGCTGCCCCTCATGCCTGCAACTTTCTCCTCTTGCTTCCCTATCTTCCTTAAAGCCTCAGCTAAAGTGCTAACTTCTGCAAGGAGCCTTTAGGAGTCCTTAATATTAATGCCTTCCCTCTGAGATTATCTCCAATTTTTATTCTCTATATCTTGTTTATATAGTTCTTTACTTGATACTCTTCACCACTACCAGCCTCATTAGACTATTAGCTCCTTGAGAACAAGGACTATTTTTTTTTTGCTTTTCTTTACCAGTACTTAGCATAATTCCTAGCACATAGTAGACACTTAATAAATGCTTGATGAATTGATTTGGCCCAGTAATAAGTGACAGGAATTTGAATCCAGAGCCTCTACTTCCAAGTCCAATAATCAAGGCATTGAACCTTATTACTTCTCAGCTGCTTTTAGCTAGGATAGCCTTTTCTTTTTCTTTTTTTCCAAGTACATGTAAAAAAATTTTTAACATTTTAAAAGAATTGAGCTCCAAATTCTTTCCCTCCCTTCCTTCCTTCCCCCGTCATTGGAAAGGCAATATAGATTACACACATGCAGTCATGTAAAACTTATTCCCATACTGGTCATGTGAAAGAAAACAGACAAAATAACAAGAAAAATAGATTTGTTTTTTTAAAAAGTATGCTTCAATCTGTATTCAGATTCCATCAGTTCTTTCTCTGGAGGTGGATAGCATTTTTCATCATAAATGCTTTGGAATTATCTTAGATCACTGTATTGCTGAGACTAGCTAAGTTGTTCACAGCTGATCATCATCATACAATATTGCTGTTTCTGTGTACAATGTTCTGGTTCTGATCACCTGACTTTATATCATTTAATGTAAGTCTTTCCAGGTTTTTCTGAAGGCATCCTGCTCATCATTTCTTATAACACAATAGTATTCTGTCACAATCTTATTCCACCACTTGTTCAGCTATTCTCTTATTAATGGGCATCTCTTTAACTTCCAATTCTTTGCTGTCACAAAAGAGCTGCTATAAATATTTTTATGTATATCAGTAGGAGACTGCTTTCAAGGGGGTTAATCAAACAGGTCACTGGCCTTGTATTTACACACACACACACACACACACACACAACCTTCCACCATGGGAAACCTTATGAGTTTATATAAGGTCCAAAGGGATATCTAGCTTTTCACCACATTTGTAATGTAAGCACATGCTTAGGCATGCAATGGGCTGTAGATAAAGTGGGCAATGGGTTGTTGCTAACAATAGTGTTGCTATGCCAGGTATTTTGTCAAAAATAAAGGTGAAGGAGGGACTCTATTCTGCTTAATTCAGCTCATTTTTTCATTCCTTTCATCAGTACTATAAATTGTTTTGAATTCATTCTCCATTGTGGTCATTAAAGTTCAAGTTGCTTATTGGCCAATGTACAATTCTCTTATTTTTTTATGGTGAATTTCCAACTCATTTTCAAAACTCATGAATGCTTTAAATTGGAGTCAAATATTCAAGGGTAGGACTAGTAGAGGTCTGTTTATTATTTTATTCTGAGTTTATCCCACTCCCTCAACTGGAGACTAGATCTCATATTAAAAATGAAAGATTCTCAAAGGGTGGGGGGTGAGATTTCTTGGCATTTTTTCCTGAATAGTTTTGACTGTCTGGTTAATCATGGATACTTGGATCTGGAAAGAACTTTAGAGAGTATCTAGTATGGACTTATGAAGGTATAATTTTGCAGTTTCATAGATCTAAAGTCAGAAAAGACCTTAGAGGTCACCCTAGACCTTCATTTCACAGATGAGGAAGCCCAAGGTTAGACTTAAACGTAAGTGGAAAAGATGTCCTTTAGCTCTAAAACCAACACTTTAAATTCATTCACCTATCTTCTTCCTGTTCAACTCATAATTCAGCACAAAACAACATTGTGGTATAGTTACAAAAATGCTATATCCAGAATCCAAAAATCTGTGTTTGAATCCTACTTTTGATATCCATTAACATTTTTATCTTGGGCCAGCCACCTTTCAGCCTCAGTTTCCTTATCTGTAAAATGGGGATAATAATACCTATAATATTATCCTCCCTGAACTATAATGAGGACAGAATGAGAAACAGTGTGTATAGTACTTTGCAAACCTTAAAATATAAATGTATATATGTACATGTATGTATTTATGTAATCTCTCTCTCTTTAAGGTATGATTTTATACAGTAGTAATGCCAGATTTTAAAACAAGCATTCCAGAAAGTTATATAAGCTGCTGCCTTAGGGAACTAATTGTCCACTTATTTCAATCATATTGTCATTACATAAGGTGTGTTTGCAAAACGCTTCATTGAGAACAGACTCTAAGAGCCCATGGCATCTTTAGAAGAATATCCCTAGTAGTAGCAACTCTTTAACCCCTGAAGGTAGATTCATTTTCTGGAACCAGACAAGTTATTTGGAGCTAAGGGCTGTACTTCAGGCACAGAACAAAATGTAGCTGGCAACTCCTCAGTGGGGCTACCTGTGCAGCTCCCACCTTCTTTTCCTAATCCCTTTTGGCACAATAGGGAGATCCAACATTACTGCAGAGCTTTTGCTCCAGTCTATGCTTTGATAATAGGGAAAAGAAGTTTTGTTTTCTCCCAAAATTAGTGAAGGAGTGAAGGAATAGAGGAAGGAAATATGGAGTACACAAGTAGATCTACATGGAGACCAGGTAACCAGAAACCATGAAGCAAGAGATAGCTTGAAGACCACATGTGTTATATGGATCAGGAGAAGTAGATTTTTTTTTGGTTTTGGATTTTGGG
>CM053593.1:243709211-243720738 GCA_028646575.1 Pseudocheirus occidentalis | reverse complement strand
TTCTGAGACTTGTAGAGCTGTCTTTTAACTATGCTGAGAAGAGTCCAGTTTATCAAGGTTGGTCATTTCACATATGATGTATCTGTGACTGTGTAAAATTCTTCCTGTTTCTGCTCTTCTCACTTAGCATCAGTTCATATAACCTGTACAGGTAATTATGAAGTCCATCTCCTTCCCATTTCTTATAGCACAATAGTATTCCATCACATTCATACACCATAACTTGTTCAGCCATTCCCCAATTAACGGGCATCCCCTAAGTTTCCAGTTTTTTGCCACCACAAAGAGAGCTGCAATAAATATTTTTGAACATATGGGACCTTTTCCCACTTCTATGATCTCTTTGGGATACAACCCCAAAAGTGGTATTACTGGATCAAAAGGTATGCAAGTAGATGGGTTTTAAACACATACTCAGCCTTTCCCTCATGTCTACTCTCATCTTCCACTACAGAGAAAAACTGTCCCCGTGCTTCTACTTGTAGAATTTTTAATTTGGATAAATTTCTGTCCTAAACTGGATAGGGACAGGAGAAAGGGTCTGATTAATCATGATCATAGCCAACACTTTTCGTTATTTTCTCCTCCATGAGTGGTGAGAAAAATACTACGGACCAAAATGGAAACCTCCTAAACCACCCTTCCCAGGCATCTTCTCTCCCTTCTGGGAGGAAAAAAGGAGGGAAAAAAGGGAAGCTGTCAGCTAAATTTGCTTAGATGGTTGAAGAATAAGTTTGTGCTGATGGTTTGTATGGCATGAAGAGCCCAAGCCATCTTTGGGAAAAACTTATCTTCCCAACTCAGAAACCCCCACCCAAAATCCTGAGGACACTGTTAACATATACAATGCAGTTTTATATTTATAAGGATGCTGCTTGTGAGAAGAACTTCATTTCACAAATAACACATGAAAACTAACAAAGAAAATCTACAAATGGTTAACCTAAAAGAGTCACTTTGGTCCATTGGGCAGAGCCATAGTTTTGGCATCAGAGGACTTGGGTTTTAATATGGGTCCTGATTCTTGTGTGCCCCTGGGTGATTCAGTTAAGCTCCTGAATCTATGAAATGGGAACATAGCATAGGTACATAGATCTGGAGTTGAAACGACCTCAGAGGCCATCTAGTTTAACTTCTCATTTTACAGAAGGAGAAACTGAGGCTTACGGATCTTAAGGGATTAGCTGAGGAGCTCTCTCTTATTATGTAGCTCCTCTGAATCTACTGAACTCACCAAGACTTCCTGCAAATTATTCCAACTCTGAGGTCTGTTCTGCAATTGCATTCTTCCCATTTTCAGCCTCCTCTCTGCCTCTAGTTCTAATTCTCCTTCCAATTGTTCTGCACATTTTGTTAAGAGTTATTCAAAGATCAAGTTTTGGCATTAAATCTCTATTTTATATACCTTAGGATCTCTCTGAATTCTTTATTAACTCTTCCTTAACAAACTTGGTTATTTAATATCCTAATCTTTTGCAAATTAGAAGCAAACAACAAGAGACCTTCCTAATTTGCCTCCAATCCACTTTTTCGGCCGTAGATCTAGCCAAAGTAAATCACTTCTGCCACCAAACAAGTTCTGTATTTTCTCACCTCATCTTTGTCTGTACTCTTTCTTGTGCCTATAATACATTTTTCCACCCCAGCACCACCATCTCTCACATTTTATCAATCCTTCAAAATTCAACTCAAAAGATGTCTCTCCTCTATTGATCCTTCATTGATTCGCATAGCTGAAAAGAATGCTCTGTCATCTAATCTCTTCACATTTTGCATCCTCTTATGCACTTACATTTTTTTTGTTTTTTTTGGGGGGGGGAGGGAAAGGCATGGCAATTGGGGGTTAAGTGACCTGCCCAAGATCACACAACTAGTAAGTATTAAGTGTCTGAGGTCAGATTTGAACTCAGGTCCTCCTGACTCCAGGGCCAGTGCTCTATTCACTGCACCACCTAGCTGCCCCAATGTACTTACATTTTAATTTATATGATATGTACCTGTATATTTGCCTTATCTTCCATGAAGACTGAATTGTAAATTCTTTGAAGACAGTGATCCTATCCCATTATTTTGTGTTTGTCCTCACACCTATTATAGGTAGATGTTTGATATTTTGGGGAAAGAATGCATACAGTAATATTTTCATTGTTATTAATAATATTAATGATGATATATCAATACTAAATATTTTATATTGTGCTATGATAGCATTATTCTATATTTATACAACTGTTAATTATTATAGATAATTATATTGTTGCCAACAAGTCAACATGAAATCTATTATTCTAACATTTACATTGTGTATTCGACTATTTTCATGTCATCTTTTAATAGGAAATGTATATATTTATTATATTTTAATTATATTATATAATTACATAATAATTATAATTATATAATTTATATTACTATATAATACATTATTAAGAATTATGTGTTATTATATACTCTTTTATAATATTATGTTATTAATTATAATGATGCCAGTAGTAGTATTTATCTCTAGCTCATATTGTCTCAGTTAATTTTTACAATATTTCCCATGAGGCCGGGAGAATGGGAGTGGAATAGCTCTTACAGATAAGCTGTTAGAGACTAACTGGCAAAATAAGTCAGTAAACATTTACTAAGTATTAATTATGTTAGGAAGAGACAGTAAAACTACAAAATAGGTATAGATATGTATTGCCACACAGTACAAAAGAAAATGTTTATAATGATCTCCCCAAGTCATAAAAATTTTTAAATTCAATATCTTCTATTTAAGAAGTAACAGAAATACATAACACATTTAAAAAAAGATTTACATACATTTAAAAAAAGATTTTTGTGTTTGAAAGTATAAGTTTGATTCCTTTGGAAAAATGATAAGTGGAACATCTCTTTCTCAAATAATGCCAGATAAATGACATGGTACTAGACGTTCCTTCTAGTGGTCAGGATTTCAGCTCTTAGAACACATATTAGTACTCCATGATGAACCTAGTAAGAAAATAAGTAGGGAATAATTTTTTAAAACACAATTTTCAAATGGGTGGACCACCTCAAATGGAAGTTTGCCTGGGGATGGCTTTTTTGTTTGTTTGTTTTGTTTTGTTTTAAGATGCAGAAGGGGAAGACATGAGTGTGCTTTTAGGCAGCTACAGAGAGACTAATAGAAAGGGAGAAACTCAAGAGTGACCGTGGGTAATTGTGAGGGCAATCTGCTGGAGAAGATAGGAGGTAATGGGGTCAAGGTTATATGTGGAGTGATTGACCATGGCACGAGAAAGGCTACCTCCTCAGTAGAGAACAGAAATAAATTATTAAGGTAAAGCAGGAAAAGCAGAGAAATTCTACTAGAGGAAGAAAAAAACTGAGATTCCGCAAGGCATAACCTAAAATTTTCATCAGAGCAAATATGATTGACATATTCATGTGCTCTTTATTTAACTAATAATAATCATGATATTGCAATATTGGTGGGGCTGTGGGAAGATAGGCATATTAATTCACTGCTAGTTGAAATTGTTAATTGGTCCACTATTCTGGGAAACAGTTTTAAATCATGCAAAAAATAAAGTTGCTATATTGTTCATATTCTTTAGTTGAGAGAGCCCACCACTGGGACTCTACCTCAGAGAGGTTATTGACAGCAAGAAAATTCCCATTTGTACAAAAATATTCATAACAGTATTCATGAGTACTTTTCAAAAATCTTAGAACAAAATATATGTCAACAATTGGGAAATGTCTGAATAAATTAGAATGTGAATATAATGGACTATGCTGAATTATAAGGAATGACTATGAAGAACTGAGAAAAACATGGGAAAACTTGTAAGAAGTGATAGAAAGTGAAGAAAGCAAATTCAAAAGGATAATACACAGAATAGTCATAATAATGCAAGTAAAGAAGCAACAAAACTCTGATCAAAACACAATGTTCATTGTCAATACTGTAGAACCCAAATCAAAGGGCTTTTTCTTTGAGGCACATAGATATTTCATTACATAGAATGCTGGATTTAGAGTCAGGAAGCTCTGAGTTCAAATTCTGCCTTGGGCATTTACGAGTTTGTGACTCTAGGCAAGTCACCTGACTTTTCTGTCTCTTTGTAAAAAAAGTAAAACAGAGATAATAGTACCCACCTCCAAGAGTTGGTGTGATAAAATAAGATACATAAAGCACTTTACAAACCTTAAAATAATATATAAATGTTAACTGCTATTCTATCTTCCCTACAGACAGCAATACATAAACTATTTTCAGGGATTGCTCTTTTTAAGGTAGAAGGAATGTGTCTGAGAGTTTAAAAGGATGTATCAGTTATGTCCAAACAAAATATAGCAGTACATATAAAAATAAATAGAGAAGAACTATTATTTTATTAGTTTAAAGAATGACTAGATAAGGAAATTACCTTTAACCAATGTAGGCCAATATCTTGTTTGCAACTTATAGTCTTGGAGAGTTGCTTCAAATACTGAGAGGTTTAAGTGACTTGCTCAGAGTCACACGGTCGACATCTGAGGCAAGATTTGAACCCAGGCATTCCTAGCTTTGAAACCAATTCTTTATCCACTGAGATATACTGCCTCTTTTGGAAAGCACAACTGGGTGAGAAAATGATATTAAAGTGTGGATTTTCTTGAGTGGAAATCAAGGAGCTGATTGCGTGTGTATATACACATGTATATATGCATGTACAAATATATGTACACACACACAAACGCAGCCTAGACTTATAGAAGGTGCTGTTTGTTGCCTTCAATGCCATTTTAAAATGAGGGAGGGCAGGAATTTAAAACAAGAAATTAATTGGTAGTCTTATTTTCAGCTGTGTGTAGGCAGTTGTGACAATAAAAACAAGTTGAATTCTAATTAGAACACTACTGTGTCTATTAGTTGATTAGTCAAGCAACCAACAAATATTTGTTAAGCACCTACTATGTGCTGGACACTATACTAGGTATGGGATTACAAATACAAAGGATAAAACAATCCCTACGTGCAAGGACCTTGCATTATAATGGGGGAAGGGGTTTGTTCACAATTATACATGAAAATACATACAGCATAAATATAAATTTAGTAAGTATATTTAGTTAAATGTAGAAAGTCATTCAAAGCAAAGTAGTTTGAGAATGAGAGCCCTCACAGTTGGGAGGGTCTGAAAAAGCTTCATGAAGATGGTGTTTGAGTTGTTTCTTAAAAGAAGAAAGAGACTCCATTGAGACAGAGATAAAGAAGGAAGTGCATTATAAGAATGGAGGAGGGTCAGTAATATAAAATTGAAATCTTCTAAGATTACCTAACCAGATAAGAATAGGTTTTAACAAGTGCCAAGATTCAGGCTGATGAAACCTCAGTATATGTGCTATGTGCTCAGCCCTACTACAGACCGTGTTGCAATGCTCATTTGGCACACAGGGTCTGGATCTGCACAAGGCCAATATTCACAGCTGCATAACTAGTGTCAGGTCCCTTATTTATCTCTCCAAGAAAAATGGGAGTTGTGGCTAAACCCCATTAACACATAGTATGAACATTTACAGAGGTAGTTCTTCATTAGCCTGAATAATGACACTGATATGTTCAACAGAGTCAAATTGGGGCTTTTTTTTATTTTAAATTTTTAGGTGCCTTGACAATGCCAGTGTTACGCACCCTTGATAGGTCATTGAAAACTAGCAGGAGCATTGTGTTTATTCCCAAATTCCATTTCAAGTGACATTAAAATTGCATTCGGAAGAAGTGGACAGTTGCCAAAAAACATCTGCATTCTAGTTTTCCTCTATCCTCAAGAAATTCTAATACATTTTTATGTGTCATATTTATATGTTGCTATCTCAGTATAATATATTTTAATATATTAAGAATTTCTTGAGTTTAGAGGAAAACTAAAATGCATATGTTTCATATATATACATAAAATCTGAAAGCATATACATGTATACTTTCAGATCATTTTAATAATACTAGATACAGAATTAGCCTAATCATTACTAGAAATGATAAATATACACATTGATATTCTCACTGTTTTAAATCATTAATTAGTTATAACTTTTTTTCTTTTGAAAATTTCTTAGAGCCTGAGAAATTCTTCTTAGAATAAAATGATGACCTGGAAGACAACAGGTACATTCTAAGGAGAGGGTAATAAACATGCTTCATTGGGCTAGTAGATTTCAGAAGGTCCTTCAGGTGTTAGCTAAGACCCTGCCGAAAGCCAGTAGGAGAAAGCAAGTGTTTTACTGACTAATTCAAATATGACTATATAGATGAAGATGATGAAAGGTAACAGAATCTATGCAAAATTGATTTAATAATTGGAATTACTATCAAACACTTTGGGTCACAGGCTTTAAATTGTGTGCATTTTGTTTGTTTTGTTGTCAAGGAGGACTGTGGATTCTGTAGCTTTTTATTCTTGGGTAGCTAAGTTGGGTTATCCCATAAACATATGGATTCTTAGTGTCTGCCTTGATTCCCAAACTACTAATGGAAATGAATGTCTCTGAGGCTTTAAAATAGCATTGAACTGGGCATAAATATTTGGAACATATGGCTTTTTGCATATAAAATTGAATTTATAACTCAACCTAAGTTTAAAACATGAACATATAAAAATATTTCAACGTTGTCTAATCATGATGTCCAAGGTTGGCCCTAGAGAAGAGCTGAGGAAATACACCTCCTTCCCTTCTTTGAAGTTGTGAGGAACTATGGTTATAGGATATGGCTGCAGTTTTTCCAGTTGTGTCCAACTTTTCGTGATCCCATACGGAGTTTTCTAGGCAAAGATACTGGAGTGGTTTGCCATTTCTTTCTTTAGCTCTTTTTACAAATGAGGAAACTGAGGTAATGAGGGATAAGTGACTTGCCCAGGATTACACAGCTAGTAAGTGTCTGAGGCCAGAAAGATACATCTCCTGGACTTCAGGGCAGGCATTGTATCCATTGCGCCACCTAGTGCCTCTCACAGGCTATTACATAAACCATCAAACACGGTTAATGGGGTGGCTGGTTTTGCTCAGCTGCTTTTCTTTTTCTTTTTAAGTCCTTGATACAGGGAGAGTTCACTAAATAAGGGAGTCAGGAAAAAGATGCTAAGAAATGGGTGTGATGTTAAAATCAACATTATGAATAAATGTAAGATATTTAAGATGTTGGAAATGAAAAGCTTTGAAAGAAATAAAAGAAACAATAAAAGAGCAAAAAAGACCATGACCATTTTAGCAAAATAATGACTAACCCATCCCTCTTGGCTTCATCTGGGAATTTTTTGCTCAGTATAGTCAGTCAGACCCTTAAGGTTCTGGATAATACTTGATTAATGAATAATAGTAGTCTTGGGGGGGGGAATCAAAGTTGAACACTTTATTGCCAGGAATGTTTGTTTTGGCAACAAAAAATGGAAAGCTCACTTTTCCATGTACCTGCTCCATTGAGGAAATCATTAATTATAGCTGTCTTTCTTCTAGCTGGAGGCCCATAACATGTGCTGAGATTCCAAGTTTGCATATTCCACCAAAAACAAAGCACCACAAAGACTGACAAACATGAAGAGCAGCAGTTTCTACTCCTGCTGATTACACAGCACTGCACAGCTTCATATAGCTGGCCTTCTAAGAAAGAAATTTCCTTGTTGTTTGGAGCAGCTTCTTTTTTGGCTGGCTACTGGGTTTCCTATTTGTCTTGATAAGAGGAAAGGATTTAAGATGAAGTGGTTTTTCACATGAGCTAGAAGGCTTTGGAAGCTATCTTTTTACCTTTATTTGGGCCAGACATAAATTAATTCTTTGAACAAACTCTAGGTTTCCTTTTCTTTTTCTATCTTTATTGCTTTACTTTCCATTTTCATTCCTCCCACTATACCTAGCAAATCTTTCCAATCGATGAGAGATTCAGTTATTGTGCCTTCTGGAGAGGGAATCTTCTGTTTCCCAAGCATTTCTCCAATTTGCTATGTCCTGTCTGGGGAAGGGAGATAAAGCAGGGATGCAGTAACCAGAGAATATGGGGATTTTCAGTGTCCCTAGAGGGGTCACAGCATCGTACAATATTAGAGATGGAAGGGACACCCCCTCATTTTACAGGTGATAACACTGAGACTCGGAGAGGTGATGAACTTACCTAAAGTCACTAACAAGTGACAAAGTGGAGACATAAAGACTGGTCATCCTATTCTATGTCCTTCTGTAGCATCACATTTCATCACACATACCACTAATCAATTTTAGGCTTAGGAGTTGGGACACAGGAAATAGAGAATGCCAGAATTTCATAATGATTCACCCCAATTGGTACCTGGCCTAATCTCTCCATCTTAGGTCTTCCCTTTCTGTAGAAGGTTGCTAGGGAGGAATTGTTCCACTAGTTTCCCATTATGAGTCAAAAGATATATAATGATAGCAAATAACTGGGCTATTCATTTTTTTTAAAGTCACTTTGGGGATGGAGGGTGGAATCAAAAATTTTGTCATCATGCAGTATGGTATAATAGAAAGAGTACTAACCCAGGGTCCAGAAGTAGTGGGGTCAAGTCCCACTTCAGATCATTTACACCTGTGGGCAAACTCTCTGGGCTCCAGTTTCTTATCTGGGAAATGAGAGTTGGACTAGACAGACCTCTGAGGTCCTTTCCAGATCTAGCACTATCATCATCATCATAATAAAACTACCATTTATAGAGTACTTTAAGATTTGCAGAGCACTATACATATGTGACCTCATCTGATCTTTGCAACAACCTTGGGAGATGGGTGCTATGATCATTTTAGAACTTATAGTTCATAAATGATGAGCTCAGCGATCTTAGAAAACCAGGGAAAGACTAGCAAGAAATGCTGAAGAGCAAAATGACCAGAACCAAGAGAACATTGTCTACAGTAACAGCAATATTATTTTAAGGATGACTTTGAGTGACTTATAATATATTATATTATGTTATATATATATGTGTGTATATATATATATATATAATTGTATGTGTGGGTCTGTGATTTTGACTTTTATAAATGTCCAAATTAACTATAAAAGACATAATGGAACTTTACCATTTTAGAACTGAGGAAATTGAGCCTGAAAGAGGAAAGGTGAAACAACCTGAGCAGGATCCCATAACTATTAAGTTTCCAAGAAAGGAATGGAACTAAGGTCTTCTTGACTCAAAGTCCAGTACTCTCTCCACTGTACCACCTAATAGGAGTAGGCTGGCACCAGGTCAAACTGGTCCTCAAGAAGAAATTGTTAAAAATTCATTGTGAGTGTTTACAAAGCTTGAAAATTGGCAAATGCTACAAATCAAAACTTGATTTATTGTTTGTTGATTGTCTAAGCTTTAAAATATTAATAGTACAGATTCAACTTAAAAGTATGCTGCCAGTCTATGAGCATACACATGCACACACATGTAGATATATGTATATGTACATACATGTACATAAACACAAACATGTTTTTACAGAAAGCCAATTGTTAAACATTTACCAGCACACACCTTAAGTAGATAAAATTGCTTCCTGATCAAGGAAATGGTCTATTGGTGAGTTTCCTTAGCATTGGGTAGATGCAGACATATGTCTTTTTCTGCTAGTCAGGGGACTATATTACAAATCTCTACAGGGATTACTAAACTCTATGATAATGGTAGTTGTTCTACAGAAATCCAAGCTCTGTACGAATATCAGCTATTAAGATCACCAGTCATAATCTAGGCTGGACTTATTCTGTGGATTTTGTTCATTTCACCATCTCTGTACATGAGTGCCTTAATATCATTAATTCATTTCACATACATGTAACATTAGGTGAAATAACATTATAAGGTGCAGTTAGCTGCACAGGAACATTGTTTAGGTACACACAGTGACAAAATGGTGATTATAAGGAGTGACCCTGAGCAGAATAAATATCATTGGGGGCTCAAGTGCTAACTCAGAAGATGGCCCAATTATAGCTCTGTGTACTTCACAGACAAAATATGTTGAGATGGAGTTTGGTTGTCATGAATTACAGGCATCACAAAATACTATTGGTCAGGTTGGTGACAGCAAAAGGGATTGTGTAATATAAGAAATTCTTTGTGTTCATTTTACTTGATTTAGTGGGTTAAAGTTTTCAGTCAGTCTAGGTTTGTTTGGGTTTTTTGAAGTTTAAGAGGAATTATTTTCTTATTTTTGTAGCTCTATGACTCACAATCCCTAAGCCAGGTAGAGATATAACTATAAAGAGGTATCCTAATGCTATGGGAAAAGCCTTGTCAATGGACGATTCAAATGGACTAGGTTCAGGTCCTAGTTCTGCCATTCACTGACTATGTAACCTTAGACCTGTCTGGGCCTCAGTTCAGATGGATAAGGGAGTTAGACTAGGTAACCTATAAGATCCCTTCAAGTTTTCTGCAGCCAACTTTGACCTCAAGAGCCACGGTTCTTGAGATCAAGATTTTGATCTGTGGACAAAACTCCTAGACAGTCTCTTCTTTTGGCTGAAGAAGTATCACCGCTGGTACTGCATTTCTTAGACCAAGAATATCAATTGATGCTTATAGTATGACTATGATGGCCAGAATTAACATAGTAGCAACAAGCTGAATGACTAGGGAGATAAAGGAGCAAAAGAGAGTAGCTTTCTCCCTAGTCTTCCCTATGACTGTCAAAGGAGGCAGAGTCATTTGTACAGTCTTCCTGGAACAAATTGGGCAACTTCTAAGGACAAAAATAATAGCTTTACTATCACTTAGCACTTTAAAGTTTGCAAAGTAGTTTGCTCACAACTAAGAGTTTCTAATCTTTTTTGAGTGATAGGCTGGTGAAGCCTTTGTACTTCTTGACTTGTAGAATAAAATACATAGGATTACAAAGGAAATTAGTTATATTATATTAGTTATATTAGAACAAAATTATTAAAATATTTTTTGAAAAGATGTTGAAAATAATAGGGACACAATTTTATACCTAGAATTTACTCAATAGCCATCTAGTCCAAATCCCTCTAGTGATTTGCCCACAGTCACACAGGTAGTAATATCATTAAAAGTGGGATTTGGACCTAGGTCCTGTGACTACAGGTGGGAGCAGCTAGGTGGCACATAGTGAATAGAGTACTAGGCCTGGAGACTCATCTTTTTTTAGTTCAAACTAGTTGTACAACTTTGGGCAAGTCACTTAACACTGTTTGCCTCAGTTTACTTATTTATAAAATGAGCTAGAGAAGGAAATGGTAAACCACTTTAGTATCTTTGCCCAGAAAACCCCAATGGGGGCACAAAACAACAACAACAACAAATTGATAGTGATATAGAGCATTTTTTCATATGATTATACTTAGATTTGATTTCTTCATCTAAAAATTGCCTATTCATATCCCTTGACTATTTCTCAATTGGTGAATGACTCATATTCTCATAAATTTTATTCAGTTCTTTATATATCTGAGAAATGAGGCTTCTATCAGAGAAACTTGCTATGATTCCTTTCCCCTCAGTTTTCTGTTTTTCTTCTAATCTTGGTTGCAGTGGTTTTGTTTGTGTAA
>CM053593.1:243685550-243708711 GCA_028646575.1 Pseudocheirus occidentalis | reverse complement strand
AGGGCAGGGTCTGGAGGAGGGATGTTGGAAGCACACACTTCAGTAAAGGGACAGAGACAGGGTAGAGAGCAGAACACGGGGGGTGGGGGAGGGATAGGAAGGAGAGACAGATGATCACTGTCATACTATGTCCACTATGAAGATGTCCTATATAATCACACATCCACAGCCTGTATTGAATTGACTGTCCTTCCAGTGGGGGTAGGTGACAAGGAGGAATCGAAAGAATCTAGAATTTAAAGTTCTGCAATTCCTGCAACTAGGAAATAAGATATACAGGGGCTGGGATAGGGAGACCCACCTTTCCCTACCAGAAAGTAAGAGAGCAGAGCAGGGGAGGGGCTTTACAGTGGGATTGCTGTTTTAGGGTTGGGGCAGTGGCAAGAGGGGGAGAAAATTTGTAATTCAAAAATGTCATGAAAATGAATGATGTAAACAAGAAAACAAATAAAAATATTTTAAAAATATAATTGGGATAGTTTAACAAAATAAATAAAAGTTATTTGGTTGCTAGCGGAAAAAAAAAAAAGAAACAAGGGATTGTGGAATTGAATGTTGTGAACTAGAACTAAATAAATAAATAAGTTTTAATTTAAAAAAAAAAAAACCAAACAACTTATTTGAAATAGATGCCCAGAACTCATCATTTATGGCTTTAAGATCAGTAATCCCATATATCTCAAACTCACAAATGAAGGAACAGGGAAATTTATAATCTCGAAGGTTTACCTAATTAATCTCCATTCCTGATATTACACAACTTCTGAGTATCAACACATACCCTCCAACAACCAACCTAGGCAATTATAAGACTTCAAAAAACTCAAAAGTAGTTCTTCATAAGTAAAGGAAAAAGGTCTTTGTCTAGAACTAGCACTTCACATAAGCCATTAAATTTAATTCCATAACAATGGAAAATAAATGTTTATAATATATTTTTATAAGTGTTTAAAATATGTTTTCATGTCTACCTGAGAATAACCAATAAAAAGTGACATTAGTATTTTGATTTTGGTGGAAGAAAGTAGATAGTAATAATAAAGAATCAAATTATATTCTTAGGCTATTAATACACAGATTTCTCTTCCTATCATTCTTTTGCCTCCTTAATAAAGAAATAAGCACTAGGCCCATGAGCCAAAAAGATAAAAGAAAAAAAGACCCAGATATATGTTGTGCCAAGAACTGGAAACTAAAGGGAATGCAGCAATTGGGAAAAGAATATACGTGGGAACTGATGGATATTGTAATAAGCAGAACCAGAAGAACAATTTATACAATAACAATGTAGAAATGAACAACTGTGAAAGACTTGAAAACTCTGATATGCACAACCACATAATTCCAGAGATGGAAGGATGAAGAATGCCACTCATTTGTCTGAGAAATGATGGACTCAAAAAGCATGAGATACACATTTTTTGACCTGGCCAATGTGTAAACTTGTTTTGTTTGACTCTCTATATTTGTTAACCCATCCCCAAGAGCAGCCATTGTATGAGTTCCCTTGCCCTCCAACCATTCCAACACCCCCGAAAGGTGGAAGCTAAGTGTTAAAGGATTATCCCAATTCTGTATTGGCTTTTATCTACTGAACAGTAACTTAATTACTTCTACTACCTCCTTCTCACAAAACTTCCAAATAAGACATTACTATTTAAAGTTAAGCTCTTCTTAAAGGTAGGATGATTAAAGTATACACACAATAAGTACGTATCTATGTATGTATAAATATACAAACTATTTATAAGTATATACAGAAATACATAATATAATACTTCTAAATTGAATTAAATGTGGAAACAAGTGCTTACACTTTAAAAAAAAATGAGATTTTTCTACAAAGTACTAAATCTACTTCAAGAAAACACCATAAATAATGAGCACTCTAATAGGCTGTCAATTTTTCTTAATTTTGATAGTTATCTTTGTCTTATGTTAACCAAAGTGAGAGTATCTTTTCCAAGAAAACTCCAAATGGGGTCTACCAAGAGTCAGACATGACTAAAACAATTAAGCAACAATAATACAAAGTGAATTCCAAATATATACTATGTTAACCAAAGTGAAGCCCAAATACATTAATTGCATAATCATGAAATTCTCTTCCTTTCAGTTTATGATTATTCTGAGGATATCAGATGTCAGTAGCATGCATCAGAATAGGTCATTTTAAATTTGTTATCTTAGCTGGATCTGAGTCATACAGCATATTCAATTAAGCCCATTTATTATGCCCCCTCTATAAGGATGGCTCTGTGCTTTAACTTGAAACAAGTAAATTCCTTCCTTGAATTATATTATAGCACTATAGAGAACATGAAGATTGATTTCCACTGTGAAATTTGGCACAGTATTTGAAAGTTTAGTAAATATCATTATTATTCTATTTCACACTGAAGTGGTGAAACTTAGATAAGAAAGGACAGATTCCAAATATTAATTATTAATTCCCCACATGCTGCCTATTTAGATGCTTTACATATGAATGAGTATGTAAGGCAAAAAAGAAAAGTAGGTTTCAGTTTACAATCAGATTTACAGAACTGAAGATATTTATTATAATTTACACAGATACACCATACCATTGCTAGCTCCCATCTGCAAAAGGAAAAATAGGGGTTTCAATTTAAAAATTCATTTTATTATATCTACTCTTTCAATAAATCCACATATCAAGGAATAAGCCAAAACTTTAGGGCCATAAAGTAATATTTAATAATCTGCTGTTTCACTCTATTTCACCCTAAATGAACTTAAGAAACACCTCTGAAAGTAAATTATTCACAGTAAATAACTATCTTACATTAAGATAATAATGCTGAATAAACCTTCCTTTTCTTTACTTTCAAAGGTTAAAAAAAAAAAATCAGAAACCTATCCAGAGGTTAAAAAAAAAAATCAGAAATATAATACAAGGAGAGTACATTCAAATACCATAGTTTTAATGTACTTTTGCAAATTTCTGTGCAGAGTAAGAACTAAAAAATAAGGACAAGTATGAAATTTCCCTTAACTTTATAGAGAATATCCACATGATGTTCCTCTTAAGGTTTAGAACAAAACAAAAACATCTTAATTTCCTGTTCATTTACATGATTAAAAAAAAACCCTGAGATACTTCTAAATTGGAATTAACATTCTGCTGTAAAATCTCAAACTACAAATGGATTAAAATGATTTTTCGTTATATACTAGAATTTAATAAAAGGTAATCTAGAGTAATGAACAGCCAGCTAGCCTCAGAGCCTGGAAGACCTGGGTTCAAGTAATGCTTCCAGTATATACTGACTTAGGGACTGTGAGCAAGTTACTTAACCTTCAGCGCTCTAAGCAGTTCAATAAAACCATAAATTACAGAGAAGATACCAACCTGTTCATTGGCAGAGGGAGTTTCCTCATCCAAGGAGCTCCCTATACTCATAAAATCACAAGTTTACGTTATATCCCTATCTTAACACAAAGCTTAATCAAAATTATGTGTATGTACATGTATATATATATTATATTGTATCCAACATTCTTGGATGAGGATGGATATGTTTTATACCAAACCTTAAACTATGGCAAATCAATTTATAACAAAGAACCAAGTTTCATGTCCTTTTTTTTAAGTTAAAAAAATATATATCTGAAAAGCTTTAGGGTTATAATTGCCCTGTATTTATCAATATAGCTATAAAAACCTCAAGTAATTTTAAATTACATCTTAGCTGTCTGAAAACTGTAAGATGTGAAATCTAGCCTATCATTTGAATTTTTTAAAAAATGATAAATAAAATAAGCACTTACAGTAAATATTCTCCTTCCGGTTCGATCAAAAGTTACACAGTATACAGAAGACAAATGTCCAAGAATTCTTTTGTGCATTTTCATGTGCTGATACACTGCAGTAGGTACAAGTCGCTCAAGTCTGTACTTCCCATTCAGTCTCCTTGAAAACAAAGTATCCGCTAACAAGAAAGAGGGGGAGGGGGGAGGAAAAGATTTCTAAGTAACATCAGGATTTAGTTTTAAGACTACATTTTGATTACACTTACTTAAAAGGAAGTTTTGTACTCATTACTACTTGGTACAGATATTTATAGAATAAGTCTTGTCATTTATATAGACCCTAACTAAAAGTCACTTTAACCATTATATACTTTAAGATACTTTTACATGTTACTACATTTGATATTCATACAATTCAGATGAGTACAGCAGTAATTAATCCTATTTATTCCCAAATAAGAAAAAGAATTCAGTGACTCTCAATGTTACACAGGTGCTCAAAAGATTTAAAAACCCTAGTCTCTAGATTCATATTGTCAGAAACTATAAGGGAACCTTAGAGAATACCTAGTTATACACTTGCCCCAAGTTGCGTAAGAAATTTAGTAGCAGATTAGGATCAGAACCGAAATCCAACCAATCCAAAGGGGAATGATAATTTAGATTTTTTGTCTCGAATAAAGTCATCTGAAGGCTTTAAAATTACCTTCATGATCAAAACAGTAAAATGATTCTAATTTTCACATTTCATTAAGTAGCAGTTCATAGCTTTAACTTCACATGAATAATTACATTCATAAAATCTCCATATAAGGAAGCTCCAAGAAAAATGTCAAGGAGCTTAATTTCAAAACAATGAAATTGTCAAGTATAAAAAGCATAAGTTGATTCCATTCAAGCTTATCAAGTTTGCTAGAGAAATTATACTTATATCATCAGTTAGTCATGCTAGTGTGTTCACTATAGTTATCTTCATGGTGGTTGTAGTCTTTTTGCAAAAAACTTTTCATTAATATTCCAATATATGATGAACAAGGGGTCCACGAACTATTTCTTGCTTTGGGGCATACAAAAAACCCCACTTGCCAACTTCTTTCTTTGCCATTCTAAGGACAATCTGTGTGCAATAATTCTAAAGTAATAATTTTACTACATAATTCCTTCTTCTAAATGTTTTTTATCAAGAATATGAAGACTGGTATGATGCTGCTCCTTCAACAATATGTTCACTCACTGGTCAGTGAACAAGGATTTCACATTCAGCACAGCACCACTCAACTAAAATTTGTTAATGGTCTAACAACTGTGTGATTCTGAGCACCTTCTGCCCCACTTCCTACAAGTCTGCCACTAGCAATGCAGAAGCACAAGTAGCCTACACAGTACTGTGGATCCATTTAAAAATTTTTTCCCTGTTTCATAGCTAAAAATTGTTTCATTATTATGAGCCTAGCCTACTGGTGATGTGCCTGTCTCTGACTGCTCCTCAAAAAATAGATCTGGTCTTTCTATCCCTGGGACCACATTTGAAGCCTTTTCAGTATGGCAGAGCCTGCCAGATCTTGCACTCCCCTGGTATAACGTGCTAGAACCCAAGGTCACATAGCACCACAAAGAATCAGAGTAGGATTTCTGTGGAAGACATTTAAAGTATAATATTTATATTTAAGACTTATAAAATCTCAAGGCTCTTTAGAAGGAAGCTTATAATTTTGTTTAGCATCCTAACAACCCTAAAAGACATCTACCCAAAAACCTTCCTATCAGAAACCTATCTCACAAACCATTCCTTTTCACTGCTAACCAGATTCAGTTACTGTTCAGCCAAATTCACTTCCCTGAGACTTCTACTTACTGATATTATCTCTGCCTTTTGAGATAAGCATGTAACTTCTTCCACCTTCCACACAGTCATTCAAATATCTTATGGTCTCTCTATTCCCAAAATCTTGTTCCTTCAGGTCTCAAGACTTAATTCACACAATAGTGGCAAGATCTGTTTCTTCAAACAACAGGTCTTATCAGAAAACAGCTCTGGCAATGTCAAATGTAATGTAGTCTTTGGCAGAAAGAAAAAAATCCTACAGATGTGACTGTGTTGTGGCTTCCACTATCCTTTAAAACCATGCGTCAATATGTATTTATTTACTGATGATGCAGAAGCATCAATAAATTAACTGGTGTGGTTACATGCTTTGATCAATTTAGTACAAGTTTATGACCTAATTCGTACACTGAAGAAGCTTACAATCTTGTTGAGAAAGGAAGAATTACCCATGACACAAACACATAATATTTTTTCAGTATTTCAATGATTCATGATATCAATGTGGGTACTTTCATACACAGAGTATATTATAACCTCTTCAATTTGGTAGACAGCTACAGAATATAAAATGCAAGATAAAAATTATATTCAACTAGTGGTCAAAGCTGTAAATGACATAATTTTGCTAAGGCAAGGTTGACATAGGTCAAATATTTGAAGAAGGTTAAATGGAGACTTTTTAGGGGTGAGAGGAATAGTAAAAGTAAGGAAATAGTAAAAGAAACAATCTGACTGGCAAAGAGAATTCATGATAGGAAGTGAGAGGAAAAAAAGTCATACAGTTAAATACACAGACTTAAAATAATCAGTTAATGAATGTGGACTATAGGCAATGGTTTAAGATCTTGATAGGAGTGATACTGTGAAAATCACTATAGTAACATTTCACCTGGGTTGGCCTGGAAGAAAAGCATAAAGGTTGAGAAATGTACAAATGCCTAAATCAAGCTAAAAAAGATTGATTACCTCTTCTCTTACTAATTTTTTTCCCCCCTCACATCTTTTTTAACCTTTTTTATCTTCCTTTTCCTCAACAATCAATGTATTTATCAAAGCTCTAGTCCTTCTTGATGGATTATTCATTATTATTATTATTCCAGTTTTAGCTAATCTCCAATTCCTTTAACACACAAAAGGTTCTCTTTGTTGAAAACTCATTTTATATTTTTGCAATAACTTACCTCTATAAAAACCAAATTGCTTTGTGATTGGCCATGACAGAAAAAAAGGACAAAGCCAGTCTGCTGGATAGTATGCCTTTATTATCTATCTATGAAAATAACTGAATTTATCAAGCTAGGAGGGGATAATTAGCTAAATGAGGGAAAACGTTGGCATCTTGGGGTACATGTTTACAAAGACATTCTAAATCAGAATGAATCTATCAAATGCACTCTCATCATGAAACTTCCTTTAAAAAAAATGAAAACAAAACTGATCTACATTTTTAATACACTACACTATGATCTTTTTTCCTCTCACTTCCTACATTTAATACATGGTCAATATGATAATTTAAAAGTAACTTCTTTTCCCAAACAACTCTTTATTATTACCAATTTTAATTCTTTACATGGAAATTCAAATACCACTCCTAATTCTAGCAAACACAGATCAATAACGTTATACAAAATCCCACTAAAATCAACTCACTAATTTAAGCAATTAAATTGTATTTTTCCCACTAAATCAGGAATCTTTAACCTCAGGCCTAGGGGGCTTTGGATAGAATTCAGGGTGTCCATGAATTTGGATGCCAAAAAAAAAAAAATTACATCTTTATTTTCACTATCATTGAAATGGAATTGAGCACTTCCTTCAATTATCAATGGGGTTTTACAAAACATTATTCTGAGTAGGGGATCATAAGTTTCACCAGACTAGCAAAGATTCCCTATAGGAAATGGTCTTCCATGCTTTATTATTTTCTGTCTTGGAAATGGGTAATTTCTTTCTTTCTTTTTTTTTTTTTTTTGCTTTATATCTGTGATTTCATTAGGGGTCATGGCATAGAAACTCATTTCACAATGTACAACACATCTATAGATTGGAGTTTTAGAAAAGTTCTAGAAACAATGACTAGCTCACACAAAATTAAATAGCTACCATATCAGAGACAGGCTTTGAGTCTAGTTCTTGTAGACTCCAAATATGGCTCACAACAGAAAGAGTATTCAAAATGATTCACTTAACCTTTGCCGATCTCAGTTTTCTCATATGAAAATGAGGTGATCGGACTTGTAATGATCCATTTCAGTCCTAATATAAGGTCCTATGAGAGCATTTTAATCTCAATCCACTAGATCATGCTGGCTATATAACATAATTATTCAAATTTTAAAAAAAAGATGACAGCCACAAGAAAAAAGAGACTCATGATGTTAGTGGAAACACATTCAAGTAATTCTTGAATTATTCAAGAAAAGTAACTATACTGCTCAGACCCTTTAACACACTCATCCCATTATTATACATATATGCATAGGTACAGATTATACATGTATGTATCTAAATCCAGATAGATACACATACATATACACAGATTATACATATACACACCACACAGTGGTTCTCAACCTGTGGGTCACGACCCCTTTGGGGGTTGAATGACTCTTTCATGGGGTCCCCTAAGACCATGGGAAAACACATATTTCTGATGGTTTTAGGAAACGAGACACCACTCTTCTATCTGTCTCCAGGTGAGTCCTCCCACATGCAGATATACCCACATATGAGTATTAAAAGGACATGGCATTAGGAAGGTTGAGAACCACTGCCCTAAGTTAAAAAAAGAAAAACTCCATGTAGCTAAAAATTCATTAATAGCATTTGAGGAGGGAGTCAAAAAAACTAGGAACAGTTATCTTCCTAAATTTGGAAAGGGGCTGAACAAATTGTGGTTTCCAATGCCAAGGAATATGACTGCACTGTAAGAAATATAAAATGTAAGGAATTCAGAGAAAAACGGGGACGGTAGTATGAACTAATATAGCATCTACTGTGCGTTAATGTGCTAAGTTCTTTACAAATATTATGTAGAACCAGAAGGGAAAATAGATATTACAAAAATAAAGTGAACTAAAAAAAAAATAGTTAAGGACAACTTTAATGAGATAATTGCAGTGATAAATTTTGATTACAAACTAGAAAGGATAAAAACATGCTATCTTCCTCTTAATAGACATGTAGAATTCTTAGCTCATTTAAAAGATCCACTCAAAGAAGCCCATTCTGATCCCTCCAGTTGTTAGTGATTTCTACTCAGAAATATATTTTGTATTGTATTTTCTAAGTAAGCTCATTTAGGGCCAGAATTGTTTTGTTATATAGTACAGTGACTGGCACATAGTAAGTACATAATAAATGTTTCAATGAATGCATTTACAATTTAAAGACTTCAGAGATCCCACTTCTAGGGCTTATTTTGCAGGTAAAGAAACAGAAAGTCCCAAAAGGTTAAATGCTTTACAATTTCTGTCTCTTACATAAGAATTCTTAAGGAATTGAAAACTTTTCTGCAGGGTTTCTTCTCTTCAGGTTTTGTATCCAACTGCCTACTCATTTATCTTCTTCCTTAGTACAACTAGACAATAGTCTTCTCTACCACTAGAAGAAACCACTTGGACTCCACTGTTTTCCTCCTTGACAATGCCAAGAAGTCATGGAGCTAACTTTTTTCACCACAGAATAATACATAACTAAAAGTTATTTTGATTTAGGGCAATGCTGGGCTCCAATAAGAAACAAGAGTTTCTCTTAGTCTGAGATACTACTCAAGTTGACCTGAGCTAGTCAGTCTTGTCTCTAGGGTCCTAATTTTTTTTTTCCTGAATAAGGCTATTTCTCAATTTAAAGTAAGTAAATTACCTGGTTGTTCTGAGATACAATTCAACTTTTAACTAAGAACTCTTTCTCTCACAAAAATTTGTTCTAAAAATATTTTCAAATCTCTTTGCTTATAGAAGTAATGGTTTTTGCAAAAATTCTGGTAAAAAAAATATAGATTTGGTTCAAAACCACAATATAGTAGAAATACATAAAGTAATTAACAGTTGCTTTTAAACTAATTAAAATGCTCTTTTAGTAGTCTTAAAATCACTTAATTTGTAAAAAAGTTTTTGAGCCTTTTATTACCATTTCTGAATAAACACTGTCCCCATTTCCTTTATAGCAAGCCTCCCCTTGTAATTAGGGTAAAAACAGTTAAACCAACCAAGACACTGACCTTGTCTCAAATTAAACACAACTTTCCATACCTTTAAGTCCCTACCTCTTCAATGAAAGTAGGCAGACCATGCTCACTTTTTTTTTTTGGGTGGGGGAAGTAAAGTTTTAATGGAATTTGAAATGTTCTCAACTTCCAAATGATATCCCTTCACATGAAAATCCAACTGGTCTTTTATCAACTTCTTGAGTACTGGAACAAACAATATACTGCTCACTCCTCACTGCTTATTCTTATAAAACTCCATGTGGCTCCCAGAAATTTATATAGAGAAACATAAAAATTGAGAGTGAAGCTAAATAATGGGAACAGTAAATACCTAAGTTATCTCTGTTCTTTTCCTTCTAGCATTTTCCCTTTTGGTTCATCTATAATAAAAATAAGGAGGGAAAATATAAGCATCTTAAGAACCTGAGGCTAGAGATTTTAAAATGACTAAACTTTAAAGGATCATGTTCATGCCACATAGTTCTGTTTTGACATCATAACACATTTTCATCCAAGTTCTTAATGATAGGTCCGTGTTGTTAAAAAGTGATTGGTAATTTCTTTTATAGTCTGGAACTGCCAGTTACTGGATTAGAATTTAAGATTTTTTAAGCCCAGGAAAATTTTGCCCACTCACCTTCAAAAAATATTATGAATCAGGGTTATTAAGTTATCTACTATAGCAGGCAATCTACTAAAAGCAGGCAATATTCACTGTCTTACTTCTTAGAATATTTTCCACTGTAGAAACAGTCAAGTCAATTTCTCTCCATTAATTAATTAAGAATTATCAGAGGAATTATAATTATACAGATTATTAGAAAACGTTAGGAGTAATATGACTGGGTATGTAACTTTTAAAATAAATGTTATTCAATGGAAATGAAAGCTATCTTCATACAATTTGTAAAACACTTTCGGTATATAAAGGCTACTTCTCTTGGCAATGTATATGGGGAAGTAAGCATTAGTTAAGTGGTTGTTCCCATTTGGAACATGATCAAAGGTAGGGAGAATTCCTGAACAAGAAAAATAGTGGAAAAGCAAAACAGAAAAGAGCATGTTTATTTATACTAGCACACAGAACCCTGGAAGTCTTTGAGGTCAAAACTATTTTAAGTTTTAACTATAATTCTCTAATGAGTATCCAGTGGAGCATACAGAAGCTACAGACCTGTGAATTAAAGATTTATCCACAAACATGAAGTTTGAGTTATTATCTCATTTGCAGAATTATACTTCTGCCTCACAAATGGAGAAATCTATGGATGTTGCTAGACTTGCTCTTTTGCTTTATTTTTGTACATCAGCACCAATTAATCATCAAAGATCTTTCATGTGATTGCTTGGCAACAAACACAAGTGGTGCTGAAATATTCAAAATGTTGAGTAAGGTTTTTTAATCTTATGCTTTATCTAGGAAAAACTAATAACATTTGTGCTGACAGTGCAAAAGCAATGGTGAGTAAGATGTCTAACACCTTAGCACAGATCTAGGCAATGGTACTAAACTTTATAAGTAGTTATTTTACTATTCAGTGACGTGCTCAGTTTTAAAAAGACACTGGTTATCACTTAAGAATATCCTTAATAAAGCAATAGTTATTCATTTCATTAAATATAAACCCTTCAGTACATATCTTTTCAACAGTCTGATGAAATGAGAAGTATGCATAAAGCACTTCTACTACACTGAAGTACAATGGTTGTCTTGAAGAAAAGTATATGTACAACTGTCTGAATTGCAGGTTGAACTACATGCTCTTTTCACAGAATGTAATTTTTACTTAAAAAGAACAATTGACAACCAAACTATGGTTATTCAGACTTGGGTATCTGGCAGACTTTTTCTTGAAAATGAATGAAATGAGCCTGGTCACTTCAAGGACAACCGTGTATAGTGTTTCTTGCCAATGACTTTAAAAAAAAAAATTGGGTTTTCAACTGAGAATTAGAATTTTGGAAAACATTTGTCTTTTACCATGAGCTATACAACTACCAACACTTAAAAGATTTTTCTAATGAGACTAGCATTTGATGTTAACATGTAATTTTTTTTTATTGCATAATGAAATGTATCAATATTTTTGGAAGATCTGCATAACTGAGCAAACTGTTAAAAAAAAATCATGCTCAGGCAAAAGATCCATTCAATATGTAGAACAGATCAACAGATTTTAATGTAACAAAATACATAGTTTTGTGATACAATTTCAAATGCACAATGCAACTAACTGACTACCTCCTGTCAAGTTCTGGTGTAATATAAAAGAAGAATGAATCTCCACAATTATCTGAAAAAGTGATTAAAATATTCCTCCTCTCTTCTAACTACCTATCTATGTGAGGCCAGATTTTCTTCAAAACATCAAACAAAACACATCACAACAGTTTGAATGGAGAAGCAGATATTAAGGATCCAGCGGCCATGCCATTCTTCTCACTTAACTTTTTTTTGGAAACTTGTTATTTCTCACTAAAAAGGTTATTTAATTTAACATGTAATGGATTTATTGTTATTTTAAAATGAATTAGGGTTTTATAAATTGATCAGTTTTTATTTCTAATATGGTAAATAAATATGGACAGATAATAAGTGAACACAAAAGTTCTTTGAAGACTACATAATTTCTTAGACTGAAAAAGGAGTCCTGAGACCAAAAAATTAGAGACCTCCTACATGAAATAAAATGAAGAATTGAGTAGAACACTCCTACATTTTCATGCCAGGGAAAAAAAGAGTAAGAAAGCCTTTAGTTATAGTCAGTCACTTAGCAAACAGGTACCCAAATTATTGTTGGAAAGAAACTCTATTTATTGTCCTAACTTCTCAAGAAGATAAAAAGGCTTAAATAATAGAAATCTTTACTTTTACATAGTCAGACCTTCTTTTCTACACCTCTCTGCTTCCTTTTCAGGTGTCAGGGACCCTTGTGACTCTGTTTTTTCTTTTTTTTTGGCTTTTTGGGAGGGCAATTGGGGTTAAGTGACTTGCCCAAGGTCACATGGCGAGGTTTTGTGTTAAGTGTCTGAGGTCGGCTTTGAACTCAGGTCCTCCTGACTCCAGGGCCGGTGCTCTATTCACTGCACCACCTAGCCATCCCAGACCCTTGTGACTCTTAACAGAAGTACTGAACTGTTTCTACCAATAGCAATTAATTTTGATAATATTACTGCATTTCTCTGTCATTAGTTATATGAAGTTAATTAAGGTTTCACTTTAGAAGGTAAATTATATTTGTAGGATTCTACTATACAAGCAACCAGAGTGTATTGGGAATAAACAGGTAGAGGGAAGAAGGGTTGTGGAAGACTGACCCAGAGAGTAGAAAATCATAAAGAGAACAGACTAATAAAAGCCAGGACCTAATTTGTCTACTCAACAGCAACTACCAGCTCTGAATGTGTATGATTATAATTTTAAGAAATTAGGTACTTAAAACAAAAAAAATCAAACCAAATTCAGGTTAATTTTTTAAAACAGTATCTTCTCTTAGCCTACTCCACGTAGACAGCATATATACACATTATAAAAGAACTTAATAGTTAACATTTTTCATTATACCAAAGATATCAGATACTTAATATTAACTGACAGCTAAACAAGCCTTCAAATTAGGTAAAGTTCCCATACAAGGAGAAAATCTTTAAGAAAAATCATCTAATAAACCTAAGAGCAACACCTAAGAGCAAATTACTTCTTTAAAAACTTAAGATAACAATTCACATTCAGATTTCAGCATAAATGGATATTAACTAAAGTTCAAAATTTTTAGTTCATAAATAACAGCTAATTATAAAGACAAAATACAGAATAGTATTTTCTATAGATTCTAGTATTGGCATAAATTCAAAACAAACATTAATATTCTCCATTTTAACAGCCATGTTTTTTTTTAACTTAATTCAAAACACTATCATGCTAAGGGTAAAAATCAATTAAAACGTATTGGAATTATGATGCATTAAAATACTATCTGCTGAGGATTAAAAAATATAACTTACATAATTAAATGCTAATAGTCTTTATTATCAGGAAAAGCAGAACACAATAGCTCAAGTATTGAGAGGTATTATTCACAACATAATGACCCTATAACACTCTCTAGGTAAAGAGCTCATTATTAGACTAAACGTCTGCAGTATTTCTTAGGATAACTGCTAACTATATAATGTACTTCCAATCTTCACATTCAGCTCTAATATTTGCTTCTTTTGATATGAAAGCTTAGCCCACAGAGATAATAAATCAAGTTATTCCACTAGCCAGTATTTTCCAACTCAGACGATTTCTTTTGGTACTCAGGTTTATGATACTTTAGAACTCAATCAATCAATAAGCATTTATTAAGCACCTATTATATACCAGTCACAAGTTTTAGATCTATAATTAATCAAACAAACAATACTTCGACTAAGCTTCCATTCTAATAACAAGAAAGGGGAATGTGAACTAAACCAGTAAAATATGAGATTCACTTATCCTTTCTATACAGGTCTATTTTTTAACCAAGTTCATTAAAAAAAAAAAAAGAAACTATTACAATCTGTTGCACAACACATGATAAAGTGAATTAACTACAGCTAGGTGCCCATTATTGCAAACAATGCTGCCTGTGAAGTAGTCACATGTATTTGAATTTGCACTGTTTGAAGTTATAAGTATGTAAAATATGTTTACCTGGAAACATTCTAATAATGCAACCACTTCATGAGATTTCTTATTTGCATTAATTGGAACCAAGTATTATTTATAAATTACATAGGTACATAATAAACCAGTCTCTAATTTCAGGAAAAACTATCTCTAAACAAACAAACAAAAAAAACAAAACTACTTATTAGAGTACACTACCTTGAAATGTTAAAGATACACCTTATCCTGCAAATAGTTTTATTAAAAATGTATTGGAAGAATTTAAAATTTTCAAAAACTCTTATTTGGTTCCAAAAATGGTTAATCTCATGTACAATTACTAATACCATTCTCTATAATCTTCAAAGAAATACCACCACGTTTTAACTCTTCTAATTCTCTTTGAATATACTCTTTGCTCTTTCTAAAGATGTTTATTTTCATGGCTTTTAAAATTTCATGATATAGTTCAATCACTATCTTTTCCACTCAATCCATTTGAAAAGCTTATATTAGATTAAAGAATTAAGTTAATAAACATGTATGAAACAAAATTTTATAGCAGTGCACTATTAGATGAATAAAATTTCTCTATCAGGCTGACCACATTCAATTGATTCATTCCTAGAATGAAATGTTTCATCAGTATAACCCATTAGAGATACACAGCAAGTAGAGAGTTTAGTACTCAGAAAGATGTGATGAAGGCCAAACCAAATCTTCTAGGTCAAAGGAGGGTATGTGAAAAGTATCTACAAGGATAGTACTTATAGAATGAAGTCTCAATATAATTAAAACTATTTGCAACAGAACAAATAAATTCAACTTAAAGTGAGATTTTGTTGCAGTTCCAAGTACAAGATAGGAGAGACCTAGCTAAACAAGAGTTCACATAAAAAAAGATCTAGGGATTTTTACTGCAAAATTCAGAATTCAAAAAATGTGATATGACAACTAACAATATCCTTGCACTATTACAGTCTGAAATGGAGAATATAATGGATAATTCATTTTCTGTTCTAATATATTGGAACACAATGGTCAAATTAAACATTTGATTACAAAAGTTTGCCATATTCCTAAATATGTTCTTGTTTTCAGGCCATTATTTTATTTTACAATGAAAATTTGAGGATAAATAGGACAACACAGAAAAAACACACACAGAAAAACAAATTTTTCAAAAATATAACTATATCTCTATCTATCTATCAAGGGATGCTTGTTTTCTTTAGTTACTATGAATTTTCTTAAGAGAATATCAATACTTTCTTAACTAAAAAGTATACAATTTAAGGGCAGAATGTGATTCACTACAAATCATTTAGCTCCTCTAAAATTCCAGAGCCTATATATGATTTCAGTGCTGCAGAGAAATTCCTGGTGAGGAAAACTTCCTCTATGCAGATCAAAACTCTTCCTAAGTCTTAAAAGATCTGCCTATAGCACTGAGAGATCACAGAATCATAAATGTAGAGCCAGATATAGAAAATGAGGTCCAAGGAAGAAGCTAGGAGACATGCTCAGGGTCACACGATTAATATATAAACATGTCTGTGTGTTAATATGAGGGAGAAGACTTTGTACAAGTTGGTCAACACCTGTGACTTCAATGGTACAGTAAGTAAGCTGCCTATGATGCTGACCAACTTAAGAATACTCCCAAGAGTACTTAAGATGTTAATTTATTTGCCTGCAGTCACATAGCTGGTATGTGCCAAATGCTGGGCTCGAATCTCTTATTTTCCTGACTCTGAGGCTGATTATTTTCACACTGACTTTCAATATTTATCGTAAAAGAGGGACTATCAGGTTTTGAAACTTTGACAGAGTCTTATAGTAAAATGAACACTGAAGAGAACTTTTAAAGACTCCCAAATCTGAAACATAATAGAGCTTTCCAACATTAAAAAAGAACAAACAACCAACTAGTTAGTGTTGGGAACCATTTTTCCTTGCCATCTCCCTAAAATTCTCAGCAAAGAATACTGCTCTCCTTAAACATGTAACTTCTTTCTTCTTTTCTTTTAAGAGGTCGGGGTACTAAATATATAAAACACAATACGTGTCATTTTTGCAATGTCTTCATTAATTTCACTGAAGTGGTTTTTCTTTTTTATTCTTTGTTATAAGGGATAGCTCTCTGGGAGAAGGCATAGGGTGATACACTGCAAAATGTAGGTGATATAAAAATAATTTTATTAACAAAAACATATTAAAAGAAAACTATACCACCACTATTTGTTTTCCTGGTCTCAAGAAGTAACTACTTGAGGAGATATTCAAAGCTCTAATTCCAAATGAAGATTTTTAAATATTCTAGAAGAAATCTAAAGTAGAAACAAACAAAGACTAAAGATTTAAAGAAAATACTTAATATTTTGTTTCACTATGAAATTTATATAAAATCAGCATTCATTCTCAAAAAATATATGGATGTCAGAGAAATGAAGCTGCTAAAAGTTTAATTGCTTCTGGAATTTGGCTGCCAGACACCATTCTAGTAGAGGAGACAATTTTTTCAAGGCTACAATACAGAAAACACATAACTTTTTAAAATTAGGAATATTATTTGACATCAGTATGGAGAAGTGATGAGGGCCTGAAGCAGAACTAGTAACGACTCAAAAGTATATGCAAGATGAAATCTATCACGGGATGACGGTATTTGTCACTTGACTGAATAAGGGAGCATGAATGAAATGGAGGAAATGAAAATTATTCTAGGTTTTTAAGCCCAGGTTAAGTGGAGAAACTGTGGTACCATTAAAAGAAACAGGAAAGTTGGGAGAAGGAGCCAATTTTGAGAGGCTTCATGATAAGGTGAATAGTGGTTAATAGTAGTCAGTTGGGATCTAACCATTTTGGAGATTAATTTAGAATTATGCCCCAAAGGGCTATAAAACTGTGTATGCCCTTTGATCCCTTAATACCACTTCTAGGTCTGCATCCCAAAGAGACCATAAAAAAAGGAAAAAGATCCACATGGACAAAAATATTTATAGCAGCTCTTTTTGTGGTGGCAAAGAATTAGAAATTGTGGGGATACCCATCAATTGGGGAATGCTGAACAAGTTGTGGTATATGAGTGTAATGGAATACTATTGTTCTATAAGAAATAAGCAGGCAGATTACAGAAAAGCCTGGAAAAGACTTACTTGAAGTGATGCTGAGCAAAGTAAGCAGAACCAGAAGAACACTGTACATAATAATAGCAACACTGCGTAAAGATCAACTATGATAGACTCAACTCTTCTGAGCAATGCAATGATCAAAGACAACTGCAAAAGACTCATGATGGAAAATGCTATCCACATCTAGAAAAAACTATGGAACATGAAATGCAAACTGAACCATACTATTTTCACTTTTGTTTTTTCTTTCTCGTAGTTTTCCCCTTCAGTCCTGATTCTTCTTTTACAATATGATGAATATGGTAATATGCTTATTAGCAAAAATGAATGTTAAAAACTATCTTTAACAAACAAAATACTATTAAGTACAAAAAAAAAGTATTCAGTTGGGTCCAAGAGTTACCTGAATATGAAGGTCTAGGACTCATGAATGAGTTCTATACAGGAAATCATCATAACAGGGATAATTAAAGATATGACAGTGGATGAGATTACCAATAGACTGCAGACAGAGAAAAGCAGTTCAAGAATAGTCTTAACAGATACATATATATGAGGGAAGAAAAGAGGATAAGAAGTCAACAACTGAGACTGAGAAACATACATAGGGATAACATGTCATGAAACTGAAAGGAACAGTGTTAAAAAGGAAGAAATAATCAGCATAACCAACTACTGCAGGAAAACAAGGAAAGAAAAAGCACTATTGGGCCTGACAAGTAGTCATGAAGGACACAGGAGAGACCAGTTTCAGAAGTGCCGTTCATTTTTCAGTCATGTCTAACCCTTTCTGAGTCCATTCGGGATTTTCTTGGCAAAGATACTTGAGTGGTTTGCCATTTCCTTCTCCAGTTCATGTTACAGATGAAGAAAGTAAAGAGGGTGAAGTGACTTGCTCAAGGTTATACAGCTAGTAAATATCTGAAGCTAGATTTGAACTCAGGTCCTTGTGACTCCAGGCCTGATGCCACCTAGCTTCCATAGTTTCAGAAGAGTGAAGATAAATGATTTCAGAAGACTGAGAAATGATGACTTCCCTTTGGTGGATGGAAACCAGAAGAGAGCAAGATTGAGGGATTAGAAGACAGCAAGATGGAAGATGAGGAGTATTAAAAAGGTACCAAAAAAATAAAAAGAGCACTATTGCAGAAAGAAAAGACCAGCAGGCATATTATTTTGACAAGGGTAACAATAAATGAAATACTAGTGGGAGAGGTACTGGGCAGGGTAATTGGGGTGGGGAGGTGACAGGAGATATTAGAGACTTTACAGAAATAGAAAGTAGGCCAAGGAGAAGATGTGTTAATTGTTACCAGTGGCCACAATCCAGGTCTCCTGTATATTTTCTCCAGCGCATTTTCAACCATTATTGTTTACTGGTAAGTTGGTTGTTGCCCTTCATTCTTGAAAAGGACCAAAATCACATCACTATGCTAGAATCAAGTTTCAATGTGTCCAATAGTGCCTGATCAGAATAACCTCAGCTTGGAATGCTCTACCACAGGTTGGGCACAAACAGTTCATGTGAACATTTGGGGTGGATACTCTAAATCTGCGCATACTGCGTTTCCTTTGAGCTACTTCAATTCTGTTTTGCTCATAGAGCACAGCACCTTCTCTGATATGGGCATGCCATACTGAGCCATGTCAAAAGACATCATCCATACCATTTTATGGGTAAGAATAGATAAAAGATCAGGTTACTAAGAAATTAGGAGAGAAAAGGAGAAGGTACCATTATGTGCCTAAGCAGATGACTGAGGGCAGAAATATATTTGAGAAGGGAACATAGAGATTGGGTGGGCTAACGAAGAGGTAAGCAGAAAAAATGGGGAAGGTATAATGTGCCAGGCAAAAAACCACTGGATGGTATCTCAAAATTCATTAAAACATGTAAGTGGTAAGATTAATAAGGTTAGATCTTTGATGCAATAGTGTAGGTACTATTTCCATCAAGGTAGATTATTCCTTAAGTCATCTTTGAGTTGTTATGGCAAAATCTTCTGAAAAGTCTCACTAAATTTAACAAGGTTAGGCCTTTGGCAGACTCAAGTTTATAATACTGATACTTCAAACTTTCCCAGGTTTGTAGAACCCTCCAAGAACCTATGTTCAGTGGGCACTACCTTCAAGAAACCAGAGAGTGAGTCATTCTCTCTCTCTAAAAAACTGAAACAGTGCTTACTGGAGTTTGGTATAAGGCTGGAACTTAACTGTATAAATGTCATTATTAACATAACTTGCTTATATAACAGAGATATTAGTGAAATGTTTATATACAATGGAATTTTTCCATTGATAATTATGTCTACAATAAATTCCTAAGACACTCAAATGGACCTCTTATCTCATTGACATGGAAATTCCTTAAAACCATGCGGATCACAACCTAGCATGCCTAACTCTCTTGTGCTACTTTTTTGTATCCCTCTATAAACTGGCTTTTCTTTCCTATTGACACCATAATGATCCAATGAAACATGATACCTATAAGTTATCCCTCATTCTTGCCACATGATCAATTCACCTTTTTTTGCTTTTATATTTCTTTGATGACATCTTTTGTATGACTTCAAAAATTCCTTGTTCATAATGCTTCAGCTTTCCCACATCCTCCTCCTGCCTACGTATTAAAAAGGTATGATAGTTTCAGAGAGACATTTGAGGTCATTAAAAGAACTTGACAACTTCCCAAAGACTATCTACTATGCTCTCTCCCTGGCCCAATTCATTATCCATTTGCAGTCTGCAAATTACTTGATTTTTCCTATATGGATAGTTAGGCCAAACTCACAAGTAATTACAGATCTCATTTAGGAGGCTCCACAATATTCCAGAAATCAATGCAGTCAACACAATGTCATCTGCAAACAGGAGCACGTGAAAGACCACAACATCTACAAAAACACCCTCTTCAACTTGCAGGCTGCAATGAACTTCATCTGTCTCTGGTTTCATGCTTCATTTGTTAATAATTATTAAGGGCCAAATGAGGCTATTTTTCATTTATCTTTGAAGGACTCTTGAATAATTTTGCCATGTAAGATACACCGAAAGTCTTTCAGTGCTAGGCTATTAAAGCTATTTTGTCAGAGAGCTTATGGTGGCATTTTGCTCTACTGAATCAAATCTTTTTTTTTTTTACAAAATAAGCATAGTGAGATCTCATTTTTTCTATATTTTACAATCAACTGAGCAATGGGAGATAGTCTACTTTGAAATATTGCTTGTAAAAACCTACCTGTATCTATACTCATCCAGTATGCTATTAATACATATGCACATTATTTTCATACTCATTTATGCAGGAAAGTAGGTACATAGGTTGGTAGTTACTGAACTATCTTATTGACCTTTTGCTTTAAGATCTTGTGAGTCACAGCCACCAACACCCTGTAAATTGTGTCATCTCCAGAATGTGTCTCCTCTGTATCTATTTAGTCTAGTCTAGCTACTTTCCATGTCCTTTATTTTCTTCAATGTATTTTCCATTTTCTCCTTAAGCTCATCTGAGACAATAAAAGAGCCCAAATGTGGTGGCTCCACTGTCCTTGATGGGAATATTAAAATTTTTTTTCAGATATTTTTCATTTTTCAGTCATTTGTCATCCTATTTCACTCTTAAATGCTCTTAGAATGACTTTGCTTAGCTGGGTTGCATGCTATCATATCTTTAAACTAGTTTTTGTCCGTACTGTTTCTCATTATTAAAAAGGCAACACTGTTCATCAGCCCTCTCCTTTTCCATAATATTTTAAAAACAAGTCTGTATTCTAAACCAGTACTGCCTCTAGTTTTCATAAGCTAGCAAAGTGTTTTCTAAGGAAAGTTTTTAGGCTCTTTTGACCTCTTCCTTAAGATAGCTGATATGCCAATTAACTATTTACAAGTATTGCAATCTGTGTCTATGCCTCACATCCTTTCCTCTCACACAATTCCTATTTTTCTTTACCAGTAATTTGTTCAAATAGGTAAATCTGAAGCTTTAATTGCAGGGCCTATGTAAACATGTATATGTCCATACATACAGGCATGTATGCATGTGTTTATTTAGCATTTTCACATTTTTTTTCCTTCTCTTGATTTCTATTAATTCATATCTTTGTTTTCACAAGTGGTGAGTGCACACGCAGCTGATCTACAATTAAATCTTACATCTATTAGTCATCTCCTGACATTTAACATATAATCAGTTTCATTTTTATGATATTATTTGGCATTCACAATGTCCAAAGCCTTTCTTCAAAGAAGTCATTCATGATATATAATCCCAAAGCTGCTATGCAATCTACAAGTCTCTGGCCTCTCTCTTTTCTTACTCCTAATTCACTTCTTACTACCACCTTATTTTTGTCATCCTCATCTATTCCCGCTTTTACTTTGAAGTCACCATGTATTGAAGTATATGAAGCTTTGATTTAAAGAGTCGTCGGTCACAGGATTTCCCTGCCTTTTAAGTATCTGAAATAGATTAATTATATAAGCAATAATTTTCTTGATAGTCTGAAATACAAAAATAACCAAATGTCTCATAAAATGATGTTTCTTCTTGTCTCTGGTTATGTGATAAAATCGATTCCTTTATTTGCCTTTTGAATGAGAGTCTGTGTCATTTATATTTAGTTCTAAGTTCCTTTTGTCTTCGTTTCATTTATAAAGAGAATGCAAAGACTGATATTTTTCAATTGGACAGTTATCTCATGCCTACAGTATCAATAACTAAGCTAATATTTTACTGTCTAAAAATGCTGTGATTCTTAGTATTTTCTGTTCCTTTTCCCTCTCAAAAAAAATCTCTACAGAAGCAGAGATGGCCATATGAGATTGAGACCTTTTTTTTATGGGTTACCAGAGCAAAGGAATTCATAACCAAGCGGTTGGGCTAATGGTGCCACGCCTCTATTAACCTAGGCTGATCTTGGACCTTTCTCCATTACACAACACAGCCTCTTCTAGTAAACTTCACTCTCCATCCCAGATTTCTTCCTTTCTTTTTGGGGGGATGGAGTGAGTAGGTAGCAGCAAAAAAGGATAAACAGAACAAAAAAGTCTACACTGAAAGTTTCTGCCAAGACCAGCTTCCACTGAAATTTTTAAGAGGATACAAGGGTATCGAAGAAGGATAAAAGTTTTCAAAGTACATGAGTGAGGAGCAAAATGAGTCATGCTACTCCATTCAGAAGCAGAGTCAGAAGCACAGTAACTTTGGGCTTATATATCATGATGACTTCTTTGGATATTGTGGGTGCCAACACCACTCCCATTTCAAAAACAATGATACTCTGACACCAAGTTTCTTTCCTTAGAACAGTTCACCTGTACTACACCAACTGATAAGGCAACCAGCTCTTAGCAGACAAGAGAGATAAGTAACCTTATCTATTTTTTTCACCAGCATGCTTGCCAACAAACAAGGAAGTTCCAGTACCAAGTACTCTTTTTTTTTTTTGGAGGGCAGTTGGGGTTAAGTGACTTGCCCAAGGTCACACGGCTAGTTTTTTGTGTTAAGTGTCTGAGGCCAGATTTGAACTCAGGTACTCCTGACTCCAGGGCCAGTGCTCTATTCACTGTGCCAC
>CM053593.1:243669983-243685050 GCA_028646575.1 Pseudocheirus occidentalis | reverse complement strand
AAAAAAATACAACTGTATGTTATGGTCACTTAAACAGAGAGATGTAGAAAAGACATGAGAAAATCAGAAGCAAAGGCAGAAAAAGAGATAGGAAGTCATAGAAATGCAGAAATAAATACATAGAACATATATAGAGAAACAATTGAATAGGATATGGGTGGGAAACATAGAGATGACAAATAATTTTATATAGTGTTTAAGTTTTTAAAGCCCTTTATACTCATTCTCATGTTTTATATACAATATAGTGACTGAGACTGGCTCTATAATTCCCCTGTTGTCAAATTGCCGCTCATGTATACCATGTAAGTATAAAATACACATGTCGTTGCTTGATGAGTTGAATTGATCTTCACACAAAAGGAAGGAGGTGATAGTCCCTGTGTACTTTAGTATGGTTAGATTATAACTAGAGTATTGTATTCAGTTTCAGGAAGGAGTTTGGTAAGTAAGTGAGTGTCCAAAGGAGGGAAATCTGGATGGTGTAAGAACTCCCAAGGTCATTATGCTATGTGAGAATCAGTTAAAGAATGGGAATCTTTAGCTTAGAGAAGAGAAAAGGGACATGAGAACTCTTTTTCAAGTATTTGAAGGACTATCATGTGCAAAGAGGTCTAGATTTGTTGTGCTTGACCCCAGAGGAAACAATTATTAGCCAGCAGGTAGGATCCAAATACACCTTGATATAAAGAAAAGAGATTAAAAAAAAATTTTTTTTTGTTTTTTTGATGGGGGAAATGCAGGGCAGTTGGGGTTAAGTGAGTTGCCCAAGATCACACAGCTAGTTTTGTGTTAAGTGTCTAAAGTTGGATTTGAACTAAGGCTCTACTGACTCCAGGGCCGTTGCTCTATTCATTGCACCACCTAGTGGCCCCTTGAAAAGTTGTCTAAAAAGGGAGTGGGCCATCTTGGAAAGTAGTAATGTAATGAGTTTCTCCCCTCATTGAAAGTAATGAAGAAATGGCTAGATGACTACTTTTGGGATATATTGTTGAAAGGATTTTTTTGTTGTTGTTTATATGGATTGGATTAGTACATGATCTTTGAGACCCCTGTCAAGTGATAAAGAAACCAGGATAGTGACAAGTCTTAAGATCATGCCATAAGAAATTTGAATGAAGTAATGGGAAGCTCAGTCTCTAGGATAGCTAAGATTGGAAGATGTATTAGATTTGTTTTGTTTGGCCTCAGGAGGAAGAGTTGGAGTAATGGATGAAAATTTGAAAAAATTAAAATTTAGGCATTCCATAAGGAAAAAAGTAATTCTGTTTTGTTTGAGGCAATTGTTTTTAAAAATGTGTATGTTGGGATAGACCTATGACCTATATAATAGACCTATGACCTATATAATAGACCTATTTCAACTCTAGGATTCCATAATTTCTATTCTAGGATGTTTAGGGGAGTAGGTGCTATCAATTTGGGTTTCTTGGCTATCGTTTTTGAGAATTCACAAAGGATGGATTCATGAGGCTTTGTTTTAATTAAATGCCTTTTTTCTGTCCTTAATACACTTCCCCTCCTGTCCTAATAATAGGACTTTGTAAATATCCTTGAATCTGAAAGGGACAAGGTTGGGTTTTTCAAAATATGTGGGGATCTTATCCTGAAAACTCCGGCTAGGCTTAGTGTACAGACAGAAAGAAACCTGTATAGTAGCGGAGTTCATATCTGTGTGTATGTGTGTGTGTTGTGAGGAGGGGAGCCATCGGTCACTGCCTTGGGACCAAACTGCACCTTCTTTAAAGGCCTTTTTCTAAGATTCTAAGCCACCACCTTGGCTCTTGCTGTTCCCTGAACTTGGAATGTCCTCTACTCACCCTCAATTACTAACCCTCTGTCCATTCATGCCTTATTCACATAAATTAAGTACTGTCTTCTCCATAAACAACCTTCTCTTATTCCCCAATCAGTAATACTTACCCAGTTGAATATCACAAATACTTGTCATGAACTTAATTCTTTTAACACAAGAGTTCTTCAGTTTCTATTTCTTATTCTTGGAACCAGATCAATAGATGGTTTCATTCACTATTCTTGAAATTTCCCAGACCAAAACTCCCTTCCTTGGCTTCTCCTTATCTATATGTATCATTTCTCCCTACTAGCATGTAGTAGGCTCCATGAGGGCAGAGACTGCTTGCTTCACTGTTGAGTTTTCATTTCCAGCACTTAGTACAGTGTCTGTACTAGCAAGTATTACATTTATTCTGTGACACCAAAGTTGTGAGCGACCCAAGGGTCAATGGAGAAACCTGTTAAGCACAGGTTATCTGCAGTTTATTTCCATCGAGCTCGGCAGAGGTAGAGATATCAGGGAGCAACTGTATGTTTGGAAAAGGAGGTGGGTTATTCACATGATAAGAGCAAGAGAAAAGTGACACCTGTATACTAGTACCCATGGAATAGAAAAAAATAGCAATAGCTAACATTTTATATAGTGCTTTAAAAGTGCTTTTGAGGCTATTTCTTCATAAGTGTCTCATTTTATTTTCACAGGTCTGAGGGGTAAAGCTATTGTGCCAGTTTTACAGATGAGTAAACTGAGGCAGGTTAAATGTATTGTTCAGGGTTACCAGCTACCAAGAGCCTTGTCTGACATTCTGTGTGGATCCTGTGGAGGATTTTATGGAAGAACACTGACAAGAATAGCGTACAATTAGAAAGCATAGATAGTTTGTAATTTGTGCTAAGAATGATAATACCCTCTTCAGAGATATCACAAAATCATTAAAGAAATAAGTAATTTGTGTGCTTAATAAACTATTTGAAGCTCCATAACAGCGGTTCTCAACCTGTGGGTTATGTTCAATTTAAGTACATCATACGTATCAGATATTTATATTACGATTCATAACAGCAAAATTACAGTTAGGAAGTAGCAACGAAAATAATTTTATGGTTGGTGATCACAACACAAGGAACTGAGTTAAAAGGTCACGGCATTAGGAAGGTTGAGAACCACTGCTCTATAAGGACAGAGGGATTGTGGACTGTGACTTACTTAGTCTTTACAAGTACTATTTCAATTCAGCAATTTTAGTTTATTTGAAAATATTTGTTAAGCATTTACTATTCACAAGGTGCTATGCAAAGTGATGGGAATGTGAAGACAAAAATAAGAAAAACAAAACTTACATTCTACTCTGGAAATATAACATGATAACAGATAATTACGAAGTTTGATGTCACTATCATGTCATATGTTTAGGGCTGGGAGAAATCTCAGAGGCCATCTAGTTTAATTCCCCCTATTTTGCAGAAGAGAAAAATGAGACCCAGCTGGTTAAATGACTTGCCCTAGGTGTCACACAGGTAGTAAGCAAGCATCACAGATGGAATTTGAACCCTGTCTTCCACAGCCATTGTTTTTTTCTATTGAATTACCACTTGGAAAGATCAGGAAAGATTTGATGGAGGAAGTAGTATTTCAGATAAGCATTGAACAAAGCTAAAGATTGCAAGAGATTGAAGTTTAAGTAGAGAGAACACATTCCATCAATGGGTGTGGGGAACAGCCTCTGAAAAGAGGGAAGCAGGAGATGGCATGCTGAATTTAGGGTTGGTAGAAAGTGGAGCAAAAATTCTGTACTTTGAAAAATATGAAAAATCATACAAAAAAGTATTTTTCAGGTAATAGATTAACTTTTAATTTTTCATTAGATAGTATGGTTTTTTCCTCTTTTCCTGCATAGTAGGGACATAATAAATATTATTGTATTGACAATGATGGCAGGGTATAGAAAATTGACAGGCTTACATTTGTTATTGATTGAAGAGAGACAAACTTGAAAGTTTCTGTTTTAAAATCATAATTTCTAGGATACTTATAAGGTAAAAGAATGAGAAAGAATCTTGAACCTGTATTAAAGGTTTGTTTTGTTTGTTTCTGAGTACCAGAGGAGAAAGGAATGTCTTTGTCAAACTTTTGTGGATATTTGAAGAATAAAATTGCAAGGATTAGTTAGCCAGAGGTATTATTCTTAAAATAACCTAGCAGTGAGAATTAGAAAAAAAGTTATTGTTCAGGAATGACCAAGTTTATTTATTTATTTATTTATTTATTGCTTTTTAGAGGGCGGTTGGGGTTAAGTGACTTGCCCAAGGTCACACGGCTAGTTTTTTGTGTTAAGTGTCTGAGGCCAGATTTGAACTCAGGTATTCCTGACTCCAGGGCCGGTGCTCTATTCACTGCGCCACCTAGCCGCCCCGACCAAGTTTATTTTATTAAAAACCTAACAAACCCTTTTACTTTCGCTTTTCTGGAAGACTGTGTTCTGCCAGAAAATAGTGGCAAACAAGGCTTCTTGTTTTGAGACTAACTCTTAATATTAAATTTATAGGCCTACATAGAAATAATTAAATGAACCTGTGTTTATTTTATTTTTGTCTGCATTATAATATTTGACCAGCTGGCTAGCCAGATGATCCATTAGCCAAAAGCTTTGCCTTTGTAATATTTTCAGTGTGTTGTCTATACAATGATGGGGTTTTTTTTTGTTTTGTTTTTTGCTTTTTGGAGGGCAGTTGGGGTTAAGTGACTTGCCCAAGGTCACATGGCTAGTTTTTTTGTGTTAAGTGTCTGAGGCCGGATTTGAACTCAGGTCTTCCTGATTCCAGGGCCGGTGCTCTATTCACTGCGCCACCTAGCTGCCCCATACAATGATGTTTTGAAGGAGTTTATAACAATATCTAACCTAAATTAGCTGTAATTATGTGTATATCACTTAAGTATATAATATAAACATAAGCTATGAATTTAATTAGGTCACTTAGTGGGAAGTGAAAAAGGAACAATATGTGTGTGAAAAGTTTTTAGTAAGTATGCTCACTATGTGGTCAAGTGTGCCAGACGTTGTGCTAAACACTCCAAAAGTGATAGTCCTTGCCTTCCTGGAACTCTTACTACTAATAGGAAGAAACAGTACATATAGAGGACTAGGGACCATGGCAGGATGTTTTAGTCTGGTAAGTCACCGTGATGATGAATGGAGCTATAAGGGATGGGTTAATGTAGAGGACAATATTGATGTGCTTACTATGCTTAGAGAAAAAGAATGGAAACTGGTAGCATTCCTGGAAAGCAAGAAGAGAGCTGGAGTAAATTCCCCCCTTCTGCCCCGCTTCCTGCCATGAGATGTGAAGTATGCTCTGATTGGTTTGGAGCTGGCTAGATACTGTGGACTTTGTGGATTTTTTGCACAATCTTGCAGTTTGGCCCCAAGGCAGGGGTTCTTTTGTTTTGCTATTATTGACTTGTTTGTTTAGTTTTAGTTTATAAGATTCAGTTCCAGAATCACTTGAGTTTCAGATTTTTCTCCCCTTCCTCCCCACCTTCCCACCCCCATGTATAGGATCTGCAAACTCTTTCACATTGTATAATAGTCTGGTTGTATAAGCGTTGTAGCCAATGGAGTGAGCAATGGGAAAAGAGAAACAAAACCAAACATAGAAAAGAACAATAGCATGTATTGCTTGAGTCTCCATTTAAACTCTGGTCTTTCTAGATCTTTCTCTGAATGTAGACATCTCCTCTGGTCCTGAGACTTGTAGAGTTGTCTTATAACCATGCATAAGGCAGTTCTAAAGGTGGTCTCCTTCCTCTGGAGGTTCTGTAGATAGAATTTCTTGGCTAACTTCCTTGAGGCCAGAGTAAGAAATAATGGCTTGAAAGAATTTGTGACCTGGGGCCTGTTTTTCCTAATTCGTGACTGCCTCTTTCCTGTCTTTCTGAAAAGCTCTGGACATATTTCACTTCTTTCCTTCTCTAGTTGTGTAATAAGTATTTATTTAAGTATAGACAAAATCAAATCAGATTACTTCTTTCTTTCCTCCTAGAGAGGGGAGTGTCCCTCTCTTTTCACCATCTCTTTAACCTTTTACCTCTAACTTCTTGCCATACCTGAACCTTTTCAGACCAGAGTACCATTGCCAGTCCCAGTGTCTGTACTTTTCCTCTTAGAAAGTAACTTCTTTGAGGACAAGGACTGATAGATACCTTAGTGTTTGGCATGTAATAAGCAAGTCATTAAGTCAACAAGCATTTATTAAGGCTTGCTTTGCACCAGGCATTGTAGTAGCACTGGGTTCCAAAGAAAGGCAAAAATAATTCCTGCATTCCAGGAGCTCATAATATATTTTTGTTCTTGTTGCTTATTCATTTTAGATGGCTTGAGTTCATTGTAGTTAGGAATAAATTTAGCTCTGCTTTTCTTCATTTCTGTAAAAAATTCAGACTCCTAAAAACCTTGTATTGAAAAGAGAACCCCTTGTAGTGTTACGGCTATGCATGCATCCTTAATTAGTGTAAAAAAAAAAAGCCACAAAGAGATCAGTACCTTGTGTTAAGATTTGTCCTCCAGAATAATCATTTACCTTTTGCTATAAATCCTTAGAACTGAAAAGGCAATCTGAACATCAAATGAGTTTGGGAGACTTAAGTAGTTTAATTGTTGAGTGGATGGGAGAAGATTGGGGTTCAGGAGGCAAGCCAAGCTTTTCCAGTTGGGCAGACTTAGTCCTGTAGGCATCTTCCTTGTTTTCATTCAGTATATCTGGTAAACAACCTTTTGATCTTAATTTGATTTCCCAAGTAAACTTCTCTGTTGGAGAGAGAGTTAAGTATAAATTAAGTTAAACTTAATATATTTTTTTAAGCATCTACTATCTGCCACACATATTGCTGAAGGATACAAATAAGAAAAAGATAAAGTTCCTTCCCTCAGTGGGCTTATAGTCTGATGGGATGGGGAGGGGAGGAAGGAAAATGAAAGGTTAGGGGTACCAAGAGAATGGTATTCCATGGAGTGTTCCACAGAATCAAGGCCTGGAACTTTGTGAGCCCATCTGTAAAGGAAGGCTTTAGAAGGAGTTTAATGCTTCACTTTACTGTCTTCCAGTCAAGGGAGAGGCAGTTCTACTGTCTTCCAGTCAAGGGAGAGGCAGTTCAAGGTGAGTTGGGAAGGGTGTTGAGTGTCAAAATCTGAGTCAGTCCTGCATGGTGGTAAGATTTCAGGTAATCACCTTATCCTGGATGGGACATGTTTTCTTTGGAGTCTTTTGGTTTTCTAGTGCAGTTCAGCTTTGTGAATATGGAAGATAATAAATCAGTTTTCCGACCAGTTTCAGAATTGTAGAGTTACTTCATAAAACTTTTAAATAAAAAGGATTTAATGACAACCTTAAGCCATGTCTTGACCATCTGTCTTACCTCTTTTGCAATGATGAAGCTGTGAATAGTCACATCAAACAGTAAGTACCTCCTTACCATGTGCCAAGCTGTGTTCCAGGTGCTGAAAGTTAAAAATTTGATGTATAATCAGTCCTTACTCCTTGGAACTCCCATTCTAATGGTGGAGACAAGTTTGTAAGTATAGACAGAACAAATTTAAAGAAAATAAATGCAAAGTAGTTAACTATAAGAGAGTTTGGGAAGGTGGACACTAGAAATTGGAAGAATCTGGAAAGGCTTCTTGTAAAACAACTTCTCAACCACTTGTGTTGTGGACAGTCCAGGAATTGCTTGTATTGGTATACTGTTCTCCAGAGGTCTCTCTTATATAGCTTTTTAAAGATTATGTTCATCTCCTTGACTTTTTATTTATTTTATGATTAGATTTATCTAGCAATCAAGGAAAAGTTTGAGATCTCTCCTACTAGTACAGTTGTATAGTTTCTTTCCTCCCACAATTAAACTTCATTTTTTAATGCACATAGTGACATACATTGAATTATAAAAGAAACCAATTGACATATGGTTATCAGAATGCAGATTTATACTATGACCTTTTCCCAGACCCAGGTTGCTGCATGAACCTCTCTAGGTTACAGAGGGAATAACCCTGAAGGATTAAGGTGCCACTTCACTACTGCCATCAACTGATCCCTGTTGGCTTGTGTTATTCCCTTTGTTAGTGACCAGTAACTAGCTCCCATTGCATTTAAATATTTAATATCAATTAGTGTTCTTCCTCTTCTTCCTTCCCTCCTTAATATATTTTTATTTATTTTTTAAAAATAATTCCTGAAGCAGTTAGGTGGTGCAGTGGATAGAGTATGGGGCCTGGGATCTGGAAGACCTGGTTTCAAATCCAACCTCAGACATTTACTAGCTGTGTGATTCTGTTTGCCTTAGTTTTCCTCATGTGTAAAATGAGCTGGAGAAGGAAATGGCACACCAATCCAATATCTTTGCCAAGAAAACTTGGCACAGTGGTTACAGTGAGTTGGACACAACTGTTAATTGTTGAGTTGATGGGAGTGGATGGGAGAAGATTGGGGTTCAGGAGGCAAGCCAAGATTTTCCAATTGGGCAGACTTAGTCTGACTGAAGACTGAACAAATATATTTCCCAGTTACATATAAGATAATTTTTTAGAAATTTTTTTTAAAACTATGAGCTCAAGATTCCCTGCCTCCTTGAGAAGGCAAGCAACTTGATTAAACATTTAGAGTTATGCAGATTATTTCCATATTAGCCATATTTTTTAAAAAGCAGACAAAAATAAACAAGAAAAATAAAGTTTAAAAAAGGAGTTCTTTAATCTGCATTTGAAGTTCTTCAGTTCTCTGTAGAAGTAGATAGCATTTTCCTTATGGTTCTTTTGGAATTGACTTGGAATATAGCTCCTTCACAGTTGAATTATCCTGACAATATTGCTATTACTTTGTCCCATGTTCTCCTGCTTCTCCTCACTTCACTTTGCACCAGTTCATATAAGCCTCCTTGGGTTTTTCTGAAACCATCCTGTTATCATTTCTTATGGCACAGTAATATTCCATTACATTACTATACCACAACTTGTTCAGCAGCTCGCCAATTGATGGGCCTCTTCTTGATTTACAATTCTTTGTCACCACGAAAAGAGCTGCTATAAATATGTTTATACGAATAGGTCTTTTTCCCCTTTTCTTTGATCTCTTTGGGATATAGACCTAATAGTAGTATAGTTTATAGTTTTATTTGGGCATAGTTCCAAATTGCTTTCCAGGATGGTTAGACTAGTTTACAGCTCTACCAGTAGTACATTACTGTCCCAATTTTTCCCCTCCAGCATTTGTCACTTTTTCTTTTCAGTCCTGTTAACCAATCTGCTAGGTGTGAGGTGATAACTCAGTTGTTTAATTTGCATTTCTATAGTTAATAATGATTTAGAGCATTTTTCATGTGATTATTGTTAGCTTTAGTTTCTTCTGAAAACTGCCTGTTTGTATCATCTAACCACTTACCAACTGAAGAGTGGTTCTTATTTTTATGGATTTGGTTCAGTTCCATATATGTTTGAGAAATGAGACTTTTATCAGAGAAGTTTGCTGTAAATTCTCCATCTCTTCCCCCATTTTCTGTTTTCCTTTTAATTTTGTCCAGTTTGATTTGGGGGGGGGGCGCAGTTGGGGTTAAGTAACTTGCCCAAAGTCACACGGCTAGTTTTTTATGTTAAGTGTCTGAGGCCGGATTTGAACTCAGGTACTTCTGACTCCAGGGCTGGTGCTCTATTCACTGCACCACGTAGCCGCCCTTTTGATTTTCTTTGTTTAAAAATTTTCTGATTTTATGTAGTTGTAATTTTGCATTTTTTCCCACTGATCTTTTCAACTTCTTTTTCAGTCATAAACTCTTTCTATAGATCTGACAGGTATATTTTACTTACGGCATCCGTCTTTATTTCTAAATCATTTATCCATTTTGACCATATCTTGAGGCACACCATGTGAGATGTTGATCAGTGCCTATTTTCTGCCAGACTGCTTTCTAGTTTTCCCAGCAACTTTTGTCAGATAGTGAATCTTTCTCCCAAAAGCTTGTACCTTTGAGTTTATGATAGCTTTGCTCATTTATTATTGTGTACTATATGTATTGTATACCTAATCTTATTCATCCACTGATCTACCATTCTATTTCTTAGCCAGTGTCTGTTTTGATGATTATCACTTTGTAATATAGTTTGAAGTCTAGAAATGCTGTCTGAAGAAAACTTCATTTTTTTTTTCATTGATTCACTTGATATTCTTGATCTTTTGTTCTTTCAAATGAATTTTTATATTTTTAGCTGTATAAAATAATTCTTTGATGTTTTGCTTGGTATGGCATTGAATAAGTAAATTAATTTAGGTAGAATTGCCATTTGTATTATGTTGGCTCAGCTGACTTGTGAGCAATTGATATTTCTCCAGTTATTTAGATCTATCTTCATTTGTGTAAAAACGGTTTTGTAATTGTATTTCTAAAGTCCCTGGGTTTGTCTTGGTAGATAGATTTCCCAAGTATTTTATATGTCTGTATTTATTTTAAGTAGAATTTATTATTCTGTTTTCTTCCTGTTGGACTTTGTTGGTAGTATATAGAATTACTAACGATTCGTGCATGTTTCTTATTTATATCCTGTAACTTTGCTGAAATTGCTCATTGTTTCAACTAGTTTTTTAGTTTTGAGGGTTCTCTAAGTATACCATAATATCATCTGCAAAAAATGATAATTTTGTTTATTCTTCACCTGTTTTTATTCCTTCAGTTCCCTTTTCTTGGCTTATTACTGTAGCTAGCATTTGTAGTACAATATTGGATAATAGTTGTGTTAACACATGCCCTTACAGAACCCTGATCTTCTTGAGAAGACTTTTTACTTATTACCTGATGGTTTGGGGTAGATAATATTTACTTTAACAAAGATTCCATTGATTCCTATGCTTTCTAGTATTTTTAATAGGAATGGGTGTTGTGTTTTGTTAAAGGTTTTTCTCCATCTATTAAGACAATCATGATTGCTATTTTTGTTATTGAAATGGTCAGTTGTGCTGATGGTTTTTCTAATATTGAACCAGATTTAAATCTGGTGAATCTTGATGTAAATTTCACTTGGTCATAGTGTATGATCTTCATGATAGATTGCTGTAATCTCCTTGCTAGTGTTTTATTTAAAATTTTTCACATGAATATTCATTAGGGAAATTGATCTGGAATTTTCTTTCTATTTTTGCTCTCCCTGGTTTAAGTGTCAAAACCATATTTGTGTCAAAGAAGGAATTTGGCAGGACTCCTCCTTTAACAATTTTTTTCAAAAAGTTTATATAGTTTTGAGATTTGTTCCTTAAAAGTTTGGTAGAATCAACTTATAAGTCCATATGGTCCTGGGAATTTTTTTTTAAGGAGGTCATTTATAGTTTCAGTTATTTCAATCATGTCTGACTCTTTGTGATCCCATTTGGGGTTTTCTAGACAAAGAGTGATTTGCCCAGGGGTTGAACGTGGAGTCTCAAGGCCTAATAAAAGGATTTGTTTTGTGAAATCTGGATTCAGCCAGAGTGCTGTACTTAAGGATCTAGAGGGCCACATGTAACCTTGGGGTGCAGGTTTCCCCCACCCCTGGATTTTCCACTTCCTTCTGCAGTTTATGTTATAGACAAGGAAACTGCAGAAAACTGGGTTAAGTGACTTTCCCAGGGTCACACAGCTAGTAAATGACTGAGTCTGGGCCTGAACCTAGGTCTTTCTACTTCCTGGTCGGGCACTGTATCCACTGTGCTACAGAGGAGCCCTAGGTTTCCCAGGGCTTATTCAATTTCTTTTTCTATGATTTGGTTAAGAATTCTGTTTCCTTAAAGCTATTTATAGTCATATTTTAAAATGCTCTAAATCACTATTGTTTAGAGAAATGCAAATTAAAACAACTCTGAGGTACCACCTCACATCTATCAAACTGGTTAATATGAGAGAAAAGAAAAATAATAAATGTTGGAGAAGATGTGGGAAAATTGGGACACTAATGCATTGTTGGTAGAATTATGAACCAATCCAGGCATTCTGTAGAGCAATTTGGAACTGTGCCCAAAGGGCTATAAAACTCTTTGATCCAGTAATACCACTACTAGGTCTGTATCCCAAAGAGATCATAAAAAAGGGGGAAAGACCCACAAGTACAAAAATATTTATAGCCATTCTTTTTGTGGTAACAAAGAATTGGAAGTCAAGGAGAAGCCCATCCATTAGGGAATTGCTGAACAAGTTGTGGCAGATGAATGCGATGTAATACTATTGTGCTATAAGAAATGATGAGCAGGTAGATTTCAGAAAAACCTGGAAATCTAGGCTTTTGAACTGATGCTTAGTGAAATGAGCAGGACCACTAGAACATTGTATATATAGTAACAGCAGCGTTGGTGGATGATCAACTTTGAGAGACTTAATTTCTCAGCAATCCAGTGATCCTAGATGATTCATTTCTACTTTTTGTGTGTTTTGTTCTTTCTCATGGTTTTTCTTTTTTGTCCTGATTCTTCTTTCACAACATGACTGGTATAGAAATATGTTTAATATGATTTTACATATTTGGCCTATATCAGATTTCTTTCTATCTTGGAGAGGTGTTATGGAGGGAGGGAGAAAAAAATTTTGGAACTAAAAATCTTATAAAAGTGAATGTAGAAGACTACTTTTATATGTAATTGGAAAAAATAAAATACTGTTAAATGGAAATATAAAGAATTCTGTTTCTTTTTCTGTTAATATGGGCAGTCTATATTTTTGTAAGTATTCATCCATTTCACTTAAATTGTCGGTTTTGCTGACATATAATTAGACAAAATAACTTCAATAATTCTTTGCATTTTAGTATCATCGGTGGTGCATTCACCTTTCTCATTTTTGAAACTGGTAATTTGGTTTTCTTCCTTTAAAAAAATTATATTAACCGGTAGTTTATCCATTTTATTTATTTTCCCAGAAAACCAGCTCCTGGTTTTATTTACTACCTCAGTGGTTTTAGTTTGAATTTTAATAGTTTTTCATTTTTTTGTTTTTTTAGAATCTGCATTTGGGGGTTTAATTATTGGATTTTAATTGGATATAATTGGATTTTAATTTTTCTCATGTTTTCAGTTGCATGCCCAATTCATTTTTCTGTTTTCTCTCTTTTTATTGAGGTATGTATTTAAGCAAATAAGTTTTCTCATAAATACAGCTTTTGTTGTATCCCACAAATTTTAGAATTTTGTCCCATTATTGTCATGTTCTTTAATGAAATTTATTCTTTGATCTACTTATTCTTTGAGATTAAATAATTTAGTTGTCGGGGTTTTTTGTGCTTTTGGTCTTTTTACTTTTTTTTGCATTTGGTTCTGAGGTTTTTATTCTGTAATACACGGTCAGTTTTTGTGAAGGTGCCTAAGAAAAAAGTATACTCTTTTTTAAAAAAGTTTAATAGTACTTAGTTTTTTCCTCTAGTTATATATCAAGAAATTATTTAGCATTCATTTTGGGGAGTTCCAAGATTTGGGGTTCCAAATTTTTCTCTCTTTCTCCCCTCCCTTCTTTTGAAAATGGTAGGCAGTTTGATATCATTTATACATGTGCTATCATGTAAAAACTTTTCCATGTTAGTCACAGTTGTGAAAAAAGAAACAGATAAAAAGGGGAAAATAAAACCAAGAAAAAGAAGAAAGCGAAAAATCTTATTTCATAGTCTGTCAATTCTTTTATCTGGATACAGACAGCATTTTCCTTCTTGAATCCTTTATACTTGTTTCAGATCATTCTGTTGCTGAGAAAAGCTGAGTCATTCGTAGTTAATCTTCACACATGGTTGCTGTTACTGTGTACAGTGTTTTCCTGGTTCTGCTCATTTCACTTTACATCAGTTTCTGCAAAGCTTTCCAGGTTTTTCTGAAATCTGCATGTTTATTATTTCTTATTGAATAATAGTATTCCATCACCTTTATATACCATAGCTTGTTCAGCCATTCCCCAATTGATGGGTGTCCCCTCAGTTTCCAATATTCTGCCACTATGAAAAGGGCTGCTATAAATATTTGGGACATGTAGGTCCTATTCCCTTTTTTATAATCTCTTTGGGATACAGATCTAGTAGTGGTGTTGCTGGATCAAAAAGTGTGCAGAGTTTTATAGCCCTTTGGGCATAGTTCCAAACTGCTTTCCAGAATGGTTGGACCAGTTCACAACTCAACCAGTAGTGCATTAGTATCCTGATTTTCCTATATCTGCTCCAACATTTGTCATTTTCTTTTCTTTTCTTTTTTTTTGGTCATACTAGTGAATTTGATAGGTGTGAGGCAGTCAGTTGCTTTAATCTGCACTTCTCTAATCAAAAGTGATGTTAGAGCACTTCTTTATATGCCTATAGCTTTTATTTCTTCATCTGGACACTGCCTGCTCATAAACTTTGACCATTTATGAGGCATACTCCTTTTCTCCAGAGGTCCCTCAGGTGTATCTTGGAGGTTGGTTAGGTGGCTCAGTGAATAGAAGACTGGCCCTGGAGTCAGGAGGACCTGAGTTCAAATCCATCTTCAGACACTTAACACAAAAACTAGCTCTGTGACCTTGGGCAAGTTACTTAACCCCAGTTGCCCTACTTTTCCCCCTCCAAAAAGCAAAAAAAAAAAAAAAAAGATTGTATTCAACTCCTTGACTTCTTATTTATATGGCTCACAAGGGAAAGTTGAGATTTCATACTAGTACAATTTTCTACTCTTTTTCTCCCATGGTTAACTTTTCTTTTAAGACTTTGGATACAAAGCCATTTGGTACATATGTGTTTTGTATTGATATCACTTTATTGTCTATGGCCTTTAGCAAGATAAAGTTTTCCTGCTTATCCCTTTTAATTCAATTTTTGTTTTTCTTTTGTCTGAGATCATGTTTTCTATCTTTGCATTTTTTACTTCAGCTGAAGCATAATAGATTCTGCTCCAGCCACTTACCTTTTACTCTGTCTCTTTGCTTCAAGTGTTTCTTGTAAACAACATATTGTTGGATTCTGGTTTTTAATTCATTCTACTATCTGGCTTTGTTTTTATGGATGAGTTCATCTCTTTCACATTCGCAGTTATGGTTACTAATTGCATTTTATTCCATCTTATTTTCTTCTGTTTATCCTGTATGTCATCTAAAATCTTTTTTTGCTTCTGACCATTTCCCCCTATTCTACTTTTTGCTTTCTTCTTCCCCTCTTCTCTTTTGGGTAAGATAGATTTCTGTTACCAGTTCAGTATGTATATATAGTTTTCCTCTTTGAACCAATTCCAGTGAGAATAAGATTCAAGCATTCTCCCG
>CM053593.1:243643133-243669483 GCA_028646575.1 Pseudocheirus occidentalis | reverse complement strand
CCTATTTCTTTTTGGTGCCTTTAATTAGGCAATATAGCATTTAAATTTTCTACTGCATATACCCATAAGATATTAATTAAATCTTTCAGTTACTTTCTGTAGATCCTGAATCCAAACTTTCCACAATCCAAACTCTCAAAGTCTCTTGTTCTATGATGGTGTTTGCTGACTTTCCATAGGGGGTATTCCTTGATAATTCTACCTTTACTCAGTATTATTGCCATGGCAGTAGTTGACAAACTTGCTATCATGTGCAATTTCAAAACTTTGTTTTTACTTTCTGTCAAGTATTGTGGGAGAATGTATTCATAATTTTCATAACAGCTTTTTTGAATTGTTCTTTTTTTAAAATAATAATTTATTTAGTTGGATTCATGGCAACAAGTTAGAATTCCAGCATAAGTCTGCCCATTTCCTTTTCAAGATCATTTGAGATATTGGCACCGTTTTTGTCATCTCTTTCATTATTAGGTCTCCTTTCTGGGGTTCAAATTCAGTGAAGATTTTCAATGGCCTCAAGGTCTTCAACATTTTCCTCTTCAGATTTTATTAGCTTCTTAATTTCACTTCTTATTTTTTTTCCTAGTCTAGCCTTAGAGGTGAATAGTTTGTTTGTTTGTTGGGAGGAGGGGGAGTGTCTTGTGGGATTTGGAGCTGAGGGCAACAGGGAATATAACCATTGACAAAAAGCCGTGGGAAATTTTTGCCTTTAACTGGTGAGATCTATTTCCAGTTATTCTATAGTATGAACATACAGTGTCATTATTTATGTATTTGACCTACTTCATGATCATTCATGTCTTACCCTCTTTAGAGGTCAGAACCTTTTGCATTCAAGCATTTCTACCAGGCAAGCACTGGTATTTCTAGTTTGTTCCAATGAATCTTGCTTTCTTGTAGTAATAGGATATACAGGAACATCACTCAATTCATTGAGTTTTACGTCAAGTTGATTGACATGATATCAAGCAGGACCAGCTGACAATCCTATGGTTCTACATCTTTTATTAGATTCATAGGAGCAGATCCATCATGCTAGTCTACAGGCTGATACAAACAGTAGTTGAAAAGTAAAGCTATTTGGAATTACACACATTAGCAGATTTGTCAGCCATTGCAATACTTACAGGAGTAAAGGCAGAACTATCAAGGAATACCACCAAGAATCCACCAAAGAGGAATACTGCCAAGACCCCACCTACCAGAAATTCTGGGTTCCTTTAGGTCTTCAAAAGCTACTATGATCTCAAGGCACACTGTACATCACAGTTCTTAACTTGGCCAACTAATTGGCCCCTCTCTCCTTTTAGTCCTATTATCTTACCAGCAATAGATGAAAAATTATAAATCACTGTACTTAATAAACAGGCTCAATACAACATAAGTTTAGGAGCCCAAATCAAACACATTTTGCTGAAATATTTGAGATTTACACTAAGTACTAAAATATATTACAGTTCCTCATAAAAACAATGCTAGACGTCATATAATATGATCCCCCATCCCATCTGGGAAGCTCCCTTTGACACTCATGACTTTTAAAATGTGTATAGTTAAAATGTCTTAATCAAAAGAAATGCTATTTTTGTATTATCCTTTAGTAAATGAATTAGCATTTCCAGTTCAAATCATATAAATAATGAATAGCTTCCCTGGTGTTTGGCACTTATTTGATACTCTTATATTCTCAAAGAGTTAATGAAAATGTCATTCAACACTTACTCTTCAGAACTGGATGTCAAAAAATGATCACATGCTAGGCATAAAGAACTCATAAATAAATGCAAAAGGAAGAAATATAAAACACATTCTTTATAGACTGTAGTGTAATAAAATTAAAATCAATAAGGAAAATATAAACAAAGGATATGGACTTAAACAGAGTCTAAGTAATGTTATCCTAAAGAAGTAGGTAAAGGGACAAATCACAGAAATAACAGCTCTGTAAAAGAGCATTATAATGAGACAACATAATAAAATTTGTTGGATGAATCTAAAGTAATATATAGGGCAAAATTTATGTACTTGAATTCTTATCTTAATAAAAGAGAGGGGAAAAGACCAATAAATTTAGTACATATAACTGAAAAATGCTGGAAACTTAGCAAATGTATCATTTAAAAATAAACAAAAAAGCAATAATTTTAGAAAAACCAGAGCGACTGATAAAATTTAAAACAAAAAATTTGTGAGATGACAAATACAGTCAAGAGCTATTTTTCTAAAAAGATCAATAAAACATATAAACTTTCTCAGACCCAGGCAAACTGGTAAAAATAAATCCAAAGTAAATCAGATTAATGCAAAATTGTTCAGGCCAATGAAAATGAGTTCAAATTTGTTCAAATCATTTAAATACTTCAAATGGATTGTCGATCTCCTCAATGTGGACTGTCCCACCAACAATTCCAAATACAACCCATCTAAATTTACCATTCTATGTGAGCCTCGTTTATATCTTCCCATAAATTTGCCATAGTAGATACACTCAAGATACTTGGGGGTATGTGGGTCTTTCTCACTGTTTCATTATAACACTATTTGTGGTGTACATGGGCTATCTTTCAGTCTTCTCATATGACCATATCCTTCAGTATTGCCATTTTTCTTTAGGTCATATAATTCTTTGTTGATATCCTTTATTCTAGTTCTTTATAGTTTCTTGTTATATTAGGGCTTGCTCACACCCACCATGCACTTCTCTATTGACCTATGAATGATGCTTATTTTTAAATCTTTAGAGGATGTATCATTTTATGATTCACAATAACAATAGCAGAGTGTTAATTTTTTTTAAAAGATGCATCTTTGTTTCAAGAAAAATTTGGGGTCATCAAAAAAGTTTTACAATTTCCCTAGGCAATACAGCCTACTCTCCTCCTGCTTAATTCTGGTTACAACATCTAAAGGAAGTCACAGCTAGGAAGTAAGATAATTCACAAGATCTACTTGGAGATGCAAATTAAGGAGTTGGAGTTGGTTTTGTCATGTGTCTAAAGGCAACAAGGAACATAATTTCCTGAGACATTCGGTCATCTCATTGCAATGCTCATTGTAATACTATTTGCATTTGTACAAAAAAAAACCATTACAAAAATAATTGCAGTTCCTGAAAGAAAGAATATAATTATGCTTAACCCGACTAGGCTGGAAGTAGTAAGGTAAAACATTTTCCCATTATATATATGCTTTTGAGTTCTCATTAAATAATCTCCTTCTCAAGTAAAATAATCTCTATTTATTCAGGTTTAATACTTACTCCCTGTAGAGATACAGTAGTCCGCATATTTAAGAGACATTCAACAGCACTGATATATCTCAGTGCTGGTAAATGTTTAACAACCAAGGTCGACCAAAAAATGTATGAACACACACTTTTTAAGTTTAACCTGCATTATTATCACTTTCTTAAGCACCATCAACAAAACTATAAATCAAGCCCCGTTTTGTAGCAATAGCTGATTTCTGTCATGTAGATGCTCACAGTGAACATTTAGCATTTGGTTCTTTCATGGCAAGCTAGTTGGCTGCAGCAGACCCCTAGCTTTAGACCAGGGGCCCTTAGTTTTCAGTAGCATTTCCTCACATCTTGTTCATTGTTTTCTTTTCTTTTCTTTTCTTTTTTTGGCCTTTTTTTTGGGAGGGCATGCAGTTAAGTAACTCGCCCGAGGTCAAACGGCTAGTAAGTGTGTCGAGTGTCTGAGGTCAGATTTGAACTCAGGTCCTCCTGACTCCAGGACCAGTGCTCTACTCACTGTGCCACCTAGCCGCCCCATTGTTGATTGTTTTCTAAAAGAAGTATGATGATCCAGAGTGCCTTGTCCTACTAAGTAGTACATGTTACCCATATTTATTTGGACTTGCTAAAATGACTATTACTTTCCCCCACACCCCCTACCCCAAACTTGTGTCAAGTCAAGTGAACACAAGGTTATTAAGTACCTACTACGTAACAGGCATTCTGCTATATATTGAGAATGCAAAGAAAGGCAAAAAATCCCAACAAAACAAAAAGCATTTCCTAACCCCAAGGAGCTTACATTCTAATGGAAGATTCAACGCGTAAACAACTAGGTGGTCCAAGAGGGGAAACCACTAGCAGTTGGAGGGACTGGGAAAAGCCTAGTGCAGAAGGTGGAATTTCAACTGGGTTTTGAACAAAATCAGGGAAACCAAGAGATAGTGATGAGGAAGTTAAGCATTCTAGGCATGGGAGACAGCTAGTGCAAGCATGTGCTAGTACAGATATGAGAGATGGAGTGTTGTATATGAGCGGATGGGAATGATTTATTGTTATTATTGATACTACAACTATTTTGGCAAATGCTTTTATTGCTTATTAATTGTGTCAACTGGCTGACAATTAAAAGTAAAGGTCAGTGGGAGCTCATCCAGACTCACAGAATACCTTGAAACAGGTATAATAATCTCCTGGGGGAACCCAACCTGAGAATGTAAACAGAATATCCTGAGAGGATGCTACATATCATGGCACCACAGAGTGAAACGTATTCCCTACTTACAAATTTATTTCCCAATATTTGAGAAAAATCTAATTAAAAGAGCAAAAGAAACCAAAACCATGGAAGCAACCAACCCACTCTCAAAGACCATGTAAAATCCCCACTGTTTTATAATCCAAGATAAAAGGATTCTTTCCCCACTGGTGTCCTCGGCAACTCCCAGTTAGTCAATAAGCCCTTATTACCATAAGCTTACATTTATCACCAAGCAAGCTTACCATGTGGTGGACACCACGTTCCCAGCAGATGGTTTCAAATGTTCTTTATTGCTCCTTGTTCATGGCTCTAGTTGTACAATTCTATCTATAGTTCCCTATGGCTCTCATTAGGGATTTCTAGCTTTTTCTCTCTCTCTTTGTAATACCATATTTTGGCAATATGCCTGTATTTTAGGTGAGAGTCCTTGCCTCCAAAGGTGAAAGAACTTTATGAGTTTCCTTGGTCTGGTGACTGTCATTCATTTCTCTCCAATGCACCACAAATGATGTGGAAATAGACCAAAAACTTATCATTGTGGAGGTGATCTTCTTTGCCACAAGTCCCATTAGCTTCTGAACACACGACAGACATGCCTCAGGATCTGCTGCTAGAAGATGGCTCTGTATCCCTTCTTTCATCTAGAGGTTTCAAGCAGCAGCTGTGGGTAGTTTAAATAAGCCAGCCCACCTACCAGAGAGAAAATAGGGAATTGAAGGACAATTAGAGAGAGAATAGAGTACTCTCACAAGTCCCTAGATTGATAGGGTAGTATAAACGTGAGAGAGACAGTCCAAGTAAAAGGAGAGACTAGAGGCAAATGGGAGCAAGTTCATAGAAATCTACACAAAGCAGAAGATAGACATTCACTTGAAACTGCAAAAAGGACTGTCTCTCCCCCAGTCCATCAAGGACCTGTCATGGTGAGCCCTGGGCTTTGGTGTGTTGGTAAAAAGAAAAAGGTTAAAGAATAATACAAGCATGTTTTGGAGCTATAAGCACACCTGAAATTCTCTTCTTGTGGGTCAACTATTGGAGAGCTGGTCCCTTGAGAAAGCAATCGCCATTTGCTAGAAGGTAGGGAAAGAACAAGTAGAGTATCTTGTATGGATCACACTTGTTGTTTGTCCTTCATTCTTGAAGAGGACCAATGACATCAGGAGAGTGATGTTTTGATTTATGAGTGAATTGGATTTAAGTGAGGCAGAGCTGTGCAAAGTCATCAGCCTCACTTTCTCCCCCAGAGTCATTGGAGTCCAGTGGCAAGACATAGGTCAAGATGTCCCAGGATACAGTAGGAACCACTTAACCATACATGCCTTGCAGGCACCTATTGACTTAGAAAATCCCATTTTAACATTATCTATGTTTCATTTTATTTTCATTTATTTGTGAAATATTTTCCAATTACATTTTAACCTGGATCCTGCTATACTAAGGAGTGTTGTGGGCCACATGTGCCCCAACTACTATAAAGCCAAGCATGAGCAGCTCTGCTGAGGACTGCTGCTGTGAAGAGCTTTAAGGTTCTGATCACACAGTATAGTGAACTCTCTATTCAGCAGCAAACCAAAGCAAACATGTGCATAAACCAAAGTACAATGTTCACAGTGATATAACATGACTCATTACTAAAGTGGCCACACAGTTTTAAACAAAAGATATCATTCAGTAAGTCCTTAACTCAATTATCCTTAAGGGGTACAAGGCACAAAATACAAAGTCCTCCCACCCCTATGTTACAATAAATCATGATCTTGTCAGTCAGCACTAAGTACTCAAGGAAAGGTCCTTTCCTCTTGACTTGAGGCTGGCTCCAGTTCCATGGTTCCTCATGGCTCCCAGCTCTTCCTGAATTCACCCAATTGTCACCTGGATTCACAGGTAGGCAGTTCCCAGCTCCTCATCCAGCTTTTCATCCAGTTCCTTGTTCACCTCCTCATCCAGCTCCCATTTCATATTGAAGCTCAAGATGACCAGTTCACCTCAAGCCCTTCACAGTCTCTATATCTGGGAAGACAAAGTTAACAGAGCTACAACATTGCTGGCACCATCACCAATTCACTTTCTCTCTGTGAAATCAACACAGACCCATAAACAGGGTCTGAGAAATCAACACAAATCATCAGTAAAGTCCCAGGACCTCTCAAAACATCAATAAAACACTCCTCCAGGACTTCTGTAAACAAACAACAAGAAAGTCCTCTTTCAGGGTTTCTGAACCAGCAGTAAGGTCTCAGGGTTTCTGTAACAGCAGCAATACCTACCTCTGCTATAGAACAATGTAAGAGAATTAGCAAGGCCTTATTAGGTGGAGACAGAGCAACCATCTTCTAGAAGCAGAAGAGATCATTGGGACAATGATGTAGGAAACAGAGTGGTAGAGGAGAGGGCCAAAAATCAGCAATGAGAAGAAATGACCCATGGAGAGAATAGTCTGACACAAGAAATAATGAAGTGAGTAATGGATTGTAGACAGAAGAGCTGCACAGAAGAACACCCAGGTGGAGAAGCAAACCATAGCTTCTCCCTTTTTGGAGTCCTACACAGGACAATATTGTAAACTATTGTAAGTCAATGATACTGTACATATCTCTGGAGGCAAGAAAAACTGTCTATTGAGTTTCATTTCATTGATGGATTCAGTTGTGAGTCCCGTCTCTATCCATTAACTTAAAAAAAAAAATCAGTTCTGTTTCAAGCTTCATTTTCCTGTGTGCTTATAAGAAGTTATAACTTCACTTGGGAAGTGAATATTCTTGATTGTATAGTGAATGACTGAAATAACTGAATTTCCCAGGAGTCAAATGTGATTTCTGGTCCTAAGATCTGTTCCTTAATAACTGAGTGACTTTGAAGAAGTTACTAGACCACTTTGCTTCTCATTTGCAAAGCAGATATGATTATTCTAAGGACTAGACTGTCAGTGTGGTAGAAAACTTTATATAGGGCCTTTGGAGACCCAGGTTCTAAACTTCACCTTGCTTCTGTAAAATTAGGAGGTTGGTTTACACGATCTTTAATGTCTCCTTTGCTCCAAAGAAATTCTTTTATTCTGTGAACAGTATAATATAGGTCTTCCTTAGGAAGCAGTAAAGGAGCAGATGGGTGAAATTTGGGGAAGAAAAATACAGAAATTGCTTGGGCTTTTATAAGAACCATTATAATTATAAGCCTAGAGAAGGCAGAATCTATTAGACATTCTCATTGCAAAAGTTAACTACCCCCTGTCAGATATGATTTATTTAATGTCATTAAACTGGGATTGTAGACATTTCTGAGAGGGCTGAAAGAGTTAATACAGATGCCTGAAGTGCCCACTGCCCCCAAGGAGACAGTCTACTTACTGTGTCTAAAAAAGTCATCTGATAAGCATCCTCTGGGATAATGTGACTCGGAAGTCACTGCAGAAATCTCAGCATTCAAAAAAATGTCACACTCTGCATGCACAAAAGTAATTTTTTCAGTCACATAATTATTTTTTAATGTCAGGTTTTCAAAATACTTTTAGAGAAGAAAAGACATAGAAAATTCCAAGTTTAAAATGTTTTAGAAAGATCTGGGGCAGCAGGAGGAGATGGGACATGAAAAGGGGGTATATTAAATTGTTTTTAATCACTTCAAGCAATGACACTCCCCAAACGTTTTTGCATGACTCAAAACTCCAAGGTCATGTTCAAACAATTCACCAAGATAATACCTACTGTTTATGTAAGAGAATACTTTCTTTTAGGGGTATACTTTATTTACATTCACTAACTAAGCCTTTCTTGTTGCATGCCAGTAAGGAAGGTGTGTGTGTGTGTGTGTGTGTGTGTGTGTGTGTATGTTAGCTCTGTGTGTGTGCATGCATGCACATGTGCAGGCATGTGCACACATGCATACATGTTTATGCTGATGGCAAAACTCCAACAGGGATTGCTAATCATCAGAAGACAGTATAGAATTCTGAGTTGGTCCACATGCTTTTTATTCCCTGGAGATCATCATTCTCTAGTTAGTCATATTCCATATTGAACTATTCCCATTAAAATCACTTTGCAGTCTTATTAATGCAGAATGATGAGATTTAGAAATAGATAAAACCTTTGGTTTTCCAGTTGTCTAGTTTGAGCCCCTCACTCGACAGTGGTAAGATAGGGACTAGAAACCAAATCTCCTGAGGCTTCACTAGGATGCTTTTTCTTACATCGGACTGTTTATTCTCACATGAAGCCTATGAACTAGCAAGGAAGCAAATATTTAGTAAGCACCTACTATGGGCCAGGCACTGTGCTAAACACTTGAGAAATACTTCATCTAATCCTCACAACAACCCTGGAATACAGGGGCTATTATTGTCCCTATTTTGCAGCTGAGGATAACAGGTTAAATGACTTGCCCATGATTACACTTTATGTTGAGAACCAACACTGTCCAATGACTTACCCAAAGTCACTGAGACAGGTGGTTCAGTGGTAGAATTCTCGTTTGCCAAGCAGGAACTAGGTTTGATTTCTAGCTCATTAACCTACTTTGGGGAGGGAAAGAGCACCATCTTTTGAAATCAAATCTTGCTTCTGATGCCCATTTCTCCCATAACTTCAGGCAAATTATTTAATCTCCAAGATTCTGTTTCCTCATCTATAAAATAAAGGCAATGTCATCTAGACAGGTTTTCCCTAAAGTCCTTCCCAGCTCTGGATTTTTTTATCCTAAACCAAGGGCCAGAGAGATTTTGTAGTTTTCCCAAGATGACCTAGTTGGCAGTCAGGATTTGAAAGCAGGTCTTCTGCCTAAGGCCATTCTAGCTTCTCTACCCAGCCCCTTATCTGCATCCCCCAGACCTTTCATCATCCCCACAGCACCCATACCCTGCAATGCCTTTGCTCAGCCTATCCCCACAGCCTTTCCAAGGTTCACTGTAATAGAAACACAATTTGAGAATTGGAAGGGACCTCAATGTTCATCTAAGTATAGATGAACTCTGGGGATCTTCCCTTCCCAGACTGATTCTTTTGTGAAGCCAAACTAGGCTGCCTTTTGCCTCAGTTCTCACCTAGCCTTTAATTATTGAATGGGTATTGCCTCAGACAAACTGAGACGGAAAGACCTTAGCTTAAAAAGATCAAGATCTCCCACTGTATCCTGGGCCATCACCAGTTATCTTGACCTATGTCTTGCCACCAGACTGACTCTGGAGAAGACAGTGAGGCTGATGACTTTGCACAGCTCTGCCTCACTTAAATCCAATTCGTTTGCAAATCAAAACATCATCCTCCTGATATCATTGGTTGTTTTAGAGGACTAAGGACAAATAACAAGTGTGATCCATACAAGATACCTGAAAAGAATTCCAGTTTTACAGTATGTTGAAGTAGGGGCTCAATTTCTTTTGGAAGAGTATCTAGAACCATCCTGACCCTATGCTCAACTCAGGCCCACCAAAAGACCAAAACATCCAGAGGGGAGGTTCTTAACTTTTTGTGTGACACGGACCCCTCTAATAGTCAGGTGAAATCTATGCACCCCTCAGAATAGTAATGTTTGTTAAAAGAACCAAATAAAATATATGATATTACAAATGAAATTAATTATATTCAAACATAGTTATCAAAAACATTTCAAATAAGTTTTAAAATCTCAAGTTAAGAACTCCCATGCAGAGCCTCCAGCCTCAAGCACCCCTTACATGTTGCACAGGGGATCTTTTCTTCCCCTTCCTTCTTCCTAACCATATCAGGCTCTAGAGTTAGGATTATTTCATTCTTTGCATTTGCATCCCCAGAACAATAGATCTGCCATTTATAACCCTTCTCCTAAGGCATTTTCTACCTTCTTTTGTTTCATCTAAAGTTGTGTCAAACCATCTCAGGAGTATTGTGCTGAATTAATATTTTAAGAAAGATATTGATAAACTAGAAAGTGTCCAGAGGTGGGTGACCAGAAAGGCGAAGGGTTTCCAATTCCCGTAAGTGGAAGGAAATGGGAATGTTTAGCTTAATAAAGAGATGATTTGGGGAGGGGGGTTGGGTGAGTGATCCCTCTTCTAAAATATTTGAATCATTGTCACATAAAAAAGGGATTACACTTGATTTTAGTTGCAGAAGACAGAACTAGGAGCAGTGAATAGAAATTTTAGAGGCAGATTTTGAGCAATAGATAAAGAAAACATTTCCAAATGATTAGAGCTCTCTCAAAGTGGAAGTTAGGTAGAGCAGTGGATAGAGTGTTGGGCCTGGAGTCCAAAAATCATTTTCCTAAATTAAAATCCAGCCTCAGATATTAACAAGCTGTGTTTCCCTGTTTGCCTTACTTTCTTCAGCTGTTAAAATGAGCTGGAGAAGGAAATGGCAAACCATTCCAATATCTTTGCCAAGAAAACCCCAAATGGGGTCAAGGAGAGTCAGACAGGACTGAAATGACTGAACAACATAAAAGTGGAAGGGGCAACTCCACCCCCTCTCATCCTACCCATACCCCCTTATCAACAAGTCAGCAAACATTTATTAAGAACTTACTACGTACAAGGCACTGTGCTAAGCACTGTGAATACAAATAGGAGCAGAAAGGAAGACAGTGCCTGACCTCAAGGAGCTGACATTCTAATGGGGGAAGACAACACAAAAAAGAAAGCTAAAAAGAGGACAGGTGTACCCAAGGTAAGGAAGCATCATAGAGAAAATGCAAAGAGTAGGAGTATATCCTGGAGAGGAATGAAGACATGGCTTACCTGGATATCCTCTTTATAATGGAGGTTCTGAGAGAAACCAATCAGTCAGAAGAAGAAACCACAGGAGCAAAGGGTACTTCCAGTGGGAGAAGTTTGGGATTAAAGTGAATTTCCAATGCGAAGAGATTTTTGCGATATGGTAGTGAAAGTCCAGGGAGTCAGGAATTCAGCCTAGAGAAGAATGAAGGTTAAGAAAATATGTAGAAGAAATTACTATCCCAGTATACTTACCTTTCATGAACTCCTTTGGCATTCTAGTGAAACCTATAGGTGCCTGCTCAAAATATTTCTTAAATATATAAAATAAAAAGTTTTAAATATGTAAAGTACATTGGGATTATAAAGGAAGTCAAATATATTGAGACACAGTTATCCTTTAAAAAAATAAATTCACACACTGACCTCAGGTTGAGAGCCCCTAGACCAGATTAATTTTAGGAGTATTAATCTAAAGTTGGAAGAGACCATAAAAAAAATCTTTTAGTGATACCCTCAGAAAGTCTCCACACCCTGTTTTCAAAGTAATTTTGAAAAGTTCATATTAAAAATGATTATATGAAAAACTAGAAGACTTGTATGAACTGATGGAAAGTGAAGTGAGTAGAACTAGGAGAATAATTTATATAGAAATACTATTGCAAAAACAATCAATTTTGAAAGACAGTAACTCTGATCCACACAATGACCAACCACAGTTCCAAAGGACTCAAAACGAAACATGCTATCCACTTCCAGACAGAGAGCTGATGGACTCAGAGTGCTAATTGAAGCATATTTTCTTCTGTTTCTTTCTCTTTTTTGTGGGGGGATGGGAGAACACAGCTAATGCAGAAATTTGTTTTACATATTTATGCACATTTGTAATGGATTTTATTTTTCTTGACTTCTCAGTGAGGCATAGGGAGGAGAGAGAATTTGGAAGTGAAAATAAAATTGAATTAAAAAATTATATGACTGAAAAATTATCTTTTTTGAAATGATCTTTTTTAAATGCTGAGATTTCTGAAGTGGCCCAGAGAGTTAAAATAAATGACATTTGTTCTACAGGCAGCTGGGTGGTACAAGGGACAAAGAATTGAACTTGGGCCTGGAATCAGGAAGACCTGAGTTCAAATCTGACCTCAGATATTTACCAGCTGTGTGATTCTAGGTAAGTCACTTAACCCCTGGTTGCCTCAGTATTGTCAGTTCTAATGTGAGGATAATAATATTACACACCTGTAATGACAATCACACTGGCATATCCAGGATGGCTGCTAAGACAGGTCCTTAGATCTGCTTTACTAGGAAAGATAGCAGTTCAAGAGGTCAACAATCTTTTTAAATTATATTCATTAGTTCAGGGGAAAAGTCAGTGTCCTGAACTTCAGAGAAAATCTAAACAAAGAAAATAGATAAAATACAAGCAGAGAAATACAGACCAACAGACAGGGCTTCTAACTGTCTGAGAAATTAGCACAGATGAACAGACAGATCCAACTGTATGACCAAGGTAATATGTACATAGTTACCAAAATCTGGGTTTTTTCAAAGCGGGATAGGGCTCCTTAATGGCTACCCAGAGTGTCATATGGTCAAATCACAAGAATACTTTTCCAAAGAGTGAGTCCCCAAAGCAAAATACTAACTTTATAGTACATATACCCTTTTTAGAGCCAGAGTTGTATCACAACCATCCATGACTCAGTGCCTAATAAGAAATTAACAAAAAGTGTGAAAGCTCTCCTACAAACAATCCTCCCCTAAGCAAGATTCCCTTAAAGGGCTCCACATGAGGTCCATTAATGGGTGGGGGAAGATCTTATATCCCATTATTTTTATACTACCTCCTGGGGTTATTGTGAGGATTAAATGAAATATTTGTAAAGTGCTTAGCACAGTGCCTAATACATAGTAGGTATTTACTAAATGCTCATTTCTTCCTAGTCACAGGATTAGTGTGAGGATTTGCAGTATAATGTAGTAGAAAGCACCTATGATAGAGACTCAGAAAGCCTAAGTTATGTGCCTGGCACATGATAAATATTTAATAAATACTTGTTTCCTCCCATCCTTTCCCAAGGTCAGAAAGGCAGTAAGTGGTATACTAGGATTAGAATTTGGAGCTTGCATTATTTCGTGAATCTCAGCTCTAAGATTGTGTGGTTGTGTTTATGTGGAATCAATCAACATTCATCAGGGTATGTTCCACATAAGATTCCATTCCATGCTTGACCTTTCACCTCTTAGCCTATTGATCAAGCTAAAGTTTTCTGAATTTCTCAATCAGGGAACAGTCCTCATTTACTTTTGGCTTTATACCAGCAAGGCCCATTTCACAAAGGCTTGATTTTCAAATGACCAGAACATATTGCCTCCCAGGAAGGATCTACCCCAGCCAGAAAATTCTCTGTTTCCTCATACTACTGAATGTTTTCACCTCACTTTTTTCCATTGCCTAAACATGCACCACTTAGTGACTCATTTGGGAACAATAAACATCCTTTAAAAAAAAAAAAGAAGCAAATACCTCTGATAGGATCACCCTGTCTGCACTTTCATAGGCTCATAGATTTAGAAGGGAATTTAGTAGTCATCTGGTCCAATCCTCTTATTTAATTAAGGGGCTATCAAACATTCACTTATTAGTACAAATAAGTTCAAATTGCTTTCCTCCTAACACCTGGTTGAGAGCAGTAGAGAATTGGTGCTGTGATGGTAGAGAGGGGAGAACAGATAGGTAATTTTGGATCATGCGAGTGACATTTTGAAAGAGAGGGTATACATGGATATGGTGCTACAAGCAAGGAGTTTGGCTCACAGAGGGCATTAGGTGCTTCAGGGTCTACAGATGGGGCAATAGGTGTTTAAGGAGGGGTGGAAAAGGTAAGGTGGGAAGATGCCAGAGATAAAGTTGGCCTGTTACAAAAATTTGCCTGAGCTGACCCAATACCAAGGGAAGGAAGTAAAAAGTGCTTCCTCCTTTCTTCCTCCTCCTGCTGCTGCTGCTACCCCTTCTCTTCCTTATAGGTTAAATATATTCCTATGGGCTTACCTAGGGATCACTATATATGTAACAGACCCATGACTGGGAACTTGCTTACTTTTTTCTATAGACAACATGTCCCTCAAGGCTTTGGGGATACCAAGAATATGAATCTTGAAAGTAATTTTCACAAGATAAGGGCCCCTTTGAAAGTCATGGGCTTCATTGAACCCAAGATGAAAGAAAGTGACTGAGATTATTTCAGATGCATAGTGACAAAGGGAAAGGTCTTTGCCTGCTCTTGCAACCCAGGAAGAAGCTCCCTGTTCCATTGGTGCAGAACCAGCAGATTTGAGCAGCAGAATGAGAAAGGGTTCCTAGCCAAGGCAATGAAAGGCAATGTAGAGAAGGAAGTAGGGAAAAGATTCAGGTCCTATAGCCATCAGGGAAGGGGGAGGGAAGGGAACAAGCATGTACATAGAACATAGAGAAGTTAAATAACTGATGTAGGATCATATAGGTAGGAAATACCAGGACTGGGATTTGAACCAAAGTCCCCTGACTCCAAATTTAGCTCTCTTTGCTACAACATATGTCTCCTACTCTACTACCTAAGCAGTGGTTCTCAACCTTCCTAATGCCGCAATCCTTTAATACTTGTATGTGGGTGGACGCTCCTGGAGACAGAGAGAGAAGTGGTGTCTCAGTTCCTAAAACCACCAGAAATATGTGTTTCCCAATGGTCTTAGGCAACCCCTGTGAAAGGGTCGTTTGACCCCCAAAGGGGTCGCAACCCACAGGTTGAGAACCACTGACTGGAGGTTTGATCAACAAACAGTATCTTCTGGAATCCTTGTCCTGAGGCACCACTGTCCTGATTGCTGTATCTTTAATATGATCTGCCATATCAGGCCAAGCTGACTCTAGCCAAGTTTCACCTTTTAGTCCCTTGCCATATCTTCAACAAATTAACTTTCTGACCTTCTCCCTTCTCCCTTCCCCTCTCTCCCCCAATATTTTCCAGTTTGGGAACTATACCATGCCTAATAGAAAGGATGTGTCAATAAACTCTCCTATGATTCTATGGCTCTGTGATTCTAATCACCATCTTATAACATTCCTAATCAAAATGTTCTTCCCTGACCACCCTACCCTTCTATGTGTTGTCTCTCTCAACTAGAATGTAAATTCCTTGAAGGACATTTATGTATTTGTATTCCCAGTGCTTAAAACAATACTTTGCACATATAAAGTGCTTAACAAATACTTTCTCATTTGTTCATTCATTTTATGAATAGAAGAAGAGTGGTTGGGACTGAGCTGGAAGATTTGATGGACAATACACACATCCTCCAGACTGACACAAGAACCTATTATATAATATTACAGCTAATGGGTAAATGACAACAATCAATAGCCCTGAGGATCCTGACTGAAAACAGGCAGTTTAGTTAAATATTCACAGTGTCCCTTGAGCATTATTTCTCTATGAAAACCAGTTGATTCAGTCTCTCCCCAGACTCTGCTGTGTTGAGGTTCTTGGGGTGCCCTGTGTAGGGCCTTAGCACTTCAGCACTGCTGCCCCAGTCTCAGACCTTGCTACAGGTCTCTGATATCCTCTACCAAGCATGCATCGTGGCTGTCATTGGGACTGTGATGGACTTGCAGTTCCCCAAGGGGCCCTCTCCCATCCTCAACAGCCTAGAAATGCAGGGCAGGGAAATGAGGCTGGTCTTGGTGGTCACCCAACATCTGGGTGAGAACACAATCTAGATCATTGCTATGGATGGTGTTGAAGGATTGGTGAGAGGTCAAAAGGTCCGAGATTCTGATGCCCAATTAAAATTCCTGTGGGACCTGAGACACTGGAAAGAATCATGAATGTGATTGAAGAGCCTATCAATGAAAGAGACCTGATCAAAACCATGCATCTTGCTGCTAATTCATGCTGAGATTCTTGAGTTCATAGAGATGAATGTGGAGTAAGAATTCCTGGTTACAGATATCAGAGTTGTGGATCTCTTGGCCCCCCATGGTAAGGGTGGCAAAAATTGGTCTATTTGGTGGTACTACTATGTGTAGGACCACATTGATTATGGAGCTAATCAACAATGTTGCTAATATCCATGGTGGTTATTCTGTGTTTGCTAATGGACCCCAAAAGACCATGACTTATACCATGAGAGGACTGAGCCTGGTATCATCAATCTGAAGGAAGTCACTGGTATATGGGGCCAAATGAATGAATCACCTTGTGTGTGGGCACTGAATACTTCAGAGACCAAGAGGGTCAATATATACTGTTTTTCATTGATAATATCTTCTGATTCACTCAGGCTGGCTCAGGGTGTCAGCTTTACTAAACAGAATTCCCTTTGTTAAGGGTTACAAGCCCACTTTGGCCACTGATATGGGCACCATGCAGGAAAAATTACCACAACCAAGAAGGGCTCTATCATCTCTGTACAAGTCGTCTTGTGTGCCTGCTGATGACTTGAATGACCCTGATCCTGCCACCACCTTTGCCCACTTGGATGCTACCACTGTGTTGTCATAGACCATTGCTGAGTTCCCTAGACTCTACCTCCAGGATTAAGGACCTCAACATTGGCAATGAACACTATGATGTTGCCTGTGGTGTGCAAAAGATCCTGCGGGACATCATTAGTATCCTTGGTATGGATAAAGAAAATAAGTACAAAGTGTCTTATTTCTAGAAAATCCATCATTTCTTGTCACAGTCATTCCAGGTTGCTGAGTTATTCACAGGACACATTGAGAAGCTGGTACCCTTGAAAGAAACCATTTAAGGGATTCCAACAGATCGTGGCAAATCAGTGTGATGATCTCCCAGAGCAGGCCTTCTGTTTGGTACGACCCATTGAAGAAGTTGTGACAAAGCTCTGATGAACACTCATGAGAGTAACCTTCATCCTTCCATACTGCTCCATCCTCCAGCTTCTGTTGTCCGAGCTACGTACAAGAAGATCTTCACCGAAAAGCTATGCACTATCTGAAGAACATTTACACTTTTGAATAAAGTGTATAGCTTATAGTCAAAAGAAAATCATTTAACAAGCATTTATTGAGCACCTACTAGATGCCAAACACTGTGCTAAACACAGGATTCAATACAAAGAAACAATTTTTATACTCAAGGAAATTAGGCTTTAATTCATTCTGAATTTTAATCAATCAGCTTAAACTTTTAAGATGCAACCTGTTCTAGTTGGGAATTTCTGTCTCTTTATCACCAGTCAGTGAGGTCTTCCTAATATCTTACCTTGATTGCATTTATAGTAACTGTTGTTCAGGCTCTTTTCAGTAAAAAGTGTCTGTCTCTTCATGACCCCATTTAACGTTTTCTTGACAATGAAACTGGAGTGGTTCATCATTTCCTTTTCGAGCCCATCTTACAGATGAGGAAACTGAGGCAAACAGAGTTAAGTGACTTATCCAGAGCTAGTAAATATCTAAGGCTAGATTTGAACTCAGGAAGTTGAATCTTACTTATTCTAGGCCTGGCACTCTATGCACTGTAGCCACTTAGCTTAAGCCTGTTTTATAGTAACCAAAAGGAGATAAATATCTCCAAGAGTTTGATATACCAGATATCCATCTGTTCATCAACCCTTATTTGTGCTGTTTTTGTTGACAGGTTTCAAATGAGACAGTGTGTCAAAGTGAAGAGAACTGACATTGTAGTAAAAAAAAAACCACTCAAGTTCAAATCCTGTGGTTGACACATATTGGCTGTTTGACAAACTCTCCGTACCATCAGGTAAACCTCTAAGACCATAAATTGAAGAGCAGATACCCAGCTGGTGTCCATAGAGGATGGGGCTCTTAAATTTGTTTGTGTTATGGTCCCCTTTGACAGTCATGTGAAGCCTATGGACCCCTTCTCAGAAATATGTTTTTAAATGCATAAAATAAAATACATAGGATTACAAAGGAAACCAATTATATTGAAATCATTATCAAAATATATCTTTAAAAAAACAGTGAAGTTCATGAACCCCAGGTTAAGAACCCCTGTTATACAGAGGAAATTTCCTTGGTTTCCTATATCAATGAAATCATAGATCCCATTTAACCCTTTCCCCACTCCTTACCCCAAAAAGTTTCAAATATTTAGTAGTATGTAAAACTGTAATGTATCTTGTCTATCTCCTTTCTGTGCAGAAATATATAAGAAAGATTAAAGCTTTGGGCACCTGTTTACCTGCCCTGAAATGACTTAGGGTAGGCACTTGAATCATTCTGTAAGGAAGCAGCTACTGGGGTAGGGGCTGGGTGTGGGAGGAGGGGATTGACATCTGTGAGAGCAACTCCTGACAGTAGGAGGTTAAACTTGGAGTTTTCAGCACCAGATGAGTCAACAGGGTGAACTGTTCTGTTCCTGAACAGGCTTGAAAAAATCCAAGGGGAAAGCAAGGACGTACCCAGATACACTCTCCTTCAGTTAAATGAAAACGTGCCCCCTCTGCACCACACAGAACTCCAACTGCTCTAGCAGTGGGAGAAGCTCCCTTCAGAAACCTGTCATCTCCCAGGGAAGGCCTGTCTTGTGCATTAATTGTCCATTAGTTTCTGAGCCTCCATCCATTAAAGTCCACAGCCACTCATTATGTATATTGGGCCTGGGTACTGCCTGTCATTTCATCAGTGCGGGCTGTTTTTTCTGCATCTGTCTTAATTGCTCTAAGTGCCTGTTTCTTGGAGAAAGCACTGAGTTCGCCAATTAGGGCTAACTTGCCTTCCTTGGTAGGCTTGACAGATAAGCGATAGTAAATTCGGGCCAGCCGTTATTTACTCTAATTTATTAGAACTCTTTATGCCTACGCTCACCCAGTGGGTGTTTTCCATCTGCAGGGCTCTGTTTGCCCAATGGTTCCCTGATACATTTGGAACTTGCTCTTTGTGGGAGTCATAAATGCCACGTAAATTTACAATCCGTCCATGTTACTGTGATGATGGGTTTAAATTTCCTCCGGTGCTGATTACTTTAAACATGTCATTTTTTTTTTTTTTTAATGCGGGTGGCACTCAGGAGAGCAGCTTGGCTGAAATTGGCTTTGTTGATGGAAAAAATTAAGCTTTCATCCTTTCCAAATCACAGCTCACAGAGGCAGCGCAATCATTTAATTACTATGACTCATCTACCTTGATCCGCATGGCTGCTGCATGGGAGTAGAAAAGCACAATGAAATGGAAGAAAGAAAGGAAGAAAGAAAATCACATTGTAAACAAGACCTAGAGTTGCTCCTACTAATTCTTGGGGCAGCTGGAGGAAAACGGGAGGATTGCACCATGCTGGGTAAAAAACAAAAGACAAAATCCCAAATCTAGATTAATCTTCAATTATATGTCAGTGAAATAGGGGCAAAAATGCCTTAAATTTGTTTCTGGATTCTCTTTAAGGTAAATATACATTTTTAAACCCTCTATATTTCTGTTCATCTTTGTTAGATCAGATATACTCTATTCATAGGATTACAATAACCAATCAATATCTTTTGAGGTATTCTACATCATATAGATCATATGTAAGCATTCTTAATGATCCAAAAATATTTCTCCAGATTGTATTTCATTTTATAATAATCACTGTTAATAAGAATGGGCAGAAAGAGTTTTGGTAATTACTATCGCATTGATTTTTGAGCTCTGGGTCCAGGTCTTTTGATTTGTTTTAGGGAGAAAATAAGCACAAAGGCAGTAGGAGAGGGTGGGTGTGCTTAAACTGCAGCCTCTGCAATCAGAATTTTCCTGCTGGAAGCTGTTTTAGCGATCAGCTGCAAACAGAAGAGAGAATCCTGGCTTATATTTGGCATTTCTATCTTTGTGGAAGCTGTTGAGAAAACTCCCACTTTCTCCCTCACTAGCCGTGGGTTGGAGCAGAGATTCAGGGAAGGTAGCCAAAGGAGGGACATACTGTACATCTTCAGCTGTTCATCAGACCTAAGGCTAGGAACCTCGCTCCCCAGCATGTATGGCCAGACGCTGGTCTCCTGGCTGTTCCCCAAATTAGGTCCTGCATCTCTCTGCCCTAGCCATTTTCACTGGCTGTTCCCCATGCCCAGAATGCTCTCCTTCCTCCATTCTGACTGCTGACCTTCTTGGCTTCCTTTAAGCCCCAGCTAAAACCCCATCCTCTATAGCAAGCCTTCCCTAACCTCTCTTAATTCTTGTGCTTTCCCTCTTTTAATTATTTCCTATGTGTAGCTTGCTTTGCATGTATTTGTTTGCATGTTGTATCCCCCTTAGGTTGTAAGCTCCTTGAGGGCAGGGTCTATCTCTTGTTTCTTTTTGAATCCCCAGCATGGAGCACAGTGCCTGAGACATGGGTGCTTAATATATGTTCACTGATTGACTTACCTAGGGTCACATGGGCACTAAATGGCAGAGATGGGATTTAAATCCTCGTCTACAGCAGATCCGTTGCTCAATGCACTCTGCAAATCTTTGTTTCTCATTTAGGTTTAGGGATACTTCCTTCTCATCAACAAACATTTATCTTGCTGTTTGCCATTTTGTCATGTCTGACTCTTTGTGAGCCCACAAAGGTTTCTGTGGCAAAGATACTGGAGTGCTTTGCTATTTCCTTCTCCAGCTTATTCTACAAATAAGGAAGAGAGGCAAACAGGGTCAAGCCAAGTGTCCAGGGTCACATAGCTATTAAGTGTCTGAAGTCAGATTTGAATGCAGGTCCTCCTGACTTTATCCATTGTGCTACCTAGCAGTCCATAAGGAATATCTAAGCCTCCCCTTAAAAGGTAAGCTCTTTTGGAGGTAAGGATAACTTCATGCTTTGTCCTTATATCTCTAGCACCCCACATGGTGCCTGTCATATAATAGGTGGTTAATAATTACTTTTCAATTGATTGATTGATTAATTGACTTGTTCATATTTTCTACAGTGTATAGCATAATGTCCTACACATAAATATTTGTTAATCAGGAGCAAGCACCTGTTGCAAGCAGTAGCATCTCAAAGCTAAGTAAGAGAGGCAGATTGGTACAGCAAAGGAATTATGGATCTGGTATGAGAGGACCAGGATTCAAACGCCACCTCTGACATTTAATGCTCATCATATGCCATCTAGATGCACCTATTGTCCTCTCCCTGGCTGACCAGGATGAGGAAGGCTAGTTAAAACCTGGCTCAGTTATACATGGTGTCTCTAACGTCTGGACACATGGGAAATCTCATTAACTATGCATATTTTCAAGAAATGAAAGAAATTTTCAACAACATTTTATTTAACTAGCATAAATGGGATCTTATAGGAAGACATAAGAGACACATAGAAGATCTCATTAATTAATTAAATAAATTAATCTCATTAACATGGAAAATAGTCCTCAATAGCTAATGAAAGCTTTTATTCCATACGAAATTGTCATGGCTAAAATTTATACTGATTAAATAAAATGTTGTTGAAAATTTCATTCATTTCATTTCTTGAAAATATGCATAGTTAATGAGATTTCCTATGTGTCCAAATTTTAGGGACAACCTGTAAAAAATAAATGGAAAAGTTCTGGATTTGGAATGAGATCAGGCCTCTGCTTCTCACTAATTCATAGGACTTCTAATTCCAGACCTGTTTTCATATTTGTAAGATGAGAGAATTAAACTAGATTATCTCTATGGGCTCTTTCAACTCATCAGTCTAAGATCCGAAGGCTTGAGCAAATAAACCTAGAACACTTTTATCAATCAGACTTTTGCTGAAACACCCTAATGCTTCTTTGTTCGACTCTGTGTTATTGGCCAGGCAGCTGGGATGGACCTGTGCTTGTCTGTCACTTCCTTATTGAATATCAGAACTAATAGGTAGTCTAAACCTTTATAGAATGTTTTTCCTACATCCAGATTTAACAAATGAGAAATCTTATAAGACCACATAGATAAACAGGTTTTCCTCTATTGAATTTTACAGTGATTCCATGCAGCAATCAATTCTCATGTTCCTATTGTATGCAAAGCAATGTGTTTATATTTCTGGGGTATATACTGAGTCTGGTTTCTGGAGGGAGGAGTAGTATGGTGTGCAGGTAGTCTCCAAAAAAGACCTAAACTTTAGGGAAACTGTTTAATGTAGATGAACTGCTCTCTGGAATGCTCAGAATTTTGCTTTCTAATCTTTTACTGTCATCCAGCTTAAATCTTGGCTCTTACAACTGCTTTTCTTGGTCCTTTGGATTTCAGTGTTCTGAAGCATATGGGGTATTAGAGTGGCCTATCTCTCATTTCATACTTGCCTGTCTCCCAGTTCAGACCCTGAACTCCTCCCTAGGAGGAACTGTCCTTCCCCCCAATCTTGGTATTTGCCTAAGCACCAGTGGCCCTTTCCTGGGTTGTCAGCAAACAGATGGCTAACAATGGCAGAGGCACTTGATGAATTGCAGAAATCCCAGCAGGGGGCTCCAGAGACTGAAGAGATGTGGAGAGTTGGTCCAGTCCTCTAACGAATTAGGGATGTTGTATAATACTTTTGCTTACCTGAGACTCAGAATCTACTGGTTTAGGTGGTCACTGGAATCAACAATCTTAGCCCCAGATAGAGTATATTAAAGAATCATTTATGACTTAATTTAGGGAAAGGAAGTATAGTGAAATGGAAAAATACCATGGAAGTAGAAAGCACCTGGGTCTAAATCCTATCTCTGATGCTCTTGGTCTGTATGACCTTAGGCAAGTCATATAACCTTCCTTTGGGCTCAGTTTCCTCACCTATAAAACAGAAATTTAATTAGATGGTCTCTGAAGTCCCTTCCAGCTCTAAGTCTATAATAAAAATGTTCATAAATTGTGTCACTACTCAAAATAAACAAATAAATTAACAAATGAAAGACTGTAGATTTAGAGCTAGGAAGGACCTCAGTCATCTAGAGGCTAGATTCTAGCCCAACTCTCTTATTTTAGAGATGAAGAGATTAGGGATTTAGCCAAGCTCAGACATATAGCATCATCAGATAGACACGATTTGAAGCTAGGTCTCCTGGCACCAGAGTCAGTGTTTTTGGTACTGTATTATGCTGGTTCCTACAGAATAGAAAGGACATCAATAATTAACAGTCTTTGTGCCTAATGAATTATCTCTACAAAAATCTTTATGAGGATGATCTACATCTATTAAACACTCCTCAACAATTCATAATCCAACTCTCCAATGATGGGGAATTCTCAGGCTCCCAAGATAGTCCATTACATACTTAGTTCTAATTATTAGGAAGATTTTACTTACAAAGAGGCCAAATCCACTACTCAACAGAGAGTTTTTGAGCATATTTCAAGAGAATCACAGCTTCTTTGCTTCTATCTGTCAAGCAACCTATGAATTTAAGCTCTCACTTATAATGAGATTTCTGGTTGAAGGAGAGCCTTTCAGGATACATTAGGATCTGTGAAGTTACCTGTCCTTTAAAATTTTGAAACAACAAATAATGCAATCTTGGCTTTTTTTCTCCACATTTTAGCGAATTTTGTAATTATTGTGTGAATAGAACACTCTACTAACTAAATCATGCTACCTCTCTCTTTGTCTAAATGACACCCCGTGGTCAGTCCTACCAGCCAGAAGTTGGAATTGTCAATATAATCAATCATGAGCTCTTCACAGCCATTGTAGTTAACCTGAAAACTTCTTTGTTTGAGAATCTTCCATAAGGTAGGAGAAACATACAGCTATGCTTAAAATACCTACAAACAAAAGGTCTAAAGGATCTTGGGTCTTTACGAATAAGTCTAGGATACAAATGACAAAAAAAATAAGGTTTTGACTTCAGGGCAAGAGAGGCTATTCAGAAAAAGGTTGGAGAATTGGAGAATAAAAGCACATGTTGCCTTGCCTTTTGCTTCAGTTTTCTCATCTGTAAAATGCGCTAAAGAAGGAAATGGCAAACCACTCTATTATCTGTACAAAAAAACACAACCAAACCCCATATAGGGTCCAAAGAGTTGGATATAACTAAATGACTGAACAGCAACAAAAGATTTGCAAAACGCTTTATATATGTTTTCTCATTTAATCTTTATGACAGTCTTGTGAGGTAGATGATACATCATCTTCCATATTATCTTAATTTGTAAATGGATAAATTGGCACTCAAAGGGGTTGAATGATTTGTTCAGTGTAAAGAGTACGCTCACTGTCCTAGAGCCTCACAAGCAAAATCTGCTTTTGAGGTTCTAGGTCATCCTAAGGATTTTGTGCCTCTTATCTACTGGCATCAACTTGGGTGCCCACCAGCTACATTCCTCCATTGTTAGGTGCCAGTGACTAGCACCTTAGTCCCATTGGGTTTTTTTAAAATTTTTTTGTGAATGGAAAAGAACAAACACAGCAGTTAAAAATGGAGGCCCATTTCTCAGGGCCACATGGCCTCCATGGCAAGAAGGCCCCATGGTTTCTCCCCTTCAGCATAGTCTTTCACCAGATTCTATGAGCAAATGAGTACAGCTCTGAACCGAGCAGAAGAAAGTACTTAGGTGAGAGAGATAGAAAGAGCCAACAACTAAGCCTTTTGGAACATCTCTGCATCCTATCAAAGGGTCTCCCATTTATCATATGGTTAACTAACCAAAATCAGTTACCAAATACGTATACATGTTCCACATTCTCTCTAGGACCCTCCCTTTACATGTCATCTTGGTCTTTCAGAAGCTGGTTCCTCAGCTTCTCCATGTGGAAAGGGGCCATTTGAGGCACTCTGTACTTGTACCAGACCCCTATTATACCAGGATCACACAACTAATAAGTGTCTGAGGCAGGGTTTGAAGTTAGGTTTTACTGACTCAAAGTGGTATTAGAACTCAAATTAGTACACTGCCCACAGCAATACATACTTATATACTTACATACATGCATATGTATGTATCATGTATATGTTTCATATATATATCTAAATATATGCTGATTACATAGATTTGTGTCCTATTTCTTCCATTCCAATGTGACCTACATATGGTCACAAAGAGACCATATCACATCTTTAACATGAATCTTAGGCAACCAATATTTCTTTCCTGACTCATTGATTTCCTCAGCCATTGGGAACAAAATTATCCAAAATAAAACTAAACTGCTCACTCCTGTGTATTTTCAAATTCACACATAGTCATTTACTCTGCATCTTAATTTCTTCACCTGAAAAATGAAGAAGTCAGACTAGATGACCCCCTAAAGTCATTTCTACTTCTAAATCTATGATTCTGTGATGCTATGACATGGAGAGAGGAAGGGGGGTTAAACCTGATATCCAATGATGGAGTAGTTCCTGACAATAGCATTGGACATATTTATTTCCACGGAATTACTTTTTATGCTCTGAGTTCACTTGTATTTACACACATACACCCCTTTTCTCAATGTAGTGCTTGAGCCAGATTTAGCTGGTTTTGTCTCACTTAAGGTTTTTTTTTTCTTCTTAGGAACACTGAGATCAGAGGGGTGACTTCCTGAAGACTTAAGCTCTAAAAAAAGGATTGCATTCAGGCACTGAAACACCAACACATTTGCTTGAAATGGCCTTGAGCCTGTACAAAAAAAAAAAAAAACCTACCAAAAAAAAAAAAACCCAGAAAAGGTTCCAGCAGAGAAATAGGAGGGTGTTTTTCCTCCCTTTTTTAAATAAAAGGAAATAGCCTCAAAACCAAATGAAAACCTCTACAAAATTAGACAGACAGACCCTCATGAATACTGAGCACTACTCTTTTCTGCTGACCTAAGATCCTACAAGATTTTACCCTAGCCATGCATTAAAATCTTTTTCCTGGATATAATCTATCTGTATACACACACACACACACACATTCTCATGTCTTCCAAATATTGCTGTTAGCAATAGTGAAAACCAGAGCTAATCTTGTCTTCTGGTTTGGGGATAGAGTGGAAAGAGAATCCAGTGACAGACAGGCAGTAAAATGCAGAAACAAAAGGTTCGTACATGATGCGTCTAAATGTTCTGCTTCCACTGAAGCCTGTATGTGTGAGTCAGAGCTAGGCCAGCTTTCAGTCCTCAGTATTTTCTCTGCCCCTTCTCTGAGTCCCTGATTCCTCAGGAGTTCCAACATTATCATGTGGTTCAAAAGACAAACTCCAGGGCTTCTTCATCTGGGGGGCTGAAGATGTGCATCGGCTTGTGGTCACCCCAGATAAAATA